>JABXJD010001438.1:0-88559 GCA_013375575.1 Percina caprodes
AATCTGGTCCTGGAGCCGTAAATAACAAAGTAGAATTGGCTGTAATGTTTTCATGATGGATGTTGAAGATTAAGAACAAGGCTCTCAAACGAGTTCTAATTTAGTTTAGGTTTAGGATTAATTAAAAGCTTGCCCAGCACATTTACATCTAATTTTCCTATTCTGTTCTATTATTGCAGTGGTAGTTTTAATTTCAATTAGGTTGTTAAGTGTAGCCTCTCTTTGTTTCCCTTGATTAACTGATCTGAGTTGGGGGACAGCCTTTGTCACCATTTGTCTAGTACTGGAACTCAGAAGCAGACCCGACAAGGTAAATTGAATAACAAGGTGAGTATTTATTTGTAGTATAAATATGGCTGCGGGTAAGTCCCTATTCTGGCAGGGGGTGAAATAGGAAGGCTGGAGTGTTTGCGCCGGTCCCAGAATGCAACCGTGAAGTTGTTGGCAAGGCAGGCGTGCGTTTCTATCCAGGTGATTAACTGTAGACAGAGGAATAGAAAGGCAGGTTGGCGACAGGCAGAAAGACTTTTAAAAACTAGATGCAAGATACAAGAGCTCAACATACTGGTTGGGCTAACGGTCTGCAGGGAACGGAGGTCTGGTCACGGCTTATATGGAGCAGAGAAGATCATCAGGACCGGGGGGGCACATTGCAGGTAACAGCAGGTGTGTGGAGTAGGAGAAGCAGCAGGGATGTGTTCAGGAAACTCAGGACAAACAGACTTCAGGTTAGAGCGAAAGGAAAACTGGCTCAAGATGCTGGAGCCATGCCAGAAGAGGCTCAGGCATTTCATTAGACCAAAACTACATGGAAATCATAGGATTTATGGATTACTGCTATAACAAAAAGTAAACTGATGATCTTTACCACATAATGCAGACCTCACTCCTACCAGATAGACCTCCAGTGGCATGAGGGAACCCATGATGACCTTCTGGCCAGGAGGGTGCGGGGGCGGTGGTCCAGTCAGTTGGACTGTCCTGTCCCTGTCTCCTGTAGGGACTGTCCTGTCCCTGTACCCCCCCCCGAGTTAACCCACGTGGCTTTGGGGTTGCCTTCTTCCTCCTTCCCAGCCGTTGTGGTGGTTCTCACACCACCATCCTCCGCCTGCGCCCCCATTGGGGTCTTCACTATTTACCCATAGCTGGGGCTATTTACCCATAACTGGGACAGTGGTTGACGGGCATTAGGGCGTTTCTACTCACCGATGGGCCTGCATGCCGCGTCTCTGGGGCCCACTGCTGCTCCCAGATCCTGTACAACTTAGCCTGGAACCACAAGGGACCAGTTCCCATGTGTGCCACGGGGAGGCGTGTACGAGGTCTTGGCAGTGGAGAGGCTATGTACCGGCAGAGGAGGCCACACACACTCGGCTCCTCTTTCTACCCCTGAAAACAAAGGGCTGTCCGGTGGCAATAGCTGGAAGCAGCATGTAGCATGTAGCATGCAGCATGCAGTGTCTGACTACAAGCTCTACTACTCCAACACTACTGCACTGACGCATCACACGCCCTGCGTGCAAACACACACACACACACACACACACACACACACACACACACACACACACACACACACACACACACACACACACACACACACACACACACACACACACACACACACACGCACACACATACACAGGCACAAACAGATACAAACAAACACACACACACACACACACACACACACACAGGCACGAACAGACACACACACGCACACATACATACACATGTACACACACATACACACACACGCACACACATACACTCACACTCGCACACACAGACACACACACTCACACACAAACAACACGAGACAGACACACACACATACACAGACAAGCACAGACAGACACACACAGGCACGAACAGATACAAACAGACACACAGACACACACACACAGGCACAAAGACACACACACACACACGCACACACACACACACACACACACACAGGCACAAAGACACACACACACACACACACAGGCACGAACAGACACACATACACACACATACATACACACACGCACACACACACGCACACACACACACACACACACACACACAAACAAACACAGAGACACACACACACACACAGACCCCCCCCCCACACACAAACACACAAACACACAACAAGTACAAATACACCTTTCCTCACCCAGGCAGCCTCCTGTACCACTTCTTCTTCTTCTTCTGCTTTTTCATCACCTGACTCTGCAGATCTTCCAGCTGGGACCTCATGGAGCTCTCTGTCCTCTCCCACTCTTGAGCCTTCTCTTGCTGAGTCTTCTTCAGGCTTTCTGTGGCCTGAAGGAGGGATGACCTGTCCTCCTTCCACTCGTTGAGATGACTCTCCAGCTGCTGCTCAAACCTTTCTCAAGATCATCAATGAGTTTCTTGTTTTTCTGGTCCTGCATCTCCAGCTGGGCTCTGTGGGAAGCCTGGGATCTTTCCAGTATCGCCTTTCCCTCCTCCTGTTCTCGAAGAGCTTCCTCCATCATGCTCAATTTATGTCAGCCCTGAGCTTGAGCCCTCCATCTCTAGACAGCTCTCCAACTCCAACTCCACATTGGTCTGACTTACCTTGAGCATCTGTCTCTCCTTACAAGCTCCAGCCTGAGTTGCCACTTTTCAGGGCCTCCTTCTCTCCCTTCATCTGCTCCAACCACTTTCAGGTCTTCGGAAATGAAGTACTGAAGGTCAGGCTTTTAGGCTTTTCGCAGCTTGTTGGTGATTTTTCCCATCTGGGATTTCAGATGCTCTATCTCCTGGGTGGGAGTGGACACGTTGAGCCAGAGCCTGATCCAGCTGGGCTCTGTGGGAAGCCTGGGATCTTCCAGTGTCTCTTTTCCTTCTCCTCCTGTTTTCGGAGAGCTTCCTCCATCTTGCACAATTTATCCTGCAGCTCCTGAGCTTGAACCCTCTCAATATTCAAATAACTCTCCAACTCCACGTTGGTCTTACCTACCTTGAGCGCCTGTCTCTCTTTACAAAGCTCCATCTTCTGAGCCTCCACTTTTCAGGAACTCCTTCTCTCCCTTCATCTGCTCCAATTTGATGTCAGGTCTTGAGCAATGAAGGTCTGCAGGTCCAGATCTTTTAGGCTTTTCGCAGCCTGTTGCTTTTCACCATCTGGGATTTCAGATGCTCTGTTTCCCTGGGTGGAGAGTGGACACGTTGAGCCAGAGCCTCATCCAGCTGGGCTCTGTGGGAAGCCTGGGATCTTTCCAGTCTCTCCTTTGCCTCCTCCTCCTGTTTTCGGAGAGCTTCCTCCATCTTGCTCAATTTGTCCTTCAGCTCCTGAGCTTGAGCCCTCTCCATCTCCAGACAGCTCTCCAACTCTAACTCCACGTTTGTCTTACTTACCTTAAGCATCTCTCACCTTACCAAACTCCATCTTCTGAGTCTCCACTTCCTTTTCAGGACCTCCTTCTCTCCCTTCATCTGCTCCAATTCCACTTTCAGGTCTTGAGTAATGAAGGTCTGAAGGTCCAGATCTTTTTGGGCTTTTCGGAGCCTGTTGTTGGTTTTGACCAGCTGGGATTTCAGATGCTCAGTTTCCCTGGGTGGAGAGGGGACACGTTGAGCCAGCTGCACTTTCAAGTCACACACTTCCTCTGCATCAACTCTTTCTCATGGCTCCAACTGCTGCCCTCTCTCTGTTGTTGGAGCTGATCCAGGAGATCGGCCAGCAGGTCCTCTCGGATGATCAGGTGAACTCTCCCCTCAGACTCACATTGGGTGAGCGTCGCCTCGCTGTCCTTCAGCTCACACCGTACTTGTTCTTCAAGGTGACTGAGGTAGAAATTAATTCGCGGTTCAGTCTCTCCAGAGTTGAATTCCATGTTTTCCAGTGTTCCTTCTCCTGTTGCAATGTGCCTTTGGATTGTCACAGTCAAACTGTCTCTCACACAAACTGCTGTCTGAGTGAATTTGTGTCAGAACTCAAGTTGGGTTCCAGTAGTCATAGTGTGTCGTTCTGGCAACAACAACATGTATTCTTATGTTTTCAATACAGATGGTCATTGAGTCAAGCTGGGATTCTATTGTTGCTATGGGACACCAGTTTGTTTATGTTTGAATATACAATATGAATGTAATGATTTCTGATGTTTCCTGAAATATGGCAAAGAAAGAGCACTTTATGAAATATGGAAGGGAAAAAGATGGATGTCTTTGCACAAGAGTGGTACACATAGGTCTGCGCCAGTTGGGACGCCATTTTCTCTTATGCGCTCAGCAACTACCTATTATTTAAGATGTGCATTTACCATAATAATTATAAAAGACATGGTGTGCACTACCACCTTCTGGCAGGTGCAGGACAAATGAAAAGTAAAGTAAAAAAAAAATGCAACACTGCTTTTTGCTCCCATAATTTAATACAAAAGGCAATGTTTCGACCCTGCTGGGTCTTCTTCCAGGACTTAACCAGAGAATTTGAACGATGACAACTTCTCAGTCCCCCCCACCCCCCTTTCTGCTGGAGCCCAAACGGCCTCCTAAGCCCCTTCCCCCACAAGGGAGAATAAATGTGTGTGCATGAGCAGTGATTGACACCCAGTTAGACCCCCTGACGCAATATATTACAACTGATAATTTGTATAATTGAAAATAAAGATTTATTAATTTTGACATACAAATGAATGTTACCAACATTTTAGTCGATCACGCCGCTTCTGTCATCTCGTCTGCGTTCTGTGTTGGAGGAAGATTTCAGTTCAATTGTATTTATAGTATCAATTCATAACAAGAGTTTTCTTGAGACATTTTACAGATAGAGTAGGTCTAGACCACACTCTATAATTTACAATAATTTCCTTTTAGGAAGAAACCTGGGATAGACCCAGGCTCTTGGTAGGCGGAGTCTGACGGGGCCGGTTGGGGGTGTGATGAAGAGAGGTAATAACAGTCACAGTAAAAGATAATGGAACAGTGACTAGAAATATTAGTTTGTAGTAGTTCATGGCATAGCAGGGCACAGCAGAGTGTAGCAGGATGTAACAGGGCATCACAGCAGGACCACGGCAACAGCTGCAAACGTGATCTTGGAGCGTCCCTGATCCAAGGAAACATGCTGGGGGGAAAGAACATAATGACTCTGGGGTATGACTCCCCAGAGCTAGGTTAGTAACAGGAATCTCTGGGACATGGGTGCACACAAATGGAGAGAGAGGGGGGAGAGGAGGTCAGTGTGTCAAAGGAAGTCCCCCTGCAGTCTAGAACGATTACAGCATAACTAAGAGAGACAGGGTAAAGAGAGGAGCCTGGTGGGGCTGGAACTCTCTGGGTCGGGCTGTACCGCCCTGCCTCCCTCTAGTTTTATTATGTAAAAATGCCATAGTATAGTATGACAAAAAGTGATGAAATATCCACAGCAAACTATGTTGAAATAGCCAAAGTATTGTATGTCAAAAGTACCAACAAATAGTATGGTATGTCGAAAAAAAGAGATGAAAAAGCCATAATGTCAAAAAAGTCATAGTAGAGAATGTCGAAAAAAGGGAAGAAAAGGAAAAAATTGTCTTGTGTCTGAAGTAGAGTGCTCTCTGCTTGAGGAAACAAGGACTTGAAGGTTCAGATTGTATTGTTCAGTTAAATTTGACAGTGCTGAATGTTCCAGAGGTTATTGGGAGTCATATATAGTCAAATGTGTGTTCCTTCAGTCCATCTTAACCACACTGTAGATCTTGGTAACAAACCAAAGATTGAACCAGTGAATAAGAAAAAGAAAAGAGCCGTGATCATGGTGCTGGCCAGGCCAGTATGGCCAGTAAGTAATGACAGGCATAGACCAGGAAAGAGACAGTATAGTATGTCGGGAAAAGTGATAATGAAGCCATAGTATTGTATGTTGAAAAGGTTTTTTAAAAAGTAATAGTATGTCGGAAAAAGTGAAAAAAACGTAGTATAGTACATGTTGAAAAAGGTGAGGAAAAAGTAATAGTATTGGATGTCAAAAATTTCATAATGTAGCTCTGTGTAAATTCTTTCAGGGAAACCAAACTGTTAATCGATGCTCTCCTAAATTAATTCAGCTGTTATCCGAATAACTGTATATTTTATCATGCTGTGTATTACTGTCGCATATCTGCAGCTAGTCTCTCCTTATGAAATGTATCTCAGTGTAAATCCTTTCAGGAAGACCTCACTCTTCATCAACGCTCCACCTAACTCCAATCAGCTGTTGGAGGCGTTCCCCTTCCTGCTAAACCAATCGGTTCAGCGACTTCTGCTGAAAGGACAGATCAACTTTTAGCACTTGGTATTTAGAGGTTCAATTTATTGTGGTTGACTAAGTTTCTGCTGTAGTTTGATAGGTGATAGTAGTGGATTAAAACTATTTTATAAATTTTAATGGATCTACTCTAGCAGTCACCACCTTCACTGGTGAAAGTAGTTTTTGTAATTTCACATAAAGGGTCTTTTAATAGCTGGAACTGGTCCACCAGAAGTCCACCCACAAGCACAATGTGAGTCCTGTAATAGATGTTGTGGTGTTACTGTTAGGTCTGCTGCTCCTAGGTAGCTTCTCTCTCTCTCCCTCTCTGTCCTAACTGAGTGGAGTCTGGTGTGTGTGACTCAGGATTCCAACTCCATCTCACAAATGTAGCTCTAGAAAGACCTTTTATTGCACATTGAAATGGGCATTAACTTAAAAAATTACATACACCACAAACACTGTCAATATTTCTAAGATTATTTTAAAAATTGAATTAAATAATGTAGTTCACCTTTTACATACCAGTGTAAATTCCACACATACAACACTGCTGTGGGTTAAGGTAAAGGCAAACTTAACTGTCACAAGACATGTCTACATGATAAAAAAAGTAGTTGGATCTCTAGTGCCACATTGTTAACTACAGTAGTAGCTGCAGGTCCTCCTTCATCCCTTGACATCTCCCAGGTCATTACCGCCACAGTGTAAGGACTGGATAAAGAAAAGGAGGAGGCTCCTCCCCTGTAGACCACCCCTGCTGAACCAATCGATGTAGACATCTTCAACGGGAAGGTTGTTCCCCATGGTCTTGGCCTAGTCTCCAACGATCCACATTGTTGCTGAATGGAAAAACACATTTAATAGTGAGAAAAGTATTATATTTAAAATGAACAGCAATCTTAAAGCCTATGTTGCAGGTTAATCACCACTGTTGAGTATTTGGTACAAAAAGCACTCAAGATATGTATATCATTCATAAAAATGTCTCCAAATAGTGTTAAATGTTAGTTTTTGGTAATTTTTGGTATTCGTGGGTTTATTAAGTCAATTCGGCGATGACGTCACAATGGGGAGCGAAGTTTCAGCCTAGCACTAGAACTACGGCGACTGACTGGGATGTGGACGAGGTGGAAAGGCCAGCAGCTGATAATTACAAACCTGCCAGATGTGAGAGGGCAAATGAGGAATTGTCAAGATTTGGGGAAGTCTCCTTCATTTATCTCCTTCATTGAGCAACGCAGCAGTGTATACAATGACTTTACTTTTTACTGTCAGTGATTAGCACCGAGTGAACGTCAACGTTTTCTTTCTATCTAGTGACAGTGATCATGTCATTAGTTCAGATAAGTACTGGTACACTTTTCTAGATATAGGGATAGAAGGCATCCCCCCTAGTGTTATTTCTAAGCGTTTACCTCTTCCTCCAGTGAAAACGTGTCGCTGTTTGGCAGGTGCTTGTGTGCGTGTTGTTTTTTTTACCCAGTAACGGATGGTATTCGTAATGCAGGAAAATACAATACTTTACTCAAAATGTAATCAAGTATATTTTAAATTACAGATTTTAAAAAGTACTAAAACACTACTCTATACAGTAACGTGAGTAAATGTATTTTGTTACTTTCTACCTCTGATGAGCACAACCTCATGACCTGGCTGTTGTGCTCAGCCAGGTTCCACAAACTAGTTAAAGGTCCAAAGCTATGATGAGACATGTGCATAATACAGGCCCTCTGCTAAACACTCTTTAAAGGAATGGTTTGTCATTTTGGGAAATATGCTTGGTTGCATTGTTGTCGACAGTTAGATTAGAAGATCAACACCACTCTCATGTCTGTCTGTTAAGTTAGCCAGCCAGCAGCTAAAATGGTAGGAGAATAGTTAAACATTTAGAGAAATAAGTTTCTTCATTTTCTTACTGAGAGTTAGATGAGAGGATTGATTCCTGTCTCTCACATGTGTCTGATAATTCTGAAGGTACAGCCAACTGGTTAGCTTAGCTTAGCATAAAGACTAAAAATGGGGAAACAGCTAGCCTGGTTCTGTCACATTGTGGTTTTCTCATGTTTCTAGTCTTTCTGCAAAGCAAAGCTAACCGGCTACAGGCTGTAGCTCCATATATTTCATAGATTTGAGAGAAGAATCCTCTAATCCAACTCAGCAAGAAAGCAAATAAGTTTATTTCCTCAAATGTTAAACTATTCTTTCAAAATGTTGTAGTCTGACTCAATAGATGTACATTGCTGGGATCAAGCCTGACATCTGAATGTCCCTCCCCTTCCGCTATTTCCGTTATCTATTTTTGCATCGTTGTTGCATCTGGGGCTTAGCACCGCCCAGAATGGTTGTGATTGATACACACTCACACACAAGCCAGAATGTTTCTTTTTCCTACACACGGAATGGAAAAGCGGTGTATTCAGACCATACTCCAGGGATGACAAGGATTTAGAGTTGAAACAGGGCAAAATAAAGTTAAAAAAAGCATTAAAGCTTGTAAACATGTTCAAGTGGAAACTAAAATAGTATAAAGCTGAAAATATGTCCACTCTAAATAAAATGCCCTATACAGTTTTCCATTTATTATCACATTCTACAATTGTGCTGAGGTCATGACGGTCACAGACCACAAGTTAGAGAAACCTTGAGTTCTTGTCATAGACTGTATAAAATTAGCATAATATTAAACGTAGCCACTGTGACTTCACCCGCTGATTTGTGGACTACCTTTTGAAGCCTCAAGTTTGTCATTTTGGCCGTTACCATCTTGGTTTTTGGGAGCCCCTCGTCCACTCTCCATGCTAGAGAAGGTGTAGCCGGGGAGGAGGACTAAGCACTAAGGCTAATGCTAGCTAGCTAGCTTGGTTAAGAAGGTGCATCAGTAATTCATATTAACATATTAGTAGGGATGCTAATTTTGGCCAAAGAAAAACAGGCTTAAAACTAATTTTCTTTCTGGAAATAAATTATCAGCTGACTCCTCATGAAACTGACTCGTGCACACACTCTCTCTCGCTCTATCTCCACTGACCTCACCTGTGCAACCACTGTCACAAACAAACCCCATCTGGCGAGGTGTGAGGTCCATTAGCATACCATCGTCTCCGTCACAGACACAGGAAACTGTCTGTCATCAATACACTGAGTTCTCTCTTTGTCTTCATCCAACAGACGTTTTCATTACCATGGAGACTGTGGTCATCATAGAGTAGCTTACTTAAGCACCACTCAAAATAGTGGTTTGTAATGTATTTTGTGTGGTCATTGTTTACCAGTTTTGTCAAGTTTTGCAGATGGATATGATAGGTAGTAAAGACATTTCTGTAGGAGGTAGGCTACTTACATTATTTCACCAGATCATCACATTGCTAGCTGTCGTACTCGATCATTATGTGGTGAAAATGGTTAATGGGTCCAAAGGTTGAGAGGTGAAAGGTTTTTTTCTTAAAAGCATGTTGCGAAACATGCTTTACACCAGACAAAGTGCAGAGACCTGAGAATGTTCTCTGTACCGGGCCGGATATTGTGATAACATGCAACATATCTCCTGTTGCTTTATTGTGCTTGATGCTGTTGGTCAACTGGAAGGAGCAAACCAAGTGAGGAATGGACCCTCACATATGAACAATAAACTGGTTTCTGTAGGAGACAGAATGAAGGATCAAAAAGATTTATGAGACCAACTGGTGCCTCTGTACCAGGGGCTTATTTTCCTTATCAAAAGGAAGAAGCTAATGGGTTCAATATGTCAGCACACAGCTTTTTGAGTTTTTTTTTTTATAAATACTGTATATCTCAATAGAGAATATCATGTTTTACAAGACAAGACACTTTATTCTACATTTTCACAGAAAAGCAGCAATGTTAAAAGTTAAGTGTGTTTTATACAGTACATATGAAGTGACAGCTCTTGGTTAAAAAATGAAGAATGTTATTTCTTTGTAATGTTTTCCATATTTTTTTGATTCAACAATTAAATTGTGTCATATTATTTTGACATATTTTTATAGGACAGTATTGCATTTCTTTTTCCTACTTACTTAGGGCACAGGCTAATCTGATTGCTTTGAAGAATAGACTTCCTTTCCTTTACAGGCCATAGGGAGGCAGTATTGTCTTCCAAGTCAACCCCTTCTCTGAGACTCTTAAGTTTAATGAGACTTGAAAATAAGTTAAATCAGTAACTAGATGACTACTTAGTGATTCCAAACTTACTGATAGAGTGACTGTATCACTTAATATTTCAGTTTGAAGTCTATCTTTGCTCTCATGCATGCATATTTGTCTCATGTTGTCTGTGTATATGTCAACATGATTGCATTCCCAGTAGGGTGTAGCAGTGTATACAGAGCCATCTCTGTGTATAGTATTTATATCCCACCCTATCCTTCCTATCCCTCCCACAGCCCAGGGAAATGATCTTCACTCGAAAGACCATCTGCAAATACCATCCAGGGCACAGTAATGTTCCCAATATAACCTCACTGCAGTCAGCTCAGGGGTCTGGTCAGCGGCCTCAGTCTGAGCTGTAAGGGAAGTGACAGGCACAAACTCTGCTCTCTGGATTTTGTTTTCTTCACGTGTTTGGATGAACACCATGATGAAAGGGGAAGATTCAGCGGAAGTAGAGATTGACTTGGAGGACTCCAGTGACCCTGATGAATATGATAATGGGCAGGAACCTGAAACATTGTGGAGGGCCCCTCCTGCTCTGGAAGAAGAGGAAGACATTCATACGTCCACACTAGTGGAAATCAGTGATACCAAACCACTGATTAATGTCAGAGACCCCCGTGGTATCAATGACTGTCTCAAGGTATTGCATTGTAATGCAGTAGCTCTATTGAACTTTGTTTTATGGACCCTTTGTGCATGTGTCCAATGCAGTGAATTAGCTGAAAGTTGATTAAGAAAAAGACACAAAATCATCGGCATGAAAATTATCGCCATGAGACTGCTCGAAAAAGACACAAAATCATCGGCATGAAAATTATCGCCATGAGACTGCTCGGCTGATTGCAGTGCAGTAATGTATTCTTGAAGGGGAATCCAGTCAAACAGGACCATGGCTTACTGGTTTACCTCTGTAGCATCAGCACCACTTTCTCTTTGTGTCTCCAGGTGACGTTTGAGGATGTGATTGCAGAGCCAGTGTCAGTGCGCAGTGGGGACAGAGTGTGGACCTGGAGTAATGCCCTGTTTGAGGTGTCTAGGGTTTGGATCTACAGGATAGTCACAGTGCTTCTGGCCATTCCCATTTCAATTATCTCTGGTCTCCTCTTTGCCATCCTCAGCTGCTTTCACATCTGGTAGGCATTGTTTCTCACCTACTGCTAGTGGTGTCAGTCACAAAGATAGTTTGGATTTAATTCGGCCAGGTTTTGAGATATCCATCTCTGAAATTTTTGCCTCTACCTCAGTAACATAAGGGTGAATTAAAGATTGTTTATGGTGCCAACAAGTGGCCTGTGAGGCTGTACTATGGTGCTTTAAACTAAATGCTACCACCAGCATGCTAACATGCTCTCAATGACAAGACTAACATTCTGATGTTTAGCAGATATAACATTTATAATGTTTACCATCTTGGTTTAACAAGCTACCATATTTGTAGTTGCTTATAAGCACTAAACACAAAATAAAGGTGAAACTCGTGTTTTTGAAGGATCCTAAACTAAAAGAAAGGATATGTCCCTCTCTGCTGGACTGAATTTGACCATGCTTATATCCATTTGTCTCCTGTGAGTCCCTCAGCTTTGTGGTAGTGCAATACTAAATCTTTGGAGAATACCTTTAATTGGTCTCCAATATCTATTAATAAATAATAATAATAATAATAATAATAATATAATAAATAATAAAGAGGAATCTGAGAGGATGCAGGCGAGAAGATGATAGCAAAAAAAAATCAGGGAATTGGCTGGAGACAACTAAAAGGGTTCAAATTCTGAATTGACCCAAATTAAGCTATAATAATGTTATATGTATAAAAAGGAGGGACTGTCTTTCTTTGTAATTGTTGTTTTTCTTTCTATGACAGGATGGTTGGTCCTTGTAGCCACTGTCTCCTCATTGGCGCACGCTGGCTGCAGAGCCTGTGGAGCATTGTGTTGGGTGTCATTGTGCGTCCCTTCCTCACTAGTGCTGGGAGATGCTGTGGAGGCTTCAGCATTCACCTGGCCAAAGAATGACACTCACACATCCAGACTGTTACTGTTTATTAAGTGCAATGGTGTTCTAGTGGACTGAGCCAAAGAAGGCATTGATATTTGATTTTAAAATTTGTATTCATAATAAAATGTTTCTAATTGCATGTTTTTCACATTTAAGATGCCTTTAGTCAAAGTCCAACAGCACCTGCTGCTCTTTTGATGATTATACAAGGGCTCATGTTCAAACAATAATATGGAGCTGATAAAGAGACAAAAAGAAGGTGATATATTTCTTAAATTTATCCTCAGAGTGTTAAATCTCTTTGGTGAGACCAAAATAGGATCAGAGTTCTTAACATCTCTGATCCGATTAAACAAAAAGGTTACATGTGGATATGACAGTGATTAAAAGAATTATGAAGGTGATCCTTTCAGTTACTCATGCAGTACTTTAACACTGATGCTACAGTGGGGTTATGATTTTTCTAATTTGAGGTAATTTCAGCATAATTTGTTATGCACATTAATTGTCAAAACATCTTCATGTCATAACCATTGGGTTTGGGTTTATATTATGTTAAATTTTTAAAAGGCAGTTTACAGTGCTAAGAGTAACAACAATCAACAACTATGAATAATAATAAAGAATATTTCACTTCAGCAGAAAAGAACAAACACTTGTATTACATGCATGCTTTAAGGAGGCAATGTCAATAAAATACATGGATGACATCATTTTGATTAAATACAATGACCTTCATATATTTACACATGCAATTGTTTTAAGGTGGAAGGCAAAACATTCTTGCTAATTTGTTTAATGACTTAGGTTTTATTTAGGCAACATTTGAGTATTTAGCATTTTTTTGTCAATTTGTGGGTGTAAATTAAATAAACATTCATGTGTATGATCTACATACGTGGTGATATTCTCAACATAGATCATACACTTATTTACTGACTATTTATTGTGTGACTACACGTGTGTGTGTGTGTGTGTGTGTGTGTGTTTGTGTGTTTGTGTGTGTGTGTGTGTGTGTGTGTGTGTTCACATGTGCATGTGTCCTATACTTGATGTGGTATGTCAACAGTTCCGTTAAAAGTCTGACATGGTCATTGTTGCACTATGAAAAAAGACTATTATAGATTTTACAGTAACTTACTGGCAGCAGGTTGCCAGTAGTTTACTGCAAAAGTACTTACAGTACCATTACTGTATATTAATTACCGTAGTTATCATATTACTGCATAACCATTATTATTATAGAATTATTATTATTACATTATTAAATACTTATTAGGGCCCGAACACCGACAGTGGCAAAGGCCCTATTTAAACTGAAGGAATTATTTTCCCGGCAAATTAATAGCCTTTATGAGGGGCTTAACATATGCCAAAACTTACCAGAATTGGTGGTAGCATCAAGCCTGGTGAATATTTACGTATTTTAAGGGTTTCAGGAATAGGCCAACAAAAATGGCTCACAAGTACTTCCTACAATTTCTTTTTATTATACAGTTTCTAAAAAAACTGAGCCTCAACATCCAGCCTTTTCTATGTCCAACAAGACTTTTCTGAGTTATTTGTTCCACCTTGCAAGTTGACTCTGGAAGAAATGGTCCAAAGACAGCCAACAAATCTTGCTTCAATGTCAATCCCAGTCAATGTTGCAAATTGATTACAGAGAAATGGACACTTTTCTGGAATTTTATCCATTAGCATGAATTTCATCCATGCTGAGAGTGAAACCTGTTCTCCATACTACTATCATGAACTTCCTGAAACTCTTCAATCAAACACTGTATAGTGTTAGCTGGAAGAAGCATTTTGCTTGCATTCTCAAACAGAACAATGCCAGATTGGTCAGAAAGGTGCTCTCACACAAATGGCACAACCTTTGTGGCAGAAAATGCTCACTGGCGTCACTAACTTTACACTAAATCCTGCAGCAGCTCGCCAAAAGGCACCTGCAGTTGCAACAGAATAGCCTACTACCAACCAGTTAACATTCACTTGAGCCTCACACATGCGGATGAAACCACAAAATAATACTGAGAAATAAAAATGCAAGAAACTATTAATAATAATAATTTAACTAATAATATTACCGTATCAAAAACAAAAGCCAAGTAGTTAAATTGGACGTGGATGATTCCACCTTCTAACGTTACTGCTAGCTGCTAGCTAACTTCTCAAAAGATATCTGCTGAGCAACCATATTAACTGTTACCAAGGGTTGAAATGACCAAATGCGATTACATATTTTAGTAATATTATACAAATAACATACCTTATGTTACACTGTATAAAAGTGAAAATATTTTTAAAAAATCAAGCTAATTAGCTAATTAGGGATAATAGATAGCTGGGTTGGCTAACGTTAAAGCACAAAATTCAATTCAGATTTAACGTTATATTTAGGCAGTGCCCTTACCCTTTTAAAAAATAAAAAATAACACCTCATTCCTATTGGCCATTTCCCCCGCGCAAATGTTTTACTGTAAATTGATAAACAGTAACTACTGTAAAAAATAGCAATATGTTTCCCACAATGCTTGGTGGTTAGCAGTAATGTACTGCCTTTAATCATTACAGTATATTAATGCCCTTATGTAAATATATAACACTGTTACAACAATTACAAAAAACCATTACAGTACTGCCTACTGGCATTCCTAGATTGGAAGAACACTAAGTTGCATTTCAGTTCATAAACTGCCACTCCCTTACCCTGCCCTCCATCGCTCTAAATCGTTCTAAAGCCATACACCCAACCTCACCTTTTAGCCTCTCTTGCTTCATTATCTCAGCTTCAGTCTCCTTCAGTCAGAGAGCTGGACCATGGCTGAAATTAACACTGACCAGTAGAATCTGTTCAGGAAGGACAGGGCTCCACACCAGGGAGATTTATCTCTCCAGAGACCCCGAGCAAATCAATAAGAATATGGTCAAGGGTCAAATGTTTTTACTTTATTAACTCAGAAGTGCATTAATTGAAGTATACATTTCTGATGTAACTTTTAAGATTACTGAAGCTTTGAAAGTATGTCTGTGTCCTATAGATGCCACATAAAATAACCATCAACATGATATAACTCTCTGCTAGAGATATTTGAATATCACTCAAAATAAATATAAAAAGGCATTTGTTTTCTTTTTTTTACACAGTTAAATTTTTCATAATGTTAGGTTGGTGAAGCAAGGGCTTCAGATAATTTGGCCTAGCATTTGGGTGATTTGACTGTGCACTTTCACAGCAGATTATTAGAAGTATTACGCTTTTGCTCAAATTGGGTATTGTGAGGGTGGTTTTACACAAGGAGGTGTAAGTGCTGTACAGCTGCTTTACTCTGGCAATTTCTGGACATATTACTAACTTTTAGAAGATAAATTAAACATCAGGCGGCAAAGGTGCACAGTTTATAGTTGTCAGTTGTCATCTGTTTGTTGGTTAAACCTTTGAGCTGATCTAGTGTATAGTACTGGATTGAATTACAATTATGTTGTCTTTTTTTTTAGAATGATACAGCAACATTTGAAAATTGTCTTACCATTAATTTCCCTCTTTTACGTATGTTAATGTGAGCCTTTAAATAAAAAAACTTTTCAGTACAATATGAACGGCTAATTACACTAAATAAATATAATAAACAACAGCACTTTCTCCCACATACCATGACAGATAGATTCATGCATAATTGTTGTGGTTGTGCCAAATGTTAGACTCATTAATTTGACATTGAAACTGTGTGTGAAAGTGAATTCCGTAGATGTTGCCCAGAACCACACTGTTTTATTTGACAACCTTCCATGCCATAAAAAGTTAAAACAAAAACACACACCTAATAAGTCAAGAAAGCACATTATCTGATCCTGACACTAAAATTCTCCATATGTTGCGTATTAACAGTTGGCACATTGCCACAAATCTACAGCATAAGAAACTATTATTAGACTATTTGTTGGAATAATCAGTGTGGCCAAAAGGGGGAACTATTGTTGCAGTTTGAGCAACAGCTATATTACATGTGCTTTAGTGAGCCTAAAAGGTATGCTGGTTGCCCCCAAACACCAAGCACCTAGAAAATAAGATATGGAGTTGATGAAACAGGTAGACAAACAACTAGGAGCAGTGGAAACTATTTACAAAGTGAATTTCATAATATAACATGAAGGACAAACAAGGAGCAGTGGAAACTCCTTACAAAGTGTATTTCATATTAGTCTACATCATAAAGGACAAACACTGTTTGGAAAATGAACTGAAAACATGCTGAAAGAGCCTCTTTATTGTAAAGTGCAATACTTTTGGAACTTTTTTCTGATGATTTTTTGTTGTTGTTATAATTGAGATATTTGGATTTCACCAAACCACAAGAGTGGGTATTATCTCAACAACGTCATTATAATTCCTGAATATCAACATTTTGATTTACCCACCCATATTATATAATAATATAACTATAAAATGCTGGTACACAAAGTAATGCTGCTGTAAAGGAGTAAACAATCCCTCCAGTAACTGAATTAGTGTCCAAATACATTAAGAATTGACTGATTTGAAGAAAGAATGTTCTTGTGCAACATTAATATAATTATTGCGATAAAGATGAGATTTTAGATAAAATCATGGCAACTGTAAGAACTGTAAAACTACAGAAGCATCCAAACAACTTGGAGCAGGGTATTTTATGCAGGAGGTTTACACTGGCTATTTAGCTCAATTTGCAGCAGTTACGCTGCAGATGGTTAAATGCCTGAAATAGGGGACTTGCATGATTGCTAGATTGCTTGACTACAGGAAGCCTGGATGGTTTTGAGCTGGTTCTTCAGTGTCCCACCCTCCCTGTGCTGCACGTGAGTGTGAGGCTCCTGCTGCTGGTGTTCTTGATAACGCAATTGGAGGAGCTGCTCTTCTGCCTGCACTGTCGATCACTGTTACAGGAGGAGGTGTTCAGGTACTGTCTACAGCAGCAGAAGAAGCACTGCATCAGGTTATGGAACAGGTGCCCAGCAAAGAACAAGTAGATCCAGGGGTTACAGCAGCTGTTGAGACTGGCCAGCAGCATGGCGATGATGAAGGCCATTTCTAGGGTGAGAGGCAGAGGAGAACATGTGCTTGATATTTTTGGTGAATAATTGTATTCTGACAGTGTAAATGTAAGAATGTATTTATTTTGTGTCAATCCTATTTACACTGTTTACACACTAACGCACCAACACTGGGGCTCAAATTTGTTCCAGACAAATACATAATTCTCTCCTGTTTGAGTAACATTTGCTAAAAACATTAAAATGAAACAATTGATTTCATCTTTAATTAGTCAGAAAGCCCTGAGAGATTGACAAAAACCGTCCTTTCGTAATTTGTTGACAAGGACAAAATACAAAATATACCCAAAGACTTATCCTTTAAATATAACCCTGTCCATGCCTGGCAACCTGAACTGGGTGTACAAAACATATCCATGGTAACATGCCTCTCCTCTTCTTGTGCATGATGGGATAGGCTCCAACCCTCTGCTACCGTGGATAGGATAAACAGTTAAGAAAAGTAATGGATCTTTAAAAAGCCTCTAAAGTAGCACATTTTTCTCAAATCCAGTTAGATGTAATCACCTGGCTATGGGCTTCCATTTTGGTGTGTGTGTGTTTGTGGTTTGTGCTTTCTTTGGTCTTTTAAGCTGCACTTTTAAGTGTTTAATCATTAATAGCATCATAGCTGTAGGGATGGTCAGCCACTTTGGTCCAGAATTTAATATCTCAACAAATATTGTATGTGTCACCATGGAGATCATTTTATTGAATTTGGTGATCTCTACCTTTCCTCTAGCACCAATATTAAGTTGACTTTTTTCTTTTTTTTATATTTCAACATTTTTTGGATGGATTGCCATGACATTTGGTACAGACATTCTAATCCCACTTGAGGATGAATAACAAATACTTGGATTACCTAGTCTCGCATTGCCAGACCTTACTTAAATGATCTGAATACATGGTTAAAAATAATTTGTTCTTACCAGTGTATCTCCATGTGTATTTTGTCCATAGCAAATCCCCTCCAATAAGTCCCAAAATGTCCTAATTGGATAGTAAATGCTGTAAACATATTCTTTGAAACTTTTTTTCAATCATTTCCCAAAAGAAGCAAGCAAGCCTGTTTTGTTGAAATCCAAATTTTGCCATTTTTAGTGTGTAGCTTGCTAGCTTGAAGTTTGTTGTTATTTCCCAAAGAGAACAGAGTTAGACGATGGCATCACATCGATACAGACTATTTATTCCTTAACCTTTCATCTAGCACATTCTTCATGTCAAAATTGAATTTTTTCCAATACTTTACTTTATGACCTCAACCTCACCTTATGTTAAGTTCTAATTTGCATATGTTAGCATGCTAACAGACTAAGCCACTAGCATGGCTGTAAGATCTTGTTAAACTACACTGCACAACAATAACATGTCACAAGCCTAACGCCTCCACTGGACAGTTTTGGAGTTTGGACTCTCCGTTTCATTTCTACAAAATACATTTCAGTCCTTGTTTGAAGCAGCTGCAGATAATTTATAGAAAATATAAGAAGCCAAAGGGGAAATACCACAAAATGACAGTATACTTTTTTTTCTTTCATTTTGACTTACAGTACATTCACCACTTTCTTGTTCTGCCAGAAATGAAAGAAAAAACATTAATCTTTGCTGTTTATCTGAGTATCATGATGTACATAATATGTAATAAAGATGAGCAGAAGGTCAGTGACATTTGAGTGATCTGCACTGGGTTTGAACAGAAGCTTCTTTTTTAAAAGTTGTCTTTAAAATTGTATCTATAATGACATATACAGCTACCAGTTCACCTTTCATGAAAGTGCTTCAAATCCTTAAATCATATTGAGATATTTCAAATTTTCAAAAAACATCTTTCCTTTTCTCCTTGCTGCTTCTTTCTCCCACATCATGTAAACCATTTGTTCCTTCTTGCTTACAGATGCTGGAAAGCCAGGGAGGCTGGGTGATTGTCTGAAAGTGGCATAGCCCATCAGGTGTTAGATCCATAAAAAAAAGAGATGGCAAACAGGTTTGTAATTAATGTTGAGAATTGTTCTCAAGAGAAACTCAACACTCGTGCGGATTAACAGGGCCCAGCAGATGAAATTGCTGCTCCACCAGAAAAATCTCTAAATGAACAGAAGGGCGCAGATTCTAGATGTTATTTTTTATTTATTTTTTAGTTCTAATATAAAGTTAGTTCAAGTTATCAGCATAGGAGAAACCAATTGTTGTATATATTGAAAAACTCCTGGACCAATTTTCATGGAACTTGGTAGAAGGGTGCATTTCATTTTGGATCAGATCCAAATCACTGTGCAGATACACAATTTATTTTTCACATTTGTTAACAAAGTGAGATAGGGCATTTGTGCGGCATTTATGTGGTATTGGAACAACCTGAAAAAAAATGAGTTCCCAATTGGGAAAATTCACACTGCACTGATATTGTGAAATAGAGTATTCCTGTGGAGGTCTTCTCTCTCCAAGTGCCCTTCTAGTTTATAGTTTTTTATAGTCCTTTTTTCCACATTAATGACATGTTAAGAGGCTTTTGAATGCTTTGCATGTTGAAAAGTTAAAAGTGTTTAAAATTCTAAATGGTAATAAAAAATTGCCTATTGCTGAGTCCATCACTTCAAACAAAATGGGGGCCCCTAGGATAACATACACTTCTATTGTACAGTGCATGGATTCTTGGCTTTAATGAGTTTATTTTCCTAATTTTTGAAAAACTGCGTGACAGAAGATGATGAGATTGGCTAAGTCTGGCCTATTTAACATATATCTGAATCCCTGACGGCTCTCAATGACCACTTGTGTAATTTTGCTCAGATTCAAATAACCCCACTGGAAAGATTACAAAATGGAGCATATCTGATCCCCTGCCCGTCTTTACTTTAATGGCATACTCAAAAGATAGGAAGGGTAAATCTGAACAAACTATGCAGTTCAATGGAAATTATGTAAACCACCAGTGGAAACAGAGAAATAGCCCCTTTGATGTCCTGGTACATTTACTTTCCCAGTGGCTCTGAAGACTTTCTCTGAACCGATAAGACTGTAATGACTCCCATTCATCTGCATTGACTCTGGAAGTCTAAAGTTGCTATTGTGTTGCCTTAAAAGTGAAGTGGATTGCTTATGTAGTCGATTCCCAGAGTTGTGTTGTGAGGTGGGAGATTGACCTTTGTATGAATGAGGCACTTAGTGTTGAAACTTTGCTGTAGAAAAACGATGTGGTTTATAGGAAATACATTGACCAATATTAATCTTAGATAAAGATGACTGACTCCTTGTGTCACTGAGCACAGTTGGAACACTTAAAAGGGGATAATAGCTTTGTAAACCAATAAACATATGAGGCACTGCTTTTGGTGAATACACAATAGCTATACCAGGATTATGATTCAAACTGCATCTGTTGTGCGTTGGAAAAACACTGAGTGTGCCTTTACCTTCTCTTGGTGCTGCAGGATCCCATGCAGACCACATCTGGACAAAGAAGAAGGGAGTCCAGCACACAATGTAGGCAAGGACCACTACAAATGTCATTTTCACTGTGCGGATCTTTGCTTTTGAAATGAGCCTCACGCTGCTCACACGACAGAGGGGACGAGCGCCTTTGGAGGGCCTTGCAGTGAGAGCCAGGAAGTGTTCCCTTCTGGTTTTTAAATTGAAATTCTCCCATATTTTAAAACATATCAAACCATAGCAGATGGTTAAAATTGCTACTGGGAAAATGTAAATGCTGAGACTCATCCATGTGATGTATGCTTTGGCACCCCATGGCTGTATAAAGTCACCCCAGCAGTCATTCACACCGTTCCCGACTTCCCTCAAAGAAAATATGTACGCTTGAGGAGTGCTGAAAACCAGGCTGAGCACCCAAGAGGCCATCACACAGAAGCGATCCTTTCTCTTGCGCACGGAGCGAAGTGGCTGGCAGATTGCTAAGCACCTGTCGATGGACATCAGGACAAGCATGTAGGTAGATGCAAACATACCCACGACCTGGAGGTATTTGATCAGCCTGCACAGCAAATCTGACCCATAGAAGCGAAATGTTATATCCCAAATGAGTTGCGGTAAAACCTGAAAGATTGCAACGACAAGGTCTGCGATGCTCAGGTGCTTCATGAAGTAATACATCCGAGACTGGCTGTTCTTGGTGGTGTAGATGGCCCACAGGACGCACAAGTTGCCGGTCAGAGCGAGCAGCAGCACTAGGACCAGGACGGCAACTTCCACTTTGGCCACTTCTTCATTGCGTTTCAAAGGATTCACTGTGGTGTTTCCTAAATCGCTGTCATTTCCATAACTTGAGTTGCTCCAGGAAACATTTTGCGCCCAACTATTCTGCTCTAGTAAAATGTCCTCCATCGTGCCCAAAAGCGCCACTTTGGCGCACAGCTGTCACATCACAAAACAGATAGTGGACCGCTATCCGCTGAATGCTGGTGCAGTTTCCCTGCGCAATTTTACTGCCAGCTCACTCTGTTTAGTTGGAGGTAAAATTACTGTATAATCCAAAAGTTAGCGTTCTCCTGCAGAGGAACAAAATTGAACACTTGTAAACTCTCTCACAACCCTTATTCTAAAACTTCACAAAAAATAATATAATCTCATGATACATAAGTGAATCGGTTCAAAGGAAGCCTACCTTTTAAACAATATTCTTGCAGTTATTTTGTTATCTCGGAGCACCACACTCCTCATTACTGCGTCCAGATTGATATTTGGTTTGCTGAAGCTCTGTGAAATATCCTACCCATGTCAGTAATCCCCTCCCCTTGTCCTATTTTCCTCAAAAGCAAACTGCGTGGGTTGAGTATAAGCAGACTGCACCCTATAACTCTCTTTCTCCCTCTCCCCCTGTGTCCCGTACCTAGATTGAGTGTATGTTTTGAATTTGTTGCACAGTGAGTTAATGTTTTCTCCATTTTTTAAGTGACCCCTTGTCACATTCAGGAGGAATATTCCACTCTGATCCAACAGAGTTTAAGAGGGTCACTTGTTTTCCAAAGAAAGCCACCAAATATGGAAAAAGATGGTATCTGGAGCTGGAAGAGTATGCTTTAGTTGAATATAATTGCATTTATGCATGTGCTGTACTTTATGCACTCAATTAGGGGTTACAGTGAAATCAAAATGGATCAGTGTGACAAGGCAGTGAGTCATTAAATTATTCTGCACATCAAACAACAAAATACTGGCGTTTGGGAGGGATTGTAGTATTTGTTTGTGTCCAAACTGTCAAAGATAACTAACTCCCATCAGGGTCATATTCAACTCCCCAAATTTCTTCAGTAAATTGAATACTCAAAGGTCCTGCTTAGTCCTGCTTCTCAAATTAAACCAATTACTCAACTGAAATAGTTTTACTTTGCTTATGCAACACTCTTTCCTAATAGGTAAAAGTATTTGGATAGGCTATTTGATTAAATCAGTCTTGAATGGCTACAAAAAATGTATTACTGAGAAGTGTCTTGTATGCAAATCTGGGGAATCACTGTCTTTTTCAACTAAGTAGCACATTTGAATTGAAGTTTTTTTCACTATATTTACTAAAAGAAACAATATAATAGCATAATAATATATAAATAATTATTGATTTACTTTAAGGCATGAGGTTTTTAAGGTGACTTTTTGTTTCCAAGGTGACCTCCTGGAGTAAAGATGGCACGTCTTTGCTGCCAGAACAGTTGAGATGGTTTGGACACCAATGTGAAAGCCTTCCAGGGGATTCTCAGGTGAGGGGACTGTGGGACAAACCCTGGATGTGTGGGACCAAAATTCAATAAGAGATTGAAGAGTGAGAAAATTATCTACAGATGAGGTAGTAATTTACTGACTTTGCAGGCACACAGCTCATTTTTCTCTAAATAGGAAAGTAGGGAGATAGTGTCTAAATTGTTGCGGTATTTTACAAATATACACACAGACAAATATACTATAACCATTGATTTACCCTTGAAAATTCATTTGTGACAATAAACCTTCACAGGTGCTTTTAGATTAGTAAATTCAATTTCAAATAAGTAAATTCATCAAAAACTACACCAATTAAAGATGGTTATTAATTCAAAAATATATATTTAAATCATTAAATTATTTGTTCCTGAGGGGCAATTTTCAGAGGCTCATGCATGGTCAAGCGGTACACATTGTGATACTAGTATAATAGTATAATGATGATCACATATCAAGGTCTAAAAACATATATAAATGCATATGACACTGTTGTCAAAACCCACACAATCAACAGAGACGCCATCTTGGAAGTTTGTGATCAATACTGTATGGTGATGTCACCAAGTGGTGTCCCGTTTCATAGGGGTATGTTTTCACCCCTAGCCCTTACCCCTTGGTTTTGAGGGAACAAAGGGTAGGGGTAAGGGCCAAGGGGAAGGGGTAAGGGGAAGAAATGGGATTCAGCCTTAATATTCCCTCTACTCTTAGTCTGTCCTATTTGCGACATGGAATACAAATTGACACAGATTATTTGAAAATAAAGAGCAGAACTGGGTAACAATGGTGGAAGTATCTCAAACATACACATTCTTTATTTGGTTTATAAGAAACCCACCAAAGCTGCATTACAAAAAAAGGAGTGTCACGTGCCGTGTTGTGCTTTGTGTATTCTCTGCAGGTGTGTGCTGCTGATGACAGGCCAGCAATTGAGGCCGATCAGCTGATCAGTGCCCCACAGCTTAAGAGAGGGCAGCATGGCTGTTGTCGTCTTCCTTTTGAAGATTTTTAGTTGCCTCTTGTTGTGCGGGCACAATAACATTGCCTTATTTACTGTTTGTTTTCTGTCCCGAGTTTATTATTTTAAACTGTTTGCATCCTCCACCCCTAGACTACTTTGAGTCGTAACAATGAGTATCTAAAAACTAATCTCTGACTGTAAATCTGTACCCAGTAATCTGGTTTCAACAAAGAAAGACATTGACTTCGTACTGTAGAGCTTACATTGTATGCCATACACTCGTGGTAATTTTACTGTATCCATCAATAGCAGCAGATACACAGTACATTACATTAGTAAACCAGGACACATACTCTATTACATAGAACTAGAAATTAAATAGAGAAAAAATAGAGAAAAAATATAAAAATAAAATATTGTTTCACAGAAATACCTTGACATGAAACAGATGAGTGTCACAATGAAGGCTCTTCAGCATGGAGACTGGCATGTAAATAGACAGAGACAGGATCCAGACCACACATAAAGTCTGTATGACATGAGCCCAAGTGCACTTGGCATGTATACACAGTTAATTAGTACACTTTAAAATAAAGTTGAGGTGTTGTGACAGTCGTTTGACTTTGGTGATGTAAGTGTAGAGGCATCCTGCTATGGGAACGCCTGAGCAGATTAGGACCACTGCATAAAAAGGATAACAAGTCAATGTGTTGGTACAGCTGCCCTGTGGTTTCTGTGCACTCGCACAGGTATAAACCAGCAGTCACTCTCTTGTTCCTAACTGAAAGCATGTGTGTGGTGGTGGTAGGGTCAGAAATCACATGCAGAAATAAATCATGTTAGCATGACTAACACAAGGTTTGTGTGAACACCGCCAACCAAAAAAAAACGCTGTCTCTAAAAAAATAATCTTCTTTGACTTAAATGGGTTTTTCATTTTAGACTATGCCTGTAAATGATTAAAAAAAAGGCATACATGTTTTTTTTAGTCTGATTTCCACAAGTAAGTAGTAAACACATAACATAAGATGCTGATTTTCCTTTGAAATGGCACTTGCATTGCCTACTGGAGGCAGCAAGCATGCTAGAGCAGCCACTCTGTCAAATATCCTAAAGAAAATGCCAATTTGTATAGCTTGTATATCTATATATGTTTACAGTGCAAAAACAAACATTACGTTATTACGGCGTCACGTCATGTTTTAATTAAAAAGATTCAAGTAGAACAATGTTATGCAACACGGTTATACATAGATCAAATATTCATTGCATGATATTTGTGCATGTTTGTCCTCTGAATAATGTCCAGTACATGCATACATTGTTTTTTGTAAATGGTCAATAACAAAAAAATGAAAATGATGATATAGAAAGACAATGACTAAGTACAAGTAAATGGCTCAATGTAATAAACTGTAATCAAATGACTATTCCCCAGACATGGTCTGTACAAAATCTCTTTGAAGTGCAGTGGTTTTGGAGAGGTCGTGGTTGTCCGTTACTGTCATCTTGGATAATTATCCTTTGCACCATCTGTTTCTATGAATGTAACAGTACAGTATTTTAAGTTCTTAACTAATAACATTTTATTCTTGTAGAGCTACTAACAAAAGATAACTCTGTACTTCCATGACTTAAGGGCTAAAAAGACTAAGACATTTCTTATTAGAAAGTGAAAAGTGTACAAGTGATAAAAATAATCACTTTGTTCTAGAGACAATGGTTTCAACAACTGCTCCAGCATGTGGTCACAATTTAAGTGAGAGGGATGAAAGCAGAGAATCCATATGCCACAAGCCTCTGGCCCTTTTTCTTAGAGGATAGCATACTACTCGCAGCATCTGCAGTTTAGCTTAATTAATGGAGATTCATTGACATACCCAAGCAGAGGATGAGTATTCTTCCTTTTGGTGATTTGCCTTTTGCAAAAATGTGCCTTGAGTGTGAGTTGTTTATTCTCTGGTATGATTCCTTGAAATGTAGTGGAAAAAAGGTATTGAGAGCATCAGACCCTATTTTCCTCAAATGTATGGATTGTTTACAAAACGTAAGTTATTGTTTCCCATGCTGTCTTACCTTAACTGCAGATGTAGCCCCAAATCACATCATTTGCTTTTTTGTTCAGTTCAATTTGACTTGACATGGGATTAATCCTTACCCTGAATACATTTATTTCAAGGTTGTGCCTTGTCAAACTGAGTGGAAGGAAGATTATATTGGCCACTACTTGATTTGATAACCTCATAGAAAGCACTTGTCCATACCATAAATCTAGATCAAGCGAGCTCATGCCCTTCTGCTCCACGTTAGTTACATAGTTTTACAGTAGAATACTACAGCCTGTTCTAAATCCTCAAAGTAACTTCAGTTCTGTTTGAACAAATGTAGCCCTAAAGGTGATAAGAAAGATAAAATACTTGCCACTGTGATAACATTTGTAAGAGTTGTAAAGTAATTTCTGTGATTACTATAAATCACTCTGCAGTGTTTTAGTGTCTAACACATTCATAATTCTCTCACTCAAACTGAACTTCCTGAATTTTATTACATGTCTCACCAGTACCTGAAGCAACACACTTGCCTGTGTGTTTTAACGCAGGGTTGTTACTTGCTTAGGAGAGTCAAATATCACAGCTTGATACCATTTGTTTTCCCTCACCAAGGTACAATACTTGAAAATACTGTGCTTGCAACAAAATACTGCAGGATTCAAAAAGTATCTGTCAGGTTTAGTATCTCAATACACAATGAACCCCTTACACCTCTGTTGACACATGGCCTCTGTAGTAACTTGGAAAGTATTACATTACACAGTGGCTCACGGGAATATAAATTGTGGTAGATTAGCCACAGTCAGCCAGGGACTTCATGGATGCACAGAAAAAAAAAGTAACATGGTTACAGATTCTCCTCACACTAATGTCATAGTTCAGGAGGTTTTTCTGTACAATGTTAGTACTCATGTAGTACCTGTGGGGAAGTTCCTCCTCTGTATTTGAAACAACTGTTTGGGGGCATTGGGAAGCCACATCACAGACACTGACAACTGTCCATAGGGATTTTTTTACGCTCCAACTTAGAGAAATTTAACACAACAATGTGTCACGACTTGATGAATTATTATAGATATTGAGACATGGTTGAAGATTTAATTTAAAAAAATGAGATCAGTGTAAGAGATGGGGAGAGGGAAAATATATCCAGTGTGAATTCAAACAGGGTCTGCTTTGCAGCCATTAAGTTATACCAGATGGGGCTGATCCAGAATAAGATGTGTTGGTGGTGCTGAGAGGCACCTAGTACTTTACCCTCCTCCGTGAAATGTGGTAATTACAGTGCATGGAGAATGGCTTTGGGCAGCCAATAGCAACAACTGCATGAGTGAGGCTATAATGTGATGAATCTCCAAATAAGTCAAACTGAATTGAAAATGTTATGTCTTTATTTTTAAGTTTTTGGAAGAATTCACCCCACGTTCAAGGAATGACTATGTTTTTGTTAATAAAGTCTCTAATGAAATAATGGCTATTGACATGAAAGTTGGTGAGATGTTTTACTTAGGATAGACTCTGCAAATAAACTATGTTGAAAAAACTAGAGCCCCAACTTATTATGTTTACAGTATTTATGTATTTGCAACACTAAATTTGTATAACTGTTTTATGTTTAAGTGCAGGTCTGTGTGGTCTTTTCTATTTCTATTGTTCCCAGGTACTTATCAATACTTATTTGTTTCTGTCTTTAGGTGTTATAGTCTATGTATGGTACCATGATTGTTTCATTAGTCCATGTTTTATTTATTGCTGTATTTTTTCAATGATAAAAGGTAGAAATAAGATATTGTTTACAGTTCTAAGAACTAAAATAGAGATGATATTGATTTAATTTGATTTATTAACACCTGACTTATTCTTTTTTATTCATGACAATTAAGAGAAGACCTCTGTCCTCTGGCTTCACAATGAGACAATTCTTGGCTGCTCACTTGGTTTTAGTCACATCTGTGTATTACACCAAGGAAAGAAGATATCGTGTTTACAGATTGTTGCACTGAGAGCATGTAAAATGGAAACAAGATGGAGACTACATTTGAATTCTTAAAGGAATCCGTAGGCAATGAGTGTTAAAGAAGAGGAGGATATTCCTTTAGCAATGGAGCTCAATCTGAAAAATATTACTATAGCTAAGCTGACCAGGAATTTGAGTGAGTTAGAAAGGTTGATCTACGAAATATTTTTCATCCATCAAAGCAAAGACCATATTTGATCTCAACCCATCCAATACTTCTGAGTTCAGAGGGTTCAATGTTCTTTATTATTTATTTAAAATGTATTATACTTTGATTGTCTAGAAAAGTTAAAGTGTCACGAGAAGGTCCAAAGTGACATTAATAAGAATTTTATTCAAGAGTTGCAAGTTAACAGTTTAAAAATGATGCAGCAACTTACTTGAGAGAACACTGAATATGTATAGTACAAGATATTAAGTATTATTGTTATTGTGCCATTTAGGACCTGTTTCAGAATTAAATGGAAACCATACAGTAGCAGCTAATAATTATGTTCATTAACACTGTACAGCCTGTTCCCAAATAACCTATCTATATCATTCTTAATTAACCATATTACTATCACTTGGATTATTTGACATTGTGAGGATCAATGTACTTTTAAGTCTTTAGGTCAACAGTGGCTACCCAATAACTCAATTTCACTTCAAAACTGAATTGTCATCACATCCGTATGTAAAAACTCTGGATTTAATACCGTTGATGTACAAATTTCAGACTTAAAATTATGGTACTGTTATTTCCAACCTTTACATGAACGGACACAGGGGCATGACCAAGTTCTAACTATTTGGGGACCAGCTAATAACCAGCTGTATCGAAAATGAAAAAAAAATCTGCTTAATTAATGCTTGTCAAAGCTTAGGGTGTCTTTCAGAGGTTAGTCTAACTTTGTTAACCTCATCCTCTGGGATGTTTTCCTGAGAGCCAGACTTAAACAAACACACTCTGGTTCAAGAGTACTTAATGTGAAAAATGTATTATTAAAGTTATGTCATATAATATGATGACAGCACATATAGTTTGGTAGGTTGATAAGCAGGCAGGCAAGGCACGGTACCTCTTCTGAAGAGTCCTTGGTTTTTTTTAATACTCTGTGTCCTCCTTGGCTACTAGCAACTGCGTGGAGGGTGGAAGCTGTGCGTGATCACAGAAGGCTTTTATCACGCGCTGACAGTTTTGTTGTCATGACTTAGAATTCCTCATGGGAGCGACAGAAACTATGCACTATAGTTTAAAACCCTGATTTTCTTCTGAAAATGTCCCCATATGTAAAGAAATATTTTCCATGTATGACAACACTGCATATTTTTACTTGCCTGTTCCAGCACTTAATTGAGTAAACCAAGGCAAGCCAAGAGTGTTTTATGGCTGCCTGCACCATTACTTTTAAATGATTTGTGTTTATGAAAAAAAGTTGGTTTTGTCCTTAAAGACAATGAAACAAATCAACTGCATGCATTAAACAAGTACAAGTTGTTCACGTAGTTAATGTAATATAAAGTTAGTCAATATGTTGGCTTCAGATTGGTTTAAAAGCCCAATGTATTGCAGATGGATTGAAGTCCAATACTAATATTTTTCATAGAGCAAACTAACACTTTCACAGCAATACAGCAGTATTTTAATTTAATACCAGTATTTGGTCAGTGAGAATACTTTTATCAGAAGATAAGCTAAAAATAAGATCCTGATGGATCTATGGCACCTTCTTTAACATTCTGGGCTGATTAAATTTTAACAGGAAAATTCAATTTACAGCTCAGCATTTTGGGAATAAGTGGTTAATCTTTAGTGAAATCTCAAGGCCTGCTACATACATATGGTACACATTACCTGCTGTTTACAGCCTATCCTCAGTGAGGCTGTTTCATATCATTCTTAACATCTGTCTGTGAACAATGTTTATTAAATAATAAAATATAATATTTGATATGTGCATTTGTTATTACTGACATTAAGTTGATTTATCCTATTGTGCAACAAGCAGAATGATTCCAAAAGTATTCACAATAGTCACAATCTTTGCATCCTTTTTTACTCCAAACATCTAAAAGAAAGCGTTGCTTCACATTTTGCCCGAAAACACAAGTGAGAAGAGACTCAGGAAATGACGTAATACCGTACGTGAGATAGGAGTTTTTGATTAAGCAATCCATGGATTTGTCCTTGTAATCATGCTTGTTGATGTTGCTGGCACATATGCTCACAAAATAGCCTTTTTCCACCTATACGTGGTTTCCACACGTGTATTTCACTCGCTTTAGCCTGTTTTGTCTTGGTGAAAAAAATTACTTTTGCCCATGTTGTAAATGCAACACATATTGTACAGTTTCTATTGTTACAGATTACCCCCTACCCCAGGCCTCCCCTTAATCGTGTCTTGCCGCTCATTGGCTGTAGCTCCCAGACAGATTCCACCAACAGGCCCAGGCATTTATCTTGCTAGATATCTCGGCTTGCATCTTTTTACAGTTCACACATAAAGCTTGAGCTCTGATTTGCGAGCGATGAGCCAATGCCTCTGATCTGGGGCTTGCTGACTGTCTGTGGCCAAAATGAAAAGGATTGAGGTTTATTGTGCAGCCAGGTATAAACAAATGCCCGTTCTTTTACCTGTTTTCGGAACGAGCACGCTTCATCAATGGTTTTATTTGGAATGAGGAAGTTACTGTAGAAAAAAGCATATAGTGCTGTACTCAGTCAAGACTAATTAGAATATTTGTTGATGCCAATGGCCAAGTCAGACACAAGTCCAAGTCCAAACACCAATGAGTTCAAGACAAGTCCGAGACAACAGAAAAGCGTCTGGAGTCTGGACTGGAGCCTGAGTCTGGACTCAAGAACTAAGCCCTTCCAAAACTGTAAATCTTTCAGGGGTGTGGCACAAAGTGCTGGGCCCTGTAGAAAGACATTCCCATGAGCTCCTCCCCACATCCACAGCTATTCATTCTAGCATCTTTTTTGACCCTCGCTTCATAGGGGCCCTGGGTACTCAGTTTCCACCTCTGGTCTGACACCTCTACTGTCTCTCCTTACAGTGGGGGAAATAAGTATTTGACCCCTTGCTGATTTTGCAGGTTTGCCCACTTACAAAGAATGCAACGATCTATAATTTTAATCATATGTACATTCTAACAGTGAAAGACAGAATCCCAAAGAAAATTCCAGAAAATCACATCATATGAATTTATAAAAATTGATAACCATCTGATGAGGAAAAACAAGTAAATGACCCCCTACCAAACAGCAAGTATTCTGGCTCCTACAAGCCAGTTAGTCTTTCTTTAAGACACAGCCCCAATCCCAACCAATTATCTACATCAAATACACCTGCCTCACCTCGTTACCTGTATAAAAGACAACACCCAAACAACCAGCATCCAACACTCTTTTGTTGTCAAAGCAACAAAAGAGTGGCTGAAGAAGAAGCGCATCAAGGTTCTGGAGTGGCCTAGCCAGTCTCCAGACCTGAATCCAATTGAAAATCTTTGGAGGGAGCTTAAAATTTGAGTTGCCAGGCGACAACCTCGGAACCTTAATGATTTGGAGGCTGTCTGCAGGGAGGAGGCCAACATCCCTGCCGAAATGTGCACAAACCTTGTCACCAACTATAAAAACCGTTTGACATCTGTGCTGGCCAATAATGGCTTTTCTACAAAATATTTACATGCTGTTTGTCCAGGGGGTCAAATACTTGTTTTTCCTCATCAGATGGTTATCAATTTTAATAAATTCATATGATGTGATTTTCTGGAATTTTCTTTGGGATTCTGTCTTTCACTGTTAGAATGTACATATGATTAAAATTATAGATTGTTGCATTCTTTGTAAGTGGGCAAACCTGCAAAATCAGCAAGGGGTCAAATACTTTTTTCCCCCACTGTATACAGTTCAGGTTAATTGACCACAAAACACATGCTGTAGCAGCAAAATATACTGTTTATCTACAATGTTGAAGAAAGATACTGTGATAATGATACAATAAATTAAATTTATAGGCAGGGATGAAATATTTTGTTTTTACTTTTTGCTGGCCAAAACTACTGAACAAACATCACCACGATTTAATTAAAAGTTGGTCTCATCAACTATTGTTTTATTTTTCTGCCTATAACTTATCACTACACACAAGACTCAAAGAAATAAGAATTATCCACATGCTGCTGTTGTTCAAAAAGATAAGACACACCAACCTGCACTGAGAATTTACAGTTTAGGCCTACATATTGACTGGAAAGTAATTTATGTGAAGCAAGTGACAATTCACGTCTTGATTGCATGTTACTTCCTGTTATATTTTTTATTTAGTTATTTAGATATACAGTATAACCGCACAATTATTTATTTCCTATTTAATTACATCTACTAGGCTATACTAACTCATATATCCTTTGAGCAGAGCTATAGTTATACTTCACTTAAAAGCCTCAAATCACAGACATGGTATTACCAAGCCCAGACCTTACATGTCAACACACACTAACACCACTAAATAGCTTGGTGGTTGACAACTGATCTGTGTTTGTAATTGTCTTACTAGCAAAAGTACAGTATATCAATGTTTTCTCTAGAGATAGATATGGTATGGTAGTTATGATTTTTGGAATGTAGAAATTGTTTGAGAACACACTTTGCCCTAATCTAGCATCATTAACAGATCAAAGTAAAATACTTCTTTGATTAAAATGATCTTCAATTAGCATGCAATAATTTAACCAAGAAGAAGATTACAAAATGGTTTTAGATCCTGGTGTCATGTAGTTTCTTCCCAGCAGATTCCTGCCAACTGGTGATCATCTCAATAAATAAACACACATAATCAGATTTTCCAGTTCTGCTGCTTTAGATCTGAGCAAATAAATGTGGACACTAAACCACAAACCAAATCTCTCAGGCAAATTGCTACCACACTAGCAAAAGAGCTCTGTTAATCTGCCAGATATGATCTGCTCTGAGCAACATTCCTTAGCACATTTGATTTATTATGTATTAATGAATCAAATATTGACATTATTCTTAAGTAAATAAGGCTTGCATTGGGTAAAAAATAATAGATTTGATAAAAGAATTCCCACAATGATGCTATAAAGGACAATCATACAAAAAGAAAAGCCGAAAGATAAAACTTATCAAGAACTGGTAAGCCTGTTGAATGATCACTTCAATCCTAAGCCGAGTGAAATCGCAGAGATACAAGTTTGATTCCCGTAATCGCAAGCATAATGAATCCGAATGGAGCATGTGGCAGAGCTACGCGGCTAGCGCAGGATTGAAAATACGGTGACACATTACAGCAGATGTTAAGAGACCGCATCGTATTTGGAATAAATTATGATCGGATTCAAAGACGTCTTCTAGCAGAAACAGATTTAACATTTGACAGAGCATTGCCAATTGCTGTGGCAGCGGAGACCGCAAATAAGAATGCCCAGGATCTGCAAAACCCAGGTGCAACAGTGAAGCACTTCAATGTCAACAACGGCCCACAGGACGCGGGGACATTCAGAGTAGCAACAAGAGAGTGTTACCGTTGCAAGGGATCTAAGCATGTTGCAACAGACTGTAAGTTCAAAGAAGTGAAATGCCATGCTTGTGGAAAGATAGGACACATTGCTAGAGCTTGCCATAGAAAAACCGCACAGAATCAGGTTAAGAAAAAACCTGCGGATTCAAAGAAAGGAAAGACTTACCGTTCTCACAAAGTGCAAGAAAGTCAGGGTAGAAGTAAAAGTGATAGTTCAGACGACGACACATTTACCCTTAATTGCATAAAGTTCAGATTGGGACGCATGAGTGAAGTACACCTGAGAAAAGTCGACCCTTACATGGTGGAGATGAAACTGAATGGGGAAGGTGTTCATTTTGAAATTGACACGGGTTGTAGTCTCACAGTTATGAATGAACATGCATTCCAGAAGTTGGGGAAGGATACGAAAATCCCTTATGTGATAGGTGCAGCCCTTGTGAGGGTTAAATGCAAGCAGCAAAGACAAAAACTGCCCCTCATCGTGGTTAAAGGGAACGGCCCCAGTTTACTAGGGCGGGGCTGGCTGGAAGAGATACATCTCAGATGGAAGGAAATCAAACTCTAACACAAAGCCCAACAGTTGCAACACATGATAACAGAAAAGAAAACACTACAGCACATGCTGAGTAAACATGGGAATGTGTTCAAAGAGGAGCTAGGCACCCTGAAAGGAACAACAGCCACCATCCATGTAAAAGCTGACGCTGTACCAAGATTCTTCCGTCCCAGGTCTGTACCTTTACGCCATGCGGGCAAAAGTGGATGAAGAAATAGACAGACTGTTGGAAGAAGGCATAATCACACCAGTGAAATATGCAGAATGGGCAGCACCCGTTGTTCCGATTCTGAAACCTGTTGGAACTGTAAGATTATGTGGAGACTGTTTGCAGCACTGTAGGAGGAAAACAGTTCTCCAAGTTGGATATGAGTCACGCGTACCAGCAGATACTCATGGATGATGAGTCAAAGAAATATCTGACAGTAAACACACATTGAGGATTGTTCACGTACGACATACTGCCTTTGGGGTTGCCACTGCACCAGCCATATTCCAGAGGATTATAGAGGGGCTATTGCGGGGGATTCCACTGGTGGCGGTGTACCTGGATGACATCCAGGTAACGGGAGTTGATGAGGCAGATCATCTGGAGAACCTCAAAGCAGTGTTAACAAGGTAAGAAGAGGCTGTGTTGCGCTTAAGGAGAAATAAGTGCACTTTTCTGCAAGAGGAAGTGGAGTATCTGGGACACAAAGTGGACGCACAGGGCTTCCCCTGTGAAGAAGAAAGTGAAAGCCATCATGGAGGCTCCTACTCCCACAAATGTGACTGAACTTAAGTCATACTTAGGTTTGCTAAATTACTACAACAAATTCCTTCCCAACTTCTCAACTCTGTTAGCTCCACTGCATGAACTGTTACGACAAGATGTGAGCTGGGCGTGGCAAAAGAAGCAGGAAGAAGCATTCAAAAAATCAAAGGCACTGCTGAACTCAGCAGAAGTGTTATTTCATTACTCAGCCGACTGTGAATTAATACTGTCATGTGATGCTTCACCGTACGGCGTGGGCGCTGTTTTATCACATCTGATGGATGATGGAAGTGAGAGACCCCTGGGGTTCATGTTACGCACATTGTCCACTGCTGAAGAGAAATACTCACAGCTGGACAAAGAAGGCTTGGCGATTATGTTTGGTATTCAGAAGTTTCACAAATACCTGTATGGAAGAACCTTTATTGTCTACACTGATCATAAGCCGTTGATCTCTCTCTTTAATGAAAAAAAACCATTCCACAAATGGGTTCCCCGAGAGTGCAAAGATGGGCTGTGCATCTCAGTGCCTATGAGTACAAAATTGTGTACAAACCAGGAAAAAACAACGCCAATGCTGACGCGTTGAGCAGACTGCCTATGTCAGAAACGGTGCATGACACTGCGGCAAAAGAGCAAAGGTGTGTCTCAAATCGCGCACTTCTGTACTAAATACTAACTTTTTGAGTACATAGTGCGTTCACATTGTCGAAGTGCGGTCAAACGCAGTGCACTTAAGTACCCGGATGGTGCACTCAAAACGGTCAGAAAATTGAGTGTGGATCAATGGACACTTTCGACACTAAACGGTCGCCATCTTGGCTACGTAGCGGAAGGGGCGGGGCTAACAACAGTCAAAAAACTTTCGTTAATGGCGGCCGAAGACGCGATAGCGAGGCCGACAGAGCAATACAAATGTAAGTTGAACATGAGTCTTTTTGTTGTACTTATAACAAATAAAACTGTACTGAATGTGTTTAATGTTATCTTTTGCGTTGCACTTTGCATGACTAAGCAAACATTCATGAAATGAAAAATAAAACGATAGGATATATTTAAATGTATATTGGTCAAAGCAAATACATCAGTATAACAAGCAGAACAAATGGAATTAGTTATTATAATAATAATGGTAATAAAACATTTATTCTTTAAGTTAACACGTCAGTTGGACACAATTATAATTGCTCCACTTTTGCTGAAATAACTCAATGGCTAGTTTTGGGTGTTTTTTAAAAATTATTTACGAGCAAAAGTATGGATATCAACATACCGGTATATTTTCTGTTAAAAGGAAGCGGAGGATACGACGGCGGCCGCAATCCTCTCATTCTCACGAAAAAAAAGATACAGGCAACAATAAACACCATCACATTCATCTTGATCAACAAAGCAGAAGTGTAGTTTTCACAGGCGACAATAGGTGGGGGGCTCTGTCTGGGTGCAAATCACAATTTCACAGAAGGAGGAGGAGGACTGAGCTGTTGTGATCGTCATTTTAATCAATGAAGTGCGCGATTTGAGAAAACACTCCCCAGTCAAATTTTACGCACTATGCAAGTAAGTACGTAGTGTACAAAGTGCACTTCTGTTAGTGCACTTACGGAAGTGCGCAATTTAAGACACACTACAAGTCTTGATGATGGATCTGCTAGATAAGCTAGTGGACACAAACCAGATAAAGCGCTGGACAGTTAAGGATGTGATTTTGTCCCAAATTCATGAATATGTCCTGAAAGGCTGGCCTACAAAGACAGATGTTCACCTCAAGGAATATCACCAAAGGAGATGGGAATTGAGTGTAAAAGACGGCTGTGTTCTCTGGGGAGCAAGAGTAATCATACTTACAAAGGGCAGAGACAGGATACTGCAGCTACTTCACCAGGCACACTCCGGCATGTCAAGAATGAAAGGTCTTGCTAGATCTTATGTGTGGTGGCCAGGTATGGATCAGGATGTGGTAAAAGAAGTGCAGTCGTGTGAAGAGTGTCAAAAACACCAAAAGGCTCCTCCCACTGCACCATTACACGCATGGGAGTGGCCAGATTCCCCATGGTCAAGAATTCATGTGGACAATGCGGGGCTTTTCCTAGGAGAAATGTTCTTGCTTATTGTGGATGCTCACTCAAAGTGGATGGACATCTACCCGATGAGGTCGTCCACGTCCCAGGCTACCATAGAGAAACTGCGGCAGAGTTTCAGTGTGTTTGGTCTACCAAAAATGTTGGTATCGGACAATGGTGCCTGTTTCACAAGCTCAGAGTTTGAGTCCTTTATGGAGCAGAATGGCATCCGTCATGTGAGGTCAGCGCCATTTCATCCATCCTCCAATGGTTTGGCGGAGAGGGCTGTGCAGACCTTCAAGGGGGGGGATGAGGAAGATGAAGGGTGATACATTGCAAACCAAGTTGTCAAGGTTTCTGTTCAGTTATCGCATCACACCCCATGCAACAACAGGCTTGTCACCCGCAGAGCTGATGATGTCCCGGAGGCTCAGATCAACTTTTGACCTGCTCATGCCAGATGTGAAAGCAAAAGTGCAGCAAAAGCAGCTGAAACAGAAACAGACTCACAACACGAACAGAAACGTGAGGAGTTTCTTGCCCGGGGATAATGTGTTTGTCAGGAACTATTCTTATGGGCCTAAGAGGATCCCTGCTGTCATCCAGAGCTCATCAGGCCCAGTGTAATATACAGTGATCGTTGGAAGTGGTCAAACCATGAAGAGGCACATGGACCAAGTGAGAGCTAGACTGGCTGACACTGTTCCCAGTATTGAGTCTGAGAATGAAGAGGAGACCGTGTCGGACACAGTTGGAGGTTTTGTGGGCCTCTTGCCTACAAGTTTGGATGACTGTTGCGCCACCAGATCTTCAGCTGGCTCCAGATACTCGGGTCCAACCGGACTTGCCTGTTCCGCCGGTGGTGCGACGCTCCAAGCGGGAGAGGCACTCACCTGAGCACCTCAAAGACTTTGTTGGATAAAGTGAGATCTGTTCCAGTGTGTAGAAAGACACCGAAGAAGTTGTTGCTAGCTTGAGACATGTGAAAGTAGCTTCGTAACTTGCAAAGATGTCATGCCTGGTTATTTGTATTAAACGTTCAAAGGATTTGGGATGTTGTGGACATTAAGTTCTTCCTTAGAAGATATAACAGTTTGTACCTACACCTTCTGTCCTTCTGTAGAATTTTACATTTTTGGATGTGTTTGGAAGAGCAGAGAAATAAAGGACCTTCAACTCCTGGTTCAATTTACATGCTGGGGGTTTAGCTATTATCTAATGCTTATTATGGCTCCTTTTTTGCCAGCTGAATGGGTCTGACATGATTTGTATTCCTCATCATGACCACCGAAGCCTAAAGAAAACTATCTTAATGGCCTTTTTAGGCTTACTTTTGCCCAACAAAAAGGTTTGCATGAGCACTTCAAGTTGCTTTAATGCTGCTTCAGAAATATGGACATGAAAGAGGACTTAGATGTGTTTCATTAGCTAAAACAATGGGGTAGTTCAAATGCTGTCAGGTTGGAGAACACAAAGTACAGCTGAGGTAAATGGGAATGTGATCATAGTTTTGCAGGTATTTGGTCATAAATGGCACATTTTACCTGCCACTGGCGCAACAGGAAGTTATTAGGATTCATCCCGATGAATGTCTTTACCAAATGCCACGGCAATCAATTTAATACTTGTTGAGATAATTCAGTGTGGACAAAAATGGTGGACTGACTGACCAACTGACAGAAAATTGGGTATACTGTACAGCAGATTTGTGTTTCCAACTTATTATTAATTCTCATTATTAATATTCTTTTTCCGTTGGTTAGTTTTAAAAATTTAAGATTAAAGGAATGATTTACTATAAAAATAATCAACATCTGAGAAAGTTATTTTTTTTAATATCCTTTCACAAGGTCAGGAAAACAGAGTAAACTGGTAGTTTGTGTGGATGTCTAAACAAATTTAATCTATCCTTCAATGCTTTTTAACCATGAAACTCTTGCAGCTTGATGCTGCTGTCTTCTGTGGCTGCCCATGTCTTGTCCACAGGAAGAGCAGAGGCTAAGCAAATAAACAATCCCCTGCTGCAGTATGTCATGTATAATGGCATATCAAATGTGGGAAAGAGATCCTACATCTGTATCTCATATTAAACAGAGACATATGATATCCATGAAATCAAGACCAAAGAAGCTCTCAGCAGCGTAATGTAGAAACAAGACTTTTCTTGAGATTTCATAAAGTCTATCCATATCAAATCTCAATTTGTGCACTCGCTGGCCATTTACATAATAGACCAACTGGACTTTATACTTAAATGACAGAATTTGCAGTTAGATGTTTAACAGCTGGAGGTTAGTGAGTTCTCATGCAGTGAGCTAATCCCAGTGTAAAAATACAGTCTATAGTAACAAAGATATTTTCCTGTATTTTGAAATGGAATTCCTGCCCCTGACAACATGCGGCATCTAAGATGACATTGTGTTTCTCAAAGGAAGTATCACCTTTACTCCTTTAAAACACACTTAACCTTTGCCTCCCATTTTAACAGGGGTGGAAGAAGTAAAAGGTAGATCTGTTATAAAAAAACATAATTCAGCATATAGTGAATTTTTCACAGCTTTTCCACTAAAAGCAGACCCCTGTGGCCAAGAAAACAAAGCTGGTGAGAACAGTGAGAGGGAACCAAAACAAAGCCTTTTACGCTAAGGAACAGAAAGACTCAAATGCATGACTCACAAATAAAACAAATTTATTGGAGCTGAGAGGAGAGGGGACGCAGACACCTGGGATAGGGATGCAGAGACAGGGAAGCTTGGGGAGTCTCGAGGGTGAGGACACTCAGGGGAAGCATGCAAGAGCCAGGAGTGAGGAGCTGAAACGGGACTGGAGGTGATGACTGCAGGGGGGGAAAACAAAAGAGTCAAACATAAAATACAAAGGCAAGGACACTCGCGGAATCAGAATAGCTTGTGAGAGTTTCACCAGGGTGACTGGAGCAACGATCAAGCGAAGATTGGTTGGAGAGCTGGGGTTGGTACACTCTAGTTGATTGGAGATGGCAGGCAGGTGTGAGCAGCGGGAGCAGGTGATTATGGATGAGACTTAGGTGTGCATAGTCAGCTGGCTTCAGCAGGAGGGAGAGTGAGGGAAAAAAACACAGCAGGGACAAAACAGGGCAGGCTAACAGAAAACTCAGAAAAATAGAAAACAAAACAAATAGGCTACTCACAGCCAGCCGGACCTCAACCATGACAAAAGCCACAACAATATACGGAAAGACTCCAAAATGCTTTAGAGCAAAGGGGAACTGCAGAGAGTTTCTCTGTGGGTTCATCACTAATAGCAACACCTTTCACATTACAAGTAGTCATTTGATCCATTTATTATTTTATTTAAACAATTTATTTACCTTTATAACCTCTTTGAGACCTTTCTGTTTAACCAGAAACAACTCTGAAGTCGCTAGTGCTAAACTCACCAGAATCCATTTAAAGAAACAATACTTTTAGCATGTATTGAGCCAACATATTTTCACATATAATTTGGCAAACTGTGTGTTCATTTCAACCAAAACAAGAGTTGTGATGGTTGGACAAGTTGAAAGACGACCCAAAACGGCTTTTCATAGTTTTACTGTATGTTGTTACTGTCAACTTTGAATCAAGTGTATTATATGATGCTATAATTACTGTTTATTTACATGGAGTCTGGTGGGTTAAATGGATACAATTTTGCGGATGTTTTTATGTTTAAAAAAAGGATCTTACTCTTTAACAGAAAGGTCCTCCTTAGAAATTCTTTCTATAATGTTGTCAGACACTTAAAATATTAATCTGAGCCTGTCAGTGGTAAAACGAGCACTTTGTGAAGGTAAATACAAGCTGGACAATTGCCCTATTTACTTACATTGTAGCTTGTTTCCGACTGCAGCGATCTTCCTTTCTATTGGACCAATTTCAAATATTGTTGTTCCCATCAGTCACTTAAACACAAAAACATAGGGAAAGGGTCAGGGGTAGGTTGAAAAAAATGATAGTCACCCTTTAAGTACTAAGTATGTACTGTAAAGTTTCAATGAACCATTTGCTCCATAGAAACTAGCTACTGTGCCATCTACAAGACATACAGAGTATCATAAAATCAGTTTCTCAAGAGCAATGCAACATTCAAAAATAGCATGAAAAGTTTTAAGAGGAAAAATGTTCTCTTTATATCCAAATACAGTATATCCGTCACCTATAGGATACAGATTACTTGCATTTTTCCATAAGCATGTTAGTTCCACTGGTGATGGATCCAGAGACTTACTGAATGAAATCACTCTGATATACCAGGAGGTTTTTTTTGGTACTTTGATCTCTGCCTCCAGTCATAAGTTATTATCTAACTGTTTTCTCTCCTTTTTCCTCTAAGGCCAAAATTCCTGCCTCCTGAGAGTTCTTTTGATCAAACCCTTACACCTCCTAACAGTTATCTCAGCACCTCCCAGTTGTTACCGATTATATCTATCAGAGCAAGGGAGAATAAGGCAAATACCCGCAACATGTCCCTCTGATTGGAAACAGACCTTGGGATGTTTGCACCTCTCATACTGCAGAGACTGAAGGAGCCAGAGGCTGCATCGCAGTGCTCAATCCATTCAAATTTAATTTCCAAATTGTTATTTGAGAAATTTTCACACACAAGCAAATTCAATATTTTTCTTTCACTAAATGTAACCTTTAGCTGCAGCTAGTTTGAAGTCTGAGATGCTATTATGAAACCAGAAAACACCCTTTAACCATTCGCCACAAAAGACAAAATTGACCTTTATTGATAGAGGAGACATAGCCTGGCTCTTCTAAAAATGACACCATCAACTCTAAAGCTCACCAGTTTACACATAGTTCAGGTAATCAGTTTCAGTTGGACACAAACAGTAATGTAATACAACTATGTATGGTTTTATTGGAACTTACTGTATATGCTAGAACTATTTCTTTACAACAGCAAGCCGCAGTGACATTCCAGAGTGTTAGACCGTTTGGTTGCCAAACAACGCTCTGCACCGACTACTAGGTATGTTGTCAAAAAATAGTTTAAGTCCATAACTTTACTTTAACCACGAGTAGTCGTTTCTATTTGTGTATATAATTTAAACTAATGAGAAACAACATGTGAATTAGTGAGCTTTTGAAGTTCCACAAGATACTTTTGCCAAAGATGAATAGACTACAAAGATGCAAAATTCATGTGTTCACGAGTTGAAATAATTTTCCCTTGAAAGGGAAATTTCACATGACACTGAAAACCAGCATTTTAAAAGTTGTGTCATCTTGCATACAGAGCAGACAAATTACTACATTTTACACATCGGCATTATTATTTTCGACATTTTTTATCTGTTTATTGCAATTAAATAACAGCTAAATCTGTACTTTAAGCGCTGGAAGTGGCATTGATCCAGATGTAACGTTTACATCATTCTCTTTGGTCCTCCGAAAGATTATTAATCCAGACACAACGCTGATTGATTTTCCAACGTATTTGGGACTTCCACAACAGATACTAAGGAGCAATAGTGGTTTAGGCCATATTGATTACAGAACTTCTCATCTAACTCTCTGAAAAAAGTAAATAAGGCATGTTTCTCACAATAATTGTATGTTGTAATATTGAGAATAAACAAGAACAAGAAACCATTTGGTAGGGGCCATTTGTAGCTGTGATCAGAATCTGCTGGATCTGTTGTTTTATGTCTCGTGGTTATGTCCTATAGTCGTATCCTGCAAGCATTATTAGTGCAAAAGATGATGTTTGTAGTTTGTCAGTTTTTGTGTTTGACTATGAGGTATAAGGGTAACAGTGAGCATGCAGGAAATATAGAAGTGTGTTTAGAGTCACATTACATGGTTTGTCTGTGGTCAGCCATTAGTTCAGCTCAGTTGAAACAGTACGCTCTAATGAAACCTAATTATGTCACATGGCAACACTTAAAAAAAAAAGACAATTGAAAGAGTTTAAAGCACTTTAGTTTGAAGACAAGCTTAAACATTTCAATTACTTTCAACCCATTTGTGTGTGAATTGCTTTTTCCTACAAGGTTGAACATTGAAAATGCACTGATCAAACAAAAACTTGGAGTTAATCACATTTACGACACTGAGATGACTCTGGGGTATTTGCACCAGCAAGTGAACCAAGTTTGACTTAAGAAAGAATTCAAACTGGACCTGTGTTGTTGTTTTGCAGTTGCAGTGAATTATTCACTTTATAGGACTGCTAGGTCATCTGAAAATGAAAGCATCATATTTTATTACTTTAACTTATTGTACAGAAAAAATAGTTTGTTTCGCTTGAGTGAACACAAGATGAACAGTGTTTCGCCTAAATCTCAACATAAAGGATATTGTGTACACTATATTGCATTATACTATATGATATTAATACATTTTCCTTCTCACCCTGTGTTTTCATATTGAAAAAAGCATGTTATTGAATACTAAGATTAAAAACCCATGGTAATATGCATTGCTCCCAAATCTCCCTATCTTGCTCCCACACCTCCCCCCTCACTCCCCTGTAGTCTGCCCACTCCCCCACCTCTACAGCACATTTCCTCTCCCTCCAGTATCTCTTCAACCTGACCCTGAGCCTGCAGAAGGTGCCGCTGCTGTGAAAGACGTCCTTGCCAAGAAGTCGACTTCATCTGGCCTTAAGGACTACTGCCCAGTGGCTCTCACATCTCATGTGATAAAGGTGCTGGAAAGGCTGGTCTTGGCCCATCTGAGGTTGCAGGGGAGATCTCTTCTGGCCCCTTTACAGTTTGTCTACCAGACTCATGTGGGAGTGGACAACGCTGTCATCTATCTTCTGCAGCGAGCTCATTTGCACCTGGATGGCAGTGGCGGCAGTGTGAGAATCACATTACAGTATTTGATTTCTCCAGTGCATTCAACACCATCCAGCCACTGCTACTTGGTGAGAAGCTGCAGGTGATGGGTGTCGGTGCGTCCACGGTCTCCTGGATCACTAACTGATAGACCAGTTTGTCCGCCTGGACCGTGTTCTGTCTGATGTGGTGGTGAGTGATACGGGGGCTCCACAGGGGACTGTGCTGTTTCCTGTTCTGGTCACCTTATACACATTGTTTCAGGATGACCATTTCAGTTTCTAATCTACATCAGATTACAGAACTCGTGATACAAAAGAGAAAGTTAAAGAGTTACCATTCCAGTTGTACAGTAAGACTGTTTATTTTCACACTGAAGCGTGATTTATGGTTGTGAGGAGGCTCCATGCAGAGCTTTCGCTGTAGCCTCAGAAGTGGCCTGAAGTTTGTACTTTTGTGTTGATGTGTGTGTTGAGCCAGCAGTGTGTGAGGAGTATATGGTAGAGTGAGGGAGAAGTGAGAGAGTGACAGTGATTATCTTCAGAGTGAGTACTGACTCTAGAGTCATAATGAGAGAAACAAAGTGTCTCCCCTGTTCTTTCTGACCACGGTGAGACATCTGTAGCAGGAAAAGTTAACCCTCTCCTTGTTTTAATGTTGTTTGTGGAGAAGGAGGACCAGAAAATGAGTCAGGGGGAATGCAGCGCTACCAAGCCACGGCCGAGCGGCGTGCGATGTCGCGACATGTAGTTACATTCAGGCCAGGGCGTAGGGTCCGTGTCTCCACGTACGTACCCACGGTGTAGAGTTTACGCAGATGCATAAATCAAGCTTAGCACTCATACAATTTTAATCAACTAATCCATAAATTGATAAAATTGACAGATCTGTAAAAACTCAATCTCTCCACAAAGAAAACACTTGAAATTTTGTGTTTACCAGATATGTGCTCAAAGGTTTCTTGGAAACAAGTGGTTCAGAATGAGTAGATTTTACGCAGGGGCATAAATCTTGCTTTAGCTGGGATATACGGTGGACCTGGAGGACAAAACACAATGGCATTTTATAATAACATAATTTTACAAAACATGACATTTTACAAAAACACTGACATTTCAGACGAACGTGACAAAAAAATGTGAAATGTTTAACATCTACACCCTGCTGTGATTCAGTAGGAAGTGAAATTATTCTTAACCTGGTGTCTTATGATCAAAATCTGTTTTTATATACTGTAAATATGTTTATACCAGGGCTTTGAACCGATTTTTTTCCCCAATCGGTTCGTTCCGAACAGAAACGGAATTATAACGTTTCTGGTTGTGAGTTCCACCAATAAATTGACGTTCCCGAACCGGTTAGAACAAAAAAATACTGTTCCCGGAACGGTTAATTTAGTTCCTGTCAGCTGTTTAATGCTATAGGATTATGTCACATCTTTCTCATCCAGCTTAAACCAAATGTAATAATATTACAACCATTATTAAATAATAATTATATTATTATAGATTACATCATCACTGCCTGTCGCTTGCAGGTCGGACAATAGTTGCACTGCTTTTTGCATGTTGGCACCGTTGTCCACAGTGATTGAGTACACCTGCTTCAGACTGATTTTATACTCTTCCAACACCTCCTGTACCACAGAAGATATATAGGAGGCCGTATGTCTTTCGCACAGTTCTCGAACAGCCAATGTCCGTAACACAATGTTTTCTCCTTCTGCATATTGCACATTAATCCCCAAAACAGAGCGATCCCTGCAAGTGGCACTGTCGATTTTCAGCAGGATAAGCCTGCCACTAAGCTCGTCTATCAGTTTTCTCCTTTCGCTGTCAGCGAGTGTTGTGACCCTCTCACGAATGTTGGCTGAATTAATTGCGAAACCATTTCCAATTGCTTTTTGTAGTGGGTCAATTATTTTTCTAAAGCCAGTGTCTTCCATTATGGAAAATGGTCTGCCGTTCACTGTGACCAGCTCCAAACACGCATCTACGAGGGCCTCCGATGTAATGGGTACATGGAGCAATTTTGGCTTCTTCACAGTAACCTCATCTAAAGTTCTTTGACTTGTGCCAGGTCTTTTTTGTGTGGTAGCAGTAGAATTCGAAGACTTATTGAACAGGTCCAGGTGACGCCTTTGGATATGCCTCTGCAAGTTCCCCTCATGGTTGCCCGCTATTTCGGCTCCACATCCCTCAACTTTGCACTTCGATTTGTTTGTTGCTGGGTCAAAGGAAAAATGTTGGCGATTTGGATTCTCTGTATGTCTTCCCATCTACACAAACAGAAAAGGTGCCACAAATGAGAAAGATAATCTGTTTAGTGTGTTACCAAGAATAGCTAGCTATCTGTGCATTAGGCAAACAGAGGTGTTGGCGCCATTTAGCCAAATGTTCGCTAGTCCATCATTAACGTGGATTCGACAAATATAGCTATTGATATTGTGTTTGGAATGAACGTTTTAATTAACGATGGGTCGTAATTTACCTCTTATTTAAGATGTGGAGTGGAGACACTGCTCTCTCTAGCCTGGATGTTACGCTCTCTCCATTCAGTCAGACTCAGCGAATGTCTGATGTGATGTCACACAGGAAGTGAACCTCAGCCGTCATGGTAACGTGCGCAGGAAAATAATTACTTTTTTTTTTAGTTAATTAGGCAATGGAAACTTTGAGGAACGAAATAAAACCGGTATTAACCGGTTACCATTATTTTTAAATAAGTGTTCCTGTTCCAGAACATAAAAATAATAACGTTTCCGGTTTCGTTTCTGTTCCCTGTAAAATACAAAAAGTTCCCGGTTTTCGTTTTCGTTCCTTGAACCGGTTCAAAGCCCTGGTTTATACATATACAGGTAAAAGCCAGTAAATTAGAATATTTTGAAAAACTTGATTTATTTCAGTAATTGCATTCAAAAGGTGTAACTTGTACATTATATTTATTCATTGCACACAGACTGATGCATTCAAATGTTTATTTCATTTAATTTTGATGAATTGAAGTGGCAACAAATGAAAATCCAAAATTCCGTGTGTCACAAAACTAGAATATTACTTAAGGCTAATACAAAAAAGGGAGTTTTTAGAAATGTTGGCCAACTGAAAAGTAAGAAAATGAAAAATATGAGCATGTACAATACTCAATACTTGGTTGGAGCTCCTTTTGCCTCAATTACTGCATTAATGCGGCGTGGCATGGAGTCGATGAGTTTCTGGCACTGCTCAGGTGTTATGAGAGCCCAGGTTGCTCTGATAGTGGCCTTCAACTCTTCTGCGTTTTTGGGTCTGGCATTCTGCATCTTCCTTTTCACAATACCCCACAGATTTTCTATGGGGCTAAGGTCAGGGAGTTGGCTGGCCAATTTAGAACAGAAATACCATGGTCCGTAAACCAGGCACGGGTAGATTTTGCGCTGTGTGCAGGCGCCAAGTCCTGTTGGAACCTGAAATCTCCATCTCCATAGAGCAGGTCAGCAGCAGGAAGCATCAAGTGCTCTAAAACTTGCTGGTAGACGGCTGCGTTGACCCTGGATCTCAGGAAACAGAGTGGACCGACACCAGCAGATGACATGGCACCCCAAACCATCACTGATGGTGGAAACTTTACACTAGACTTCAGGCAACGTGGATCCTGTGCCTCTCCTGTCTTCCTCCAGACTCTGGGACCTCGATTTCCAAAGGAAATGCAAAATTTGCTTTCGTCAGAAAACATGACTTTGGACCACTCAGCAGCAGTCCAGCTCTTTTTTTCCTTAGCCCAGGTGAGACGCTTTTCCCGCTGTTTCTTGGTCAACAGTGGCTTGACACGAGGTATGCAGCAGTTGAAACCCATGTCTTTCAAGCGTCTCTTGGTGGTGGATCTTGAAGCACTGACTCCAGCAGCTGTCCACTCCTTGTGAATCTTTTTTTTCACAATCTTGACTAGGGCGCTTGTACACTTTTTCTGACCACAGTTTTTCCTTCCCTTTGCCTCTCTATTAATGTGTTTGGACACAGAGCTCTGAGAACAGCCAGCCTCTTCAGCAATAACCTTTTGTGTCTTTCCCTCCTTGTGCAATGTGTCGATGGTCGCCTTTTGGACAGCTGTCAAATCTGAAGTCTTCCCCATGTTTGTGTAGGCTTCAGAACTGGACTGAGAGACCATTTAAAGCCCTTTGCAGGTGTTTTGAGTTAATCAGCTGATTACTTTGTGGCACCAATTGTCTTCAAAATTTAACCCTTACACAATATTCTAATTTTGTGACACACGGAATTTTGGATTTTCATTTGTTGCCACTTCAAATCATCAAAATTAAATGAAATAAACATTTGAATGCATCAGTCTGTGTGCAATGAATAAATATAATGTACAAGTTACACCTTTTGAATGCAATTACTGAAATAAATCAAGTTTTTCAAAATATTCTAATTTACTGGCTTTTACCTGTACATAGTTTTGTCATACTAACCTTAGAATTACACATGATTTTAAACTTTTTTTAAACTAGTATATTTCCAGGTTGTTCTCATGAACTGTTCATACATAGAGCAGCAAAAAGTAAAGCACTGTACTTATAAAACAGCGCTTTTTTATGTTTTTTTTTTTTGGAGCGCAATTTGTGTCCCGGGGAAACCACAACACTTTCACCCAGGAAAAGCATGTGTGTCCCGGGACTGTTTAAATCCAAGATGCAATCTTTTTTCTTTTCTAATCTTAACTAGTCCTTTTGGTGTCTAAACGACAACGTGTGACGCTGATTTTTTGTTAGCTAAACTCAACTAGCAACAGCCTCTGAAACAACTGTCACCTTACGGTGCGCTGTACCGGCTCACAGTCATCTTATGTCAGCTTAATTTAACTGTAAACTGCAGATCCGCTACTACTCAGTTCTTTTCAATCAAGGCTGAAAACGTTTTTTGATGTTGCCTTTCTTTAAATTATGTTCATTTTTTTAATGTTTAATTTCTTATGCTGCACTGTAACTTTTATTCTTGTGTTTTATCTGTTTTTATTTTTTTATTTTTAACTGTTTATTCTTGTGTTTTATCTGTTTAACTGTTTTTGTGTAAAGCACTTTAATTGCCCTGTTGCCTTGTGAAGACCGCTAATCTGAAGTGTCAAGTGGCCGGCCGGCGGCCGCTTAAATGTTGTTGGATATTATACAGATATCATATAAATCCATTCATGAGAATGCATTTCTACTGAGATTGTTGATTTTAAATACCATCCAAATTAAATTCTTAGGCTATGTATTTATGTTACATTTGTTACCATCTGGCTCAAAGCACAGTAACAAAAAGGGAGGTCTCACACAAATAATGTAACCAAAAGTAGTTTATTCAACTAAATACCCTAATAACATTACTTAACCCAACCTGAAGGTAACAGTGGGGAGTGTAAGTATAAACAACATCAGTTGTGTTTGCCATGCATGGTTGAGTGAATAAATGAAGGGAAGTGTGCCTTTATGCCTTCTGTAGGCCATGCCCAGTTGGCCAGGTAAAGACGACCCTCCCAACTCACCTCCTCGCCCACTCTCAGCACCTGAAAACAAAAAAGGAACAGACCTGACAGGCCGGCAGATTGGGAAGGGCCGTCACACATTTAAAAGTCTTATGAATGTCGGGACATGAAGGGAAATTAATGGACTGATTTCTGATTATGTGTTTGTCTTGAGAATGTATTTAAGACAAGTTTAGTTGTTTTTACTGAAATATAGCCAGTTTTTATCACAAATATATCACTCTGTGACACCAAATGTTAAATATACTATTTGTACTCTTTGATATGTCATATCAGGGAAGATTGAAATAAAGAATATACCACAAGTCTATTGTTTGTGAGCAGTTATTTAACAAGCAGCGACTGATCAAGGATTATAACCCAGGATACAGGATACGGGATGTAACTCAACTCACAATTCAATACAATTTTCTCCAAATATTTTCTCCCGAATGAGCAGCAAACAAATTTCTGAACAATATTCCAAACAAAACAACAGACTTAACACTATAATTGTATTGTATCTTAAATAACAATAAATAAATAAACGTTAATAAGATTTCTAAAACAAATCCCCCATCAAATAACTAAATAAATAGAAAGAAATCTCTTTGTTAAATAAACTAATGAGACGTAGTGACGTCTCGAGACTTTCAAGTGAAATCTAACGTAGATTACACCGTAGGATGTTTAAAAACTGCATCGCGAGTCATTCATCTTTACACATTTATGTTCTTTGTTAATTAAACCGATTCAGGATGCATAGTTACATCCCTACCTACAAACACATGTAACAGAATATTTACCTTTTAAAAAGGTACATCACATTATATAGGTTCAATTCAATTCAATTTTATTTATAGTATCAATTCATAACAAGGGTTATCTTGAGACACTTTACAGATAGTGTAGGTCTAGACCACACTCCATAATTTACAAGGACCCAACAGTTCTAGTAGTTCCCTCCAGAGTAAGCAACAGTGCGACAGTGGCGAGGAAAAACTCCCTTTTAGGAAGAAACCTGGGACAGACCCAGGCTCTCGGTAGGCGGTGTCTGACAACCGGTTGGGGTTAAAATGCAGAGTGGCAATAACAGTCACAAAAAATAGTAGTTTGTAGTAGTTTTTTGTAGTAGTTCATGGCATAGCAGGGCACTGTGCATTGCAGAATGTGTAGCGGGACCACGGCGACAGCTGCTACCATGATTTTGGAGCCTCCCTGATCCAAGGAAACATGCTAGGCGAAAAAGAACATAAGGACTCCGGGGTATGACTCCCCAGAGCCAAGTTAGTAACAAGCATTTCTGGGACATGGATGCACACAAATGGAAAGATAGAGGAGAGAGGAGCTCAGTGTGTCAAAGGAAGTCCCCCAGCTGTCTCAGACTATTACAGCATAACTAAGAGACAGGGTAAAGAGAGGAGCCTGGTGGGGCTGTACTGCCCTGCCTCTCTCTAGTTGTATTATATTATTGATTATATGATAGATAAATCTGACAACTATGACAAGAAGCAGGTGGGCCGGGTTAGGCAGACGCTGTGACTCCTCACTCCCTAACTATATTCAATTAAATTTTATTTATACAGTGCTAAATCACAGCAACAGTTATCTCTTTGCACTTTTCATAAATGAGCAGGTCTAGACCGTACTCTGTGATGTTATTCACAGAAACCCAACAGTTCCCACCAAGAGCGAGCACTAGGCAGAAACCTCGAGCAGAACCATGGCTCAGGGTGGGTCATCTGCCTCGATTGGTTGGGGGTGAGAGAGAGAAAGAGAGAGAGAGACAGACAGAGAGAGACATGAAGAATTGCAGCAGAGGGTGTCAAGCAGGAACATGGAGGCAGCAGGTGACTCCAACCACAGATCCAGAGCCAGAAACACCTGCAGGAAGTGATAGGAGGAGAGAGGAGAGGGCAAGACTTTGGGGGCGAGAGAGCACAAGACTCCAGGAAAGGGAAGAAGTCGAGTTAGTAGCAGGCATTAATGGAATGAGGTTGCATACAGATGGAGAGAGGGAGGTGCTCAGTCCCCCAGCTGTCTAGGTCTATAGCGGCGTAACTAAGGTATGGTTCAGGACTCTCCTGAGCCAGACCTAACTATAAGCTTTATCAAAGAGGAAAGTCTTAAGCCTACTCTTAAATGTGGAGATGGTGTCTGCCTTCTGAACCCAAACTGGAACCTGGTTCCACAGGAGAGGAGCCTGATAGCTGAAAGCTTTGGCTCCCATTCTACTTTTAGAGACTCTAGGAACCACAAGTAACCCTGCATTCTGGGAGCGCAGTGCTCTGGTGGGGTAGTAAGGTACTATGAGCTCTTTAAGATAAGATGGTGCCTGACCATGAAGAGCTTTGTAGGTGAGAAGAAGGATTTTAAATTCTATTCTGGATTTTACAGGAAGCCAATGCAGAGAAGCTAAAACAGGAGAGATGTGATCTCTTTTCCTGGTTCCTGTCAGAACACGTGCTGCAGCATTCTGGATCAGCTGAAGAGTCTTTATGGACTTTTTCAAGCAGCCTGATAATAAAGAATTGCAGTAATTATGAGTGTAAATATGGCATACAAACTTTGCCAGAGGGAAATGGGCTAAAAAGTGGATAAAATGTCAACTTCAGCAGTTATCGGACCTCTACCTCAAAGTTATCTTCATCTGAAGAGCTGTAATCAGGGTTAAGCAGTTGTCATCCTGCTCTGATCAGTGATCTTTTGTACACTAACATGCATTGTCATATTAGAAACTGAATACGTAAATGATTAAAAATGTTAAACTAATAATGTTGTGCTGTTACTGTGTCTAAGTGTATTTCAGTATCTATAAGTGAAGATAGCAACCCCAGTAATCTGCATCGTCAACCCAGAGGTCCCTGCACACCGTCAACAGGCCATACTGATGACGACTAAAGAGGCCCGTTGGTATCGTGAGAAAAAGATGGTCTTCCATAAACCTCCACAGGAGTTGCTCTTCCAGAACAGCACTCTGACACAGAGAAGCTCCTTCCAGTAGAGGGCATCCCTGAATCGTCAAAACTCTGTGCCTGAAGAAGCTGGTAATCCCTTTTGGCCAGTATGACACTGCACCCTTCCACTGGTTTGTTGCAAATGATGTGATGAAGTAGGAAGCTTAATATATTCAATACCTTTGTTGGCTGTGCTTTTTTTTTGATTGAATGTTTAAAATAAATATATGTTTACACAAAACTACTTTATTCAGTGTTTATTATTTATCTATTAAGTTTTTTTTTTACTATATGTTAAAACATCTCCATAGTCAATCCCAGACAAAAATCTGCAGCAACAGGCTCAGAAAGAAAAGCATGACTATTCCTGCAAGATAAACCAAGCCTGTCATTACAAGGCCTGTTGGAAGGTTACCTTTTTTTCTGCATTAATAATGAAGCAAAAAAGCTGGTCACATTTTCAAATGCCATGTATGAAATAAAAGTGAAAACAGATATAAATTGGTTATAATATAAATACTTTAATTTGACATAAAATGTTTTTACTGTAATTGGGGCAGTATAGATTAAACATCTGAAAAGCAATGTTGGTGGGCTTAATAAGCATGTTTACCCTATATAATTTCAGCAATCTTGACAAGCACCAGTCAGAGGTCACAAACCCACACCGGAAGGGAGAGGTGGGGAACCAGTGGGTGAAAGACCTCCTTGCTGAATACGCTGACAACTTTCCACAAATCTCCTGTGGCCTCGAAGCCAATATCAAGCCCCTCCAAGAAGGATCGCTCCTTTTGGCCAGGTGATGAGTAACACACTCTTTAGCAACACCGTCCTGCCAACGGGACTGTTTTCTCAACTCATAAATTGCAAGCATTAAATCTTCCTAAACACACTCATGCAGCACACCATTTGAAAGCTTAGAGTCTCATGATTAAGCCAACACACAAAGCATAAAATGACATATTTAGTTATAGTTATAATCCTGTTATGAAGTAAAAAAATACAGAAAGATACCACGCTAGTAACTAAATTAGAGTGAGCATCCATTCCTTTTTCCTTGTGTCTTTAGTCACAGCAGTGAAAGATCGCCAAACTTTTTTTTCCTACATTGCCAACAATCCAAGGAATTAGAATATCCAAGCCATTTTATCAAAAAACAAGCTGGTCCCCTCACAATCTTGTAGTTTCTGGCCGAGTTTCAACGGGAAGAAATCTAAACAGTTTATCATTTGTAGGTTTTGATCGCTTCTCTCTTCTCCCCCGAGGCTGCCACAGTTTCTTGTTTCATTGCAGACAGTCGAGTTCTCGGACGTGTAAGCATTTGATTGACAGTTTTGTATTTTACACGTTTTTGACTTTTTTGTTTGCACTTTTCAAAAGGAAATAAGAAAAACGCACAGACATATCTGTAGAAATAACTTCATAAAATATCCATTTTCTGAGTCATTTTCTTCTGGATTTTTTTCTGTATTAGGTTGAGACGTGGCTATGGTGCTAGTTTTGTGTGTAGTCCATCCCAAAATTGTTTGGAATTTATGCCCCCTTGTCCTATTTTCTCTACATGGGAGAGATTCATCATTTTTTTTAAATGGAACTAAGTAACTTTACTTAAAATACATTTTAAATGAACTACTTATTACTTTTACTTGAGTGATTTTTCAGATAGGTAGTTTTTCTTGTACTTGATTATGTTCCAGTATTGGTAGGCTACTTTTACTTGAGTACAAAATTTTAGTACTTTTTCCACATCTGCCAAACCAAGCATTTTAGCTAGAGATAATCTGTAATAATCAATCAGTAATCAGTTCTCTCAACTCAAGGTTTCTCTAAGGGCATTGACCTCCAAGGCATCGAATTGAAATGATTAAAATATCTGTGGCTGAGCTTGGAGCGGGGGTGAAGTTGGAGGGCTACATGTGTTTCTCACAAGCCTTACAGATTCAAAAAACATGTACAAGCATGAACTTGTTTAAAGAACAGTGGTTGAGCTGGTGCTTTACTCAACAATGAGAATTACATTGGTTCAAGATGGGTTAGAAAGGTGCGGACTCTCTCAACACACTCGCCGTTGATGTGCAGGGGGGCTAGGTCAGTGCTGTTCTTCCTGAAGTTGTCAATGATCTCCTTGGTTTTCTTGGTGTTCAGAGCCAGGTTGTTGTCTGAACACCAGGCGGCCAAGTTCCAGACCTCCTCTCTGTAGGCTGTCTCGACTCCCTTTGAGATGAGTGTGGAGACTGAACAAGTTATATTGTATGAAAACGGGACAAATATTATTGTTTAAAAGTTATCATGTGAATAATTTGAAACCTTGAGAAATGAAGAAGAACATTGAGACCGAGGAGAGCCTGACACGCCTCGTCTGGCTAGCAGGGTAAGATAAGATTAATTTGCAGCTGTGACTGTGTGACGAAGCTATTGTTTCTTTATTAAAATTTCAGTGAACTGTGTTAACCTTGAACTTGCTTAATACACCCAGTTGCTTTTTAACCAATAGCATAGCAGATAATATGATGTACTAACCCACTTTTATGTAAAACAAGGATGTTTTAGCCCACATTTATGTTAAACAACCATAAACTACACCCATTATGTAAATCAATTTTCTGTGCACACCCACTTAATAAAACGGCTGAGCAAGGGATGAGAGGGCAGAAGACTGCTGAATGCTTTTCAGTTTTATTCCCCTTTGCAAAGTCACAAAAAAGCAAGTCTGTGTCCGTGTGTAATTTTTTCCACTCAAGTCTTTGAACCTAACAATGAGTCCAACCACTGTGGTGTTGTCAGCAAACTTAACGATGAGGTTGTTGTTGTGGGCCGGACTGCAGTCGTGGGTGTAGAGACAGTACAGAAGGGGGCTCAGCACACAGCCCTGTGGGGAGCCGGTGTTCAGTGTGCAAGTGGACGAGAGGTTGGGTTATTAGTTAATTTTAAATACTTAATATATTTGGTAGTTTGATAGTTTTTTTTCTTAAACCTCTGTATTGTATGTGTTGACCATGTTTTTTTCATGTGAAATTTGAACCGGCAAATCAAGTAGTGACAAAAGTTAAATGTAGTTGAGTAATCTGAAATAATAATTAATGGAAAAGACTCAAGGAAAGTAGGCGTACTTCAAAACTGTACTTACATGCGTTACTTGAGTAAATGTATGCTAATCTTCATCTGGCAGCTAATGGTGTATTTTATAGTAGTATTTCTTTGATTTGGAACAGATACCCATTTCTTAACAGAATGAGCGTAAAAACTCTGCTGACCAGTAGATGGCAATCTAAAGCCACGCAAGTCAGTGCATGTACTGTATGAGTGAGCTGTGCCATGTACCCCTGATTGCAGACTTGCAGACAAATATGACATTTACATATACAGTACAGGCCAAAAGTTTGGAACCACCTTCTCATTCAATGCGTTTTTTTTATTTTCATGACCATTTACTGTATATTGAAAACTACTAAGTTCATCTACAAATGATGAAATACGATGAAAATTAGACACAAAGACACAGATACGCATTTGCAGATACAAATCACTCTGCATTCATTTGGTAATTGAAAGTCTGACCTCTGATGGTACCCTCCAAATTTTGTAAAATCGAATGAGCCGTTCATGACATATACACTTTCTGTACTTGTAGCGCCCCCTCGTGGCCAATTTCCATAAAATATACGACGGACCTCCAGAGGGACAAGGCAAACAAGAATCTAAAGTTTTGCGTTGATAGCAATTATTTTGGCCGAGATATGGCAAAGTTGGTGTTTTACCTACACAAATTTGTCGCAATTTTTATCTTATGAAAATTTGTTTTGATACATTTTTGTCAGGTTGTTCTGGAAATGCTACCTCCCAAGTTTAGTGCGCTTTTTGATAAATTGTGATTTTCACACAGAAAAGTCTAGGCGGAAATGGGCATGGCCTATATCAGGAGATTCACCTGGATCCAGGGAACACAAAGATATGTGGGTTCTGAATGTGCAATGTAAAGTTTAGATGTTATAGGGCCAAACATATGTTTTCTGCTGTAGCGCCACCTAGTGGTGGAAGTGGGTCAATTGTTGCACCTGAAGTTCTTGCAGGGTTCTGGACCAGTCCTGAAAATGGCCCCCATTATATATACAGCTCTGGAAAAAATTAAGAGACCACTCCTTTATTTGTCTTAAATCAGTATCTCTACATGTATGGCAGCTATTCCACTCCAGTGGCTGTTAAATTCCAACACAGGCACACCTCATTCTACTTAATGAGATGCTGATTAAGTGATCACCTGAGCCAAATCTTATTTAACGAGGGAAAAGTATAAAAGCCACTGCTGTGGTCATCGCTATCCTCTTGCAATAGGGCCTGCTGGATGGCAAAAACAGGGCTACTAGTACCACACAAGTAACCTAAACAAAAAAAGGAACAATTGACCATGCCAAAAGAGTTAAAAAGAAAAGTGTGAGTGAGGAAAAGAAGGGTTCAATTCTGGCTTTACTGGCAGAAGGGTACAGTGAGCGTCAGGTTGCTTCCATCCTTAACATTTCAAAGACGGCAGTTCATAAGAACAAGGTCAAGCAACAGACATTGGGGGCAACAAAGCTACAGACTGGAAGAGGGCGAAAACGATTGTCCACTGACCGGGATGACCGCCAACTCATTCGCATGTCACTCAAAACCGTACGATGACATCAAGTGATTTACAAAAAGAATGGCAAACAGCAACTGGGTTGAAGGGCACGATTTGAAAGCTTAAAGTCTCATGATTCGATTAAGCCCACATACAAAGCATAAAATGACTTAGTTATAGTTATAATCCTGTTATGAAGTAAAGAAATACAGAAAGATTCTGAGCCGCTAGTGCCTAAAGTGGAGTGAGCATCTATATCTTTTCCTTGAGTCTTTATTCATAGCGGTGAAAGATCGCCAAAAACTTTTTTCCTACATCGCCAACAGTCAAAGGAATTAGAATAGCCAAGCCATTTTGCAGAGTTTCAACGGAAAGAAAGCTAAACAGTTAATCATTTCTGGGTTTTGATCGCTTCTCTCTTCCCCTGGGGCTGCCACACTACTGAGCACACCGGCAGATTCAGGTCATGTCAGCCAATCAGTCTAGTGTAACCCGAGATGGCCCTAATAGAAGCCAATCATGTCGCAGAGTTCAGGAAGGACCAACGTGGGAAAGATTAACATCTATTCCTTCCAGTTAAAACTAGATGTTATGAAACCGGCCTATCTGTTTAGCCAATACAAAGACAAATTGATTGATACCAAACTTGACCAGAAAATGTTAACCCTGTGATGGATGTGGTGGGTGTGTCAAAGCAAAAATAGGGCCTTAGTTTATTGCATTTTACCATTTCAACTATTTATAACGACTTATTTCTATAAATTTATGTATATAGTTATTTCAAGTATGTGTGTGATTGATGTAGATGTGTTTTTGTATTTTGCATTTTTTTGGCTTTTTTCTTAAAGGAAATAAGAAAAATACATATCTGTAAAAATAACTTCATAAAATATCAATTTTCTGAGTGTTTTTCTTATGGATTGTTTCTGTTTTAAGTTGAGATGTGACTAGGGTACTAGTTTTGTGTGTAGCCCATCTAATATGCTTACAGTAGTGTTTTTTTAATAATTTTACAGATGCTTTACTTGGACGGAAATAGAAATTCTCTATTCTAACCTCTGTAGCTCTGTGTCAGTAAGGCCTAGAATCACACTGACACTTGTAATAAAAAAATGAGAGTGTTAACTTCCCAATGACCTCAGGCACATCCCATAGGGCCAAAGTATATGGGAGCTGTATCACTTTTTTTTGGTAAAACATTTAGGCGAGGAGAGCATGTATTTTCAAGTGTGTTTGAATGCTGAGGCAAACTTTTTTTTTTCATTTCTTTTTTTAAGGCTAAAGAAATTGACCTAACTTAACTTGATGTACAGGGAAAACCAAACTAGCTGGTAAGTGACCTTAAAAATATGTCACAAAATATATCAAATCTGTGAATGTGTAGGCTACTTTTGTTTAAACAACAGGTAATCAAACCAGCATGTATTTTGATAAATGAACACAGGAGTACATTTATTTTTATTTATGCATGTATTATCTAGTCTATCCCATATTTTTTGTCTTTTTCATATTGCTTGCTTTCATAATACATTAAAATGATGCTACTGGCAGACCAGTAAAACACTTAATTACAAGAAAAGTGACTCGGTGTGATTACACATTCATCATGGCAGAAAATTGTGTCATATTTGACGTGTTTTGAATGTCATTAAATCCTGCATATGACTTAATTGCTTACTTAATCGCTCACTCACTCACTCACTCACTCACTCACTCACTCACTCACTCACTCACTCACTCACTCACATGCTCTCACAGACACAAATGCTGTACAAGATAACCTCTACAGCAAATGCATTTCATTACAGTTTTTGGTTGAGTTGAATCCCTCAGCGTGGTCGGTGCAGAGTCCATTCATCATATCCATAAATCTGTTTGGCAAAAAAACAAAAAATGACTGGATCTTTTTCAAAATCTGGAAAGTTCTCATTAAGAAATGTCCACAGATTTGAGCATGGCATTGTGATTAAGGTGCGAATATTTTACTACACTTTGTAAATACACACCTGCAAATTTCTCCTAAATTCAGCAAAAGTTAGCATTAGATAATGACTCATTTGCATATTTTAACAAAACATTTCAGACAACTTTTAATACAAAAATATTTGTCTGAATGTAAGTAATTAATTGAGAAATGGTCATGTTGATATCTGTTAGTTTCATTTTTGTATCATATACACCTTTTAATGCCTTGCAAAATATCTGATATATTATGATCCATATCTTCGAATAGCGCATATTTAACAAGATAATGGTTAATTTCCATATTTAAAAATAAAATTCTAGAAAACTGGTAATACAAATGATATTTGTCTTAAAGGGATCTTTTTTTCCTTTCACCTGCAGTCTTTCCCCTTAAGACACAGAGGACACTTCTGTCTTGCTGGCAGAGACTGAGGTCTCATCCTCCACACTGCCACCCATTCCTATAGTGCTCAGCATGCAATTACGGAACTGAGAAAGAGAGCAAAGACAGCAAATTCAGAAACTAGTTCACTTTTCTGGATGAACAAATAAGAAAAAGCAAATGCTAGAAACTAGACAGTATTGTGCATACCTGTTTGTTCATCAGCACATAGATAATAGGGTTGTACAATGCTGAGCTCTTTGCAAAGAAGGCAGGTATAGCTGCTGTCAGGGGGGAGAAGTAAGCTCCCTTGTTCAGGAAGATCCAACCAGCGAAAGAGGCATATGGCACCCAGGCTACTAGGAAGCCCATAACCATCAAGACGCACATGCGTGTCACTTCCCTCTCTGCCTTCTGGGTGGACTCTGATTCCTGCTGCTTGGCTGCGGCCTAAGGTTAATAAACTAAAATATCAGTTTATCCAATAAGTTCTACAATATACAGTAGTGGCATTTTTAGTTTAGTTAATTTGAATGTTAACAGATACAATTATTTTTTTTAAACAAATAACTAAAACTTCACTTACAGCTTTGACTGTCAGCACAAGGCATCCATAACTGAAGAAAATGATTGATACGGGAAGGAAGAAGTGGACGGCAAACATGTACATGACATATGACTCATTGTTGAAGCCTGGAGCCAGAGTATAGTAGTCGGGTCCACAGGAGCACTGCAAGCCCTCAGGAATGTACCTGCGTATGGTTTAAGGGTTGGGTTAGAGAAGAACAAATCATGCAGACATTTATCAATGTTTTATGACAAAAGACATTTATCTTCTGCATATATATATGGTGTGTTTGAGTGGTTTAGAAATAGACATTTTTGCATACCGGTTTAAAATACAAAGTCATATTAACCTAAAATCTAAGGTAAAAGAAAAAGAATGTGTACATTACCTGGACCAGCCAAACAGTGGGGGTCCAGCACATGCAAAAGCCATGACCCAGGTGAAAAGCACTCCAGCTCCTGCATGAGTTCCACTGAACTTGAAGCTTCCCATGGGTTTGCAGACGACAATGTATCTCTCAACAGCCAGGACTACAAGGGACCATAGAGCAATTTCACCTGCAGAAAAAGGTATAGATTAATTTGTATTATGCAATTTTTTTTTAAACACATTGAAGACAAACTGAAGAAGGATTCTCCTGATTTGCCATTCTTACCTCCAAGTGTGGCCATGAATCCCTCAAGAGCGCAGAAAAAGGCTCCGAGAACAAAGTAACCGTTGAGAGCAGATGTGATGGTGATAGTAAATCCGAACATGCACATGATCAGTCCAGCCACAGCAAGGTTGACCAGGATGTAGTTGAGAGGTTGCCGAAGCTTCTTGTTCGTAGCCGTTACATACAATGTCAGACCGTTTATGGGCGATCCAGTACACAACAAGAAGAACATGTATAAAGCCTGAAGCTTGAAGATGATGGGATCTGCCATATAATACTGTTGGTATTCAAAAGGACTTCTAACAACCCCAGTTTTATTGGACATAGGGATGTAGAAGTTCTTGCCTTCTGTGCCATTTGGCTGAAATCCTCCTTCCCAAGCCATTTTCAGTTACCTTCTTTGCGCAGGCTTCAACCGATGGACAGTAGCAATAGTGTACACAGTCACACAGTAGTCACTAGTGTTGTAAGCTGCCCCCACAGCTTATGTTGTCCAGTTGTCTGTTTTATACCTTCCTGAGTTTATCCACAAATTGGCAAAACAAGATTACAAGAGGATTGTGACGAAGTGGACAGATCTAGTTTAATTGATATTTGACCTTAAGAAAGTGACATACTTTCCTACATTTGAAATATTTTGGAAAATAAAGGAGAAAGTTTTGCATTACAATATAACAAGTCCTACTATTTTTTTTATGGTAGGCTGTGTTAAAATTCTCACAATTATAGAAACAAGTTGAAATAGTCTTTTTTTTATCAAATTTTAACTGAAGAATATTCAGTATATCTTATGTTAGCCAATTTTTGTCTGGTGAAAATAAGAGAAATTATGAGTGCCACTGAATGCATTTGTTCATTTTATTAACATTGTTGGCATGAAAAATACATATAAAGTACAATACATACAACAAAATATACACAGAAAGTGCAAACATTTAATTACAAGTTTGGGATCTATCTATCTATCTATCTATCTATCTATCTATCTATCTATCTATCTATCTATCTATCTATCTATCTATCTATCTATCTATCTATCTATCTATCTATCTATCTATCGGCGGTTTTCCACTGCGTGGTATCTACTCGACTCGCCTCGCCTTTTTTAGTTTTCCATTACAAAATAAAGTCCCTGGGACCTGCTATCAGGTACTTTTTTTAGTACTACCTCTGTCGAGGTTCCAAGCGAGCTGAGGCGATACCAAAAGGTGACGTGGAAACCTGCAGACTACTGGTTGGTTGGAGAGGATTGTCACTTATGACTGCGTTTTTAGCAAACAAGAGTGCAGAGTGTGTGTCCGGAACAACCACGGCATTTAAAAAAAAAAAATCTAGCCAGACACCGACAGATTATCTACTCTCTGCACTTTTCTCACTTTTCTATTGTCACTATTCAATATTAAGGGCTATTAGGGGCTTTTGCATGTCGTTTCCAATATTGCACACTGTTAATTTAAAAAAAAACAAGACAATATATCAAAGAAAAGATTTTATTTAGCTATTCAAGTAGCTCATCAAACCCTCCCGTACATCCCTGTCTTCTTCCTCTGCACCCTGTGACAGTGTCACCGCCGGCTCTGCTGGCCCTGATGCATCCCAGTCATCGTCATAAGCCTCTCCATGACTCTCATAAAGATTTTACAAAGCAGGTCAGAACCAGAGATTTCACCAGTTGTACATTGAACGCCCAAACAGACGGTCTGCGGCGGCGATTTTGCAAAGCGTGAAGAGTCTGAAACACACACACAGTACACAGCATACATATTTTGGTGTGTAATCATGATTGCAAAAGTTCATGTACTTTTATATAGCGTAAAGTAAATACTGACTGACCCTGAACACATGCAAATGTTAGCTAACGTTAACAAGAAACTTAACATACCCTTTTGTGTTGGCAAACAATGGTCATGTCGACGTCTGAACTCCGTCGGAATTCCCAAACTCCTGTTTTTTATTTTCAGCAGTGAGATTGTCTGGAATCTGGCAATATAATAACCATTATGGTGGGATACACTGGCTAAGCAATTCACAAAATTATCTGTGCTGACATAACTAGTTTACATGAGAATACAATATAGTTTGGAGACCATGTAGAAAATTTGTTGCAATTTCAAAACCGGATTACTCGGGAACCGCTTGTTGTACTGATGCATGTGTTGAGTGAAGCGTTTGAGGTATTTCACAGAGAGCAATGGGTGTGCAGAGATTTATGCATAATGTAAACATGATAACATTTAATTTAGGCCACATTCTCATTAGGGGCTGAGCCCCCCCTAAAGGTCTGATCCTAGGATCACCCCTGCTGCTACTTCATACACCTTCTGTTGTAATGTTTACTGAACTACATTTATGTGAGAGCTTTTGCTTTATTGCTTCAGGCTTGTTTCTGCAACAGCTCATAGAGTATCGGATACATTAAAAACTATTGAGGAAATATTTTCCCTTGACATTGACGCAGTATTAAACGAGATCGCTGCAGTCGGCAGCGGCGAAATAAGCAATGTAAGTTAATTGGATAATTGTCTAGTTTGTATTTACGTTCATAAAAGTGCTCGTTTTGCTACTGACAGACTCAGATTAATATTCTAAGTGTCTGACAACATTATGGAAAGGATTTCTAAGGAGGTCGACCTTTCTTTTAAAGATTAAGATTCTTTTTTAAAACATAAAATGTCCGCAAAATTGCGTTCGCTAAACCCACCAGACTCCATGTAAACAGTATTTTTAGCATCGTAAAATACGGCTTTCTAAAACATCTCTGAACTCTGAGCAGCGCTGGCTCTGGTTGTCTTGAGGCTGCGTGTGTAGGGTGTGCGACTATCGGCTACGTTTGTTCAGTGTTTTCTTTCTTTCATTCAAATTTCGGGTCTGTCAGTCAAAGTGACAACCGGGGACATTTCCGGGGACAGATCCAGTCGGGGACAGATCACCAAAACCGGGGACTGTCCCCGGAAACCGGGGACGTCTGGTCACCCTAAGTTACGTATTGTAGTATAGGCATAGCCCTCTTAGAGCAGTTGATATTGGGTTTGCGCATTTGCAGTCGTGAAGATTTCTTTCTTCCTGAAGATGCTCGATAATTAAGATCATCATTAATTCATGCAAAGTTAAGTGTGGATAAGACCGAGTGACTTATGGGGACGCATCGTGCAATGAAAGCAGATGAAAAAAGGCACGGAGATGCCCAACATGCCGTTGCGCGGATGTTAGCCACTGTCATACCTCTGAAGAGGGCCGTGGGTGCTGATAACCCTCACGTAGAGTGTTCCCTGATGCCACTCTCTTTACACTAAAAACGTGGGTGGTAACTTCAGACAGTGAAACATCCCCTGTTTCGAAAGAGACGCATGAGTGTTATATACTTCCGCCTGATGTCTGCCATGCGTAAAACATACTGAGATAAACCGCGCATTGGGCAGACATGAATGAAGGATTTGGTTATAAAGTAGCCGTGCTCTCATCCTCTCTAAAAGAAATGCAGGACGGTGAGATCGACAGCGTGCATAAGTGACTCACTCTCCTAGCCGACGTTAGGAACAACATTCTGAGAAAGATTTGTGCCAGAGGCTCAAAAGGGGAATCCCACCAAGCCCACAGCACTGGGATTAAATCCCATTAAGGTGCTAGAGAAAGCACAACCGAGAGGCAGAAGACACGAGGTGGTGTCCAAGCCTTTCTCCATACACCAGCGCCGGAAAGGGGATCACCGTCAAGAATAACATGCTGAATAAGGCCGCTATTTATTCTGTGACTTGAGATTTGTGTTCAAATACAGCCTATTGGCTTGGCCTAAGAAGCGCCACGAGACACCCCAACCTCTCCCAGCGTTCCTTCAGCAACCAGGGCAACAGCCGTGGGCTTATCACTACAGGGTGGGAGGTCATTATAATGGCCGCCAGGCTGTCTTCCTGAATGCAAGCCAGGAGACAAGGAGTCAGGGGGACAGGGGAAAAAACGGCAGATATGATATGACAGTGTGGGCTTCCGTTGGCAGAAAAAAGTGTCCGTCAGAAGCAAGATGGAGGCCAGGCTCTGCTTTAGATCCAAGTCAGCAGACTCTTGCCTGCCATGGAGATCCCCTCCCGGGATGCCTGGGTGTCACTAGTGGTATCCTTACCTTACCTGACGTTGCCAGACCCAGGAAAAGGCCAAGGGACACCTCACAGCTTGGGTGGAGATCTGGCAACAGGATGTAGCTGGTCCATCAGTCAGTACACCAGTGGACACTGCTGTTTTTCAAAGTCTTCAAACTGTTTGTCGCTGAAGAAAAATAGGGTGCAGATCTCTGGTCTCGCAGCTGTAATACACAGTAACTGCGGACGTAAGGGACGCCCATGCAGGGTTGACAGAAGGTCAGTTTAAAAGATTTTCGTCAGATTTTAAGAAACTCTAGTCACGCTCATCCCACTCATCATTTCCGGGTAAGCACTCCACAAATCAGATTGGTCATTGAGTTTGACTGCCCGCCTTCTGATTCAAAATGTCAAATAGGCCCAAATAAAGGCCAACGGGTCTTCCGGCCGACCACTGCACGGAACACACCAAACAGACTCGAGTCACTGACCTTGCCAGACTGTCTGACGGTCAGTATTTGGGTTGGTGTGTCATGGCCTTTAAAATACCCTTTTAAACACTATACGTTCAGTCACCCAGGGGCTGCTATGTCAGTCAGGACACTTTTTTTACGCCTAGAAAATGTGCTGATTTGTTGCTTGAAATAATTAGCTACAACACACTACAATCTAAAGACAAATTACAAAAAATAAAACAATACATGTTCTTTAGGTTAAAAAAAACAGGCTGGATGTGGGTGTTGTTGAACCTCAAAAAACAGAAGTGGACTACTTCTGGCACTTTCTCCTCTCATTTCCCTCTGCAGCCAGCACTTCACTTCAAGATCAGCGCATCACAGGAAACATAATATGTCAGATCAATAAAAAGAGAGCCTTATTTTTCTTTCAATTCATAAAACCAATAAGAATCACTATTAAGAAATGGTTTTTATTTAGTGTAATTAATTATTTCATAATAAAAGTAAAATGTGAGAACTGTGTCATATACTCTGCCACATTGTAGACAGAGGAAATGTCTATTGTGTATTATATTGTATTATAAGTGAATACACAATGGTCCTGCACTGACGCAAACCTCCATACACCTGGTATGTATGTAATGCATAGCCATCTTTCATGTCCCCATTAAATAGCCTTGCTTTAACAGGAAAGCTATCCACATGGTGAAAACTTAATGACCACATAAGGAAAACCATGTTTGGTGCCATCCTTCTAGGTGTGGAGAAGAAAGACAACATGGAAATCCTCTGTTCTCAAAAGACTTATAAATATGATACTACCATCAAAATGAAATTCAGCTTTTCTGATGTAGACAGACCTATTTTTCATTAGCAGTATATATGGATCACTGAAGGATCACTCTTACTTAGTTATAGGTTCAACTTCTTTTCTGTATAGGGTCTTCTTTTGTTATAACTGATGCAAGATAGTCATTACATATTTTTAAGAATACAATTTAAAGAACTTGCAGGGTTGAGTTCAAGGAGGGAACAAACCCAGTGCACTAGCTTACACAATTGAAAAGGTTTAGATTAACCTGATTAGAAAACATCTGGAACTGCTAGCTAGATGTTTACCTGAGAGCAAATCTCCTGCAATATATGTGTACTGTTACCATCGGTCAGTGTGGAGAGGCCTGCAGATACTCACTAACTACAGGAGACCATCCCCCAACACTGCTGGTCCTCAACACCTGGCTGACGAGCTGAACAGCTTTTACTGTAGGTTTGAAAAGACCACCGTCACACCCCTCCCCCACACCAACTCATCAACTCTCACTTCAATCAGTCACCTCCCCCCCTCTGACCCCTCACCTGCACTCACGATCTGTGAAGTGGATGTGCGCCAGCTCTTCCAGAGGCAGAAGACCAGAAAGGCTCCTGGCCCAGACGGTGTGTCACCATCCTGCCTGAAAATCTGTGCAGACCAGCTGGCCCCCATCTTCTCTCAGATCTTCAACAGATCTCTGGAGCTATCTGAAGTTCCCTCCTGCTTCAAACACTCCACAATCATCCCAGTCCCCAAAAAACCCTCCATCTCTGGACTAAAGGACTACAGACCTGTTGCCCTGACATCTGTAGTCATGAAGTCCTTTGAAAGACTGGTGTTGGCCCACCTGAAGGACATCACAGTCCCCTTGCTGGACCCCCTGCAGTTTGCCTACAGGGCTAAAAGGTCGGTGGATGATGCAGTCAGCTTGGGACTGCATTACATCCTGCAACACCTCGACTCTCCTGGGGCTTACGCAAGGACCCTCTTCGTGGACTTCAGCTCAGCGTTCAACACCATCATCCCAGACATCCTCAGCACCAAACTCTCCCAGCTCACTGTGCCAGCCTCCACCTGTCAGTGGGTCACAAACTTCCTGACTGACAGGAGGCAGCAGGTGAGGCTGGGGAACATCACATCCAGCACACGGACTATTAGCACTGGCGCCCCCCAGGGGTGTGTGCTCTCCCACTGCTTTTCTCTCCTCTACACCAATGACTGCACCTCAAGAGACCCATCTGTTAAACTCCTGAAGTTTGCTGACGACACAACGGTCATCGGCCTTATCCGGGACGGTGATGAGTCGGCCTACAGACGGGAGGTTGATCAGCTGGCTCTCTGGTGCAGTCAGAACAACCTTGTGCTTAACTCGCTCAAGACTGTGGAGATGATTGTGGATCTCAGGAAGAGACCCCCCACTCTTCCCCCCATCACCATACTCAACAGCCCTGTGTCTGCTGTGGAATCCTTCAGGTTTCTGGGATCCACTATATCCCAGGACCTGAAGTGGGAGCCCAACACAGTCACCATCATCAGAAAGGCCCAGCAGAGGCTGTACTCAACCTGCCTAAGGAGCTGCTGGTCCACTTCTACACAGCCATCGTCCAGTCTGTCCTCTGCTCGTCCATCACTGTCTGGTTTGGATCTGCCACCAAAAAGGACCGGAGCCGACTACAACGGACAGATTAGGACAGCAGAAAAGATCATTGGTGCTAACCTGCCCTCTGTCCATGAGTCAGGAAACGGGCAGGAACCATCACTGCAGACCCATCTCACCCCAGACACAACCTGTTCCAGCTTCTCCCCTCTGGTAGGTGCTACAGAGCACTGTTTGCCAAAACCAACAGATTCAGGAACAGTTTTTCCCCACAAGCCATTTCTCTGAGCTGACTACTGACCCACAGTGTCAGGTTCAGTTCTAGTCAATAACCCAGTAATCACTGTCTCTACAGCACCTGGTTACTGGTTCCACTTATTATTCCACTTATTTAGTATTATTCATCATTCCCATTCTCATATCTCACTTATTATTTATTATTTACCATTTACTCATCATTCCCATTCTCACATCTCTCTTATTTGTTATTTATTCAACATTTCATTTCCTATTTTTAGAACTGTCCATAATGTTCATACTGTTCATATAATAACATAATACTATTTATTCCAGTATCTTTGCACTATGCTCCATATTTAAATTTTTGTTCTGTTTAGAGTATGTATATATTGTGTATATATTAGTGTGTATATTTTTTTGTTTTTGGTTGTTTTTGTTTTTGTATGTAAGCACAATGTGAGCGAACCATGCTCCAAAAAAAAATTCCTCGTATGTGTCCTCATACCTGGCAATAAAGCTGATTCTGATTCTGATCTAAATTATTACTCTTAAATGAAAATATCCTGTTGGGATATTAAAGCTGAGAAATGTAGGGACTGATTGGCAGGGATTAGTGGTAACTAACAATTGGTAACTTGGTGGCACAATAAAAGGATTGTTTCGACCACCTTGCGAAACAAAAAGTAGTAATATTAGGGATCACTTTAAGTGAATTCACACACTTATTTACATAACATTTTGTTCTCAAAAACACGTTTCTGCATGACTTACATGTCATGAAACCCAGACTGATCATTTCTGTGGCAACAGCATCCCAGAATTTGTTGATGTCCACTTGTCCATCATAGTCTTGATGTGACTGTTAAAGGAGATGTCTACATGTGGAAACTCTGTTCAGCATAATAAGTCAGAGAGAGGAGTTATGATACAACATTTAGTTCTATAAATTATGAGAACAAAAAACTTCTCAAACTTACATGGCATATTGAAAACACCATTCTTATGTAGGTCCATCACAGCAACAGCTGGGCTGTATCCACATGATACACAAGCAAAATTGTAGTCATGGTCAGTAAGGGCCTCAAAATGGAGATAAACTTGAAGAACCCTTTCCTTGTTTGAGAAGGACACTCCCTCAGTTGCCTCAATTATTTCAACAACTCTGCTGACAGCAATATGTCTCTGTGAAAATGAGAGGAAATGCAATATTAATTAATTATTAATTAATTAATTATAATTGAAATATACATAATCATTTTGACTTGACATTCTGAAATCTATTTTTTACATTTAAGGACTACAGAAATTATGCATTAAGTGCAGACAAAGCATATTTTACAGTACTTCATCCGCTACACACATTTCTTGTCACATTTATTTGCTGGTCAAAATTACATATCTTGTCTGAGAAGGATAAGAACTGGAGGGTGGCAGTGGCCTGTGTAGGCTCTGGAGGGGTGACAGTGGCCTGTGGAGGATCTGAAGGGGTGACAGTGGCCTGTGGAGGATCTGAAGGGGTAACATTGGCCTGTGGAGGATCTGAAGGGGCGACAGTGGCCTGTGGGGGTCTGGAGGGGTGACAGTGGCCTGTGGGGGTCTGGAGGGGTGACAGTGGCCTGTGGGGGGGTCTGGAGGGGTGACAGTGGCCTGTTGAGGATCTGGAGGGGCCATGGTGGGCTGATTAGGAGCCATTAGACAATCTTGAGGTCCATGATAATGGTCCATTAGGTGCTTCAGAAATTGAACCCTGTTAATTATTGTTACTTGGCAATACAAGCAGTGAAAGTGAGTTGTCTTTCAACAAGCCAATCCACATTTGATGATTGTGAACTCTGAAAGAGGTAAAATTATAAAATGTAATGAAATACATTACACTATAACTTAGGGGTAAATGTCAGTAATTAATTAATTACAGTGTATTTAATAACTACATTTCAAAATTACTACCTTTGTGCATGACCCTTAATGTGGTAGTCCACTTGGAATTTGGAAGATGCCCTGTACTTGCAGAACGGACATGACAGGTAGCTGCTGGATTTAGGGAGGTCATCCCCACGTATAATTGTAATGTGTCTCTATACATAAAAAATAAAAAAATACCACCTATCCATTAATTGTTTTTCTTGTAATCGGATTAGTCTTATTACAGTGCATATACCACCGATTGCACTCTGTTAAAGAAAGGAGCAAGCCATCCAAACCGAACCTCAGCCTGCTCAACTTGTGCAGAAACATTAAAATAGACATAACCAGCTTTTTTGAAAACCAAACAACTATAAAAGTCACACTTACTCCCATTATTTTTTGTTTGAAAAGGGCTGTCCGAAGCGTGGGTGCATACCACTGAAATCACTCTGATATTACGATGAAATGTCAGGGTCAAATGCTGGAGGGTTTTAAACGTTGAGGGGGCGTTTAACTCCAACATTGAGGTCTGCGGGTCTGCAGTCAGGGGTTTCTCAGCTGTGCTGTGTGAAGTCAGATAGTCATGTATGGTCATGCAACGCTTAACCATAGATGTTCAGTGTAACAAGGACTATGGATGTGAATATGGTACACTGCCATAACTTATCACAAATCATTGGCCACTGTACATCTTCAGTCATCTACATTAAAACACTTCACATTTTATCGTACATCACAAGACAATAAGAAGATACATTTTGGCAAGGTTTTTGTTAGTTAAAGTTTGTGCAAGGATAAGAATTACAAAAATCAACAGACTAGACATGATACTTTATAGTGTACCTATCATACAATGTTATTTATACAAGTATCCTTTAACAATATGTTTATATTCAATCCAATGTACCTAATACCCTTAAAAGATATATTGATCCTTATAAGACAGACGACAAACACCAACAACAGTAAACAAGTTCATCTTAAACCACCCACACAGCCTGAACTGACGTGTGCAATCTAGACATTAAGTAAGCTTCAATGATACTGATGTGCTGTATCATGTTCCTAGTACAACTTCATCAAAATGAAAACACAGAAGCTACAAATGCAGCACAGTTCCCTGTAGTGTTTATACGTGCATTTCAATCAGGAGAGAATTTGTTGCAGATATGCAAAACTGTATTAGTAAGCTACATATGAACAATATGAAATTTACAACAATATGGAATGTACAAAGTCTTTGGAGATTAGACTCCATCGTATGAAATATGTTTTAAAGGGTTAGGGAAACCCAGACATATCCCCCCCGATGGAGTCCAGACACTGGTGGTGAAGAGCATGAAGACTGGAATGAAGGAACCGCCGGATCAGACAGCCGGAAAAGACCCAAGTTGCTGTGTGCTAAGATGACTGGAGGACGAAGGGGAGGAGGAGGGTCGCACTCTTCCTGAAATGACAACTGACAGCTGCAGAGGAAAGAACCGATTTAAAGCAGGGATTGGCTTGGGAACACATAGCCGATTCTGATTGGATTAACTGAAAGTAAAGCCTCAAAACAGCTAATCAGTTTGATCCTTTCAGTCTCCCTGAAAGAATTTAAGCTCAGCTTCATTAGTCACTTGAATTGTTGAAGAACATTTTACTTGTTTATTGAGGTAACACAGCTAATCTTTAATATAGAGAGATGACTATAAGAACAGTTAGTTGATTTTCATCTTCTTTTCCTTTTATTAGTTGGGTGGCAACTATAATGTCCACAATAATTATAATAATTAATAGTAATTGTAGCCATCTGGCCTGGTCTACTTCTGACGTCCACTGACTGTTTTTATACTACCATTTAGATGTCCTTGAAGCCAGCATCTAGTGGCCGTTAGAATAAACTGCAACTTTTTGCAAATCTACTCTAGTTTTACCATTCAGTCAAGGGCTGGGTCTGAAATCTCCCTCACTCACATCTCGCCATAAAACTGACACTCAATAGTTTACTCTATAATGAACAATACATTGAAATTCTAACACATATGACTCAGCATAATTTTGCATAATGACTAACAGGTGTATCGTCACACAACTGTAATTTTTGCATCTATAAAATGTGACATATTGCATTGTGGGATTGTTGGCAGAAAAGCCTTTACATGCCATGTACACTTTCATAACATTATAAGACTTTTTGTTTTCTTCCCACTCAGAATTCATATACTGAAATAAAATGGCGTTTGACAGTAAAAATAGTGCACTGGAGTGTAAATTTCAGACACAGCCACGGTGTTCTCCTGATGCTGAAAACCTTACATTTGCTGGTATATGTTGGCATTGTGGGACTGGCTCTTTGAGGAAAAGGGTCCCAAGGAGTTTTAGTTGTAATAGACTACATCAACCACCAGCACAGACTGGATGTCTACATAATTAGTGGTGAAATGTTCCCATGAGTGTTCCCTCATAATGGGACATGAAACCAGATACAAAGTTCAAAGTTTAAAAGAAAGTATTCTTGCTACTAAGTGCAACAGGCATTCCTTTCTAGTTTCCACTCTAGAAACGACCTCCTGTAGCTTGGTGCGTGCTTGTGTGCTGCTCCCACTCAGAGTCAATAAAACTCCTTTCCGTAGCACAAGAAGTTCAACTATCAGTCGTTAGTGAAACGGAGGGTGCAGCAGACTTGTGCTCCACCAACGTCCGTGTTTGGTTGTATATGGTAGGGACTTCAGTTTGCACCATGGGTAGATGGGATGGCATGTTGTAACGAGGTTGGAGAAAAAGCAGCAAATACTTGAAGCCAGGTTCCTCTACGAGTGAATATGGGCGCATTGAAGATGACATGTAAATTCAGATTGCTTCAGTGATTTTAGGCCTTATTTGTATTTGTATATAAAGGCTGGTTTTGGTTTTATTGGTAGATATGTTGCATGTTTTAACAGTTATTATTTCCATGAGTTTGTGGATTTGCTATGTTTTCTAAGTGTTTGATGTACTAAGATCATAAAGAGCAGCTGTGATTGTCTGGACCACACCCCCCACAGCTCGTGATTGGCAACATGATCTAATGATGTGTTGATTAAGGTGGATGCAAAACAAGAGTAGAGGTGGAAAAAAAGGATGACAAAGAAAGAATTCTGTATGTGAACGGCCAGAGGTAAGTTTTTTAATGCTTTTTAGTCCTTTTTTTGTATTGCTGTGCAGAAGGGACCAGTTTGATTTTTAAATAAATGACTTTGACAAAACCTTCCTGTGGATCCGGAAGTTTTTTTAACAGTGGAAACGTCTTGTTTTGCTGGTAACAAAGGACCTCACACCACCGTGCAACCTACATGTGTACTGCTCCACCATTAATACAAAATAGAACAATGTAAAAGATGGCCCAGCAGAAGAAACACCCCTTTTATTCACGTGTAAATGCTCTTTCTGTATCTACATTAAATAATCTCAAAAATGCCTCCCCCATCGTCTACAATTGTGAGAGCGAAAATGTAAATGAAAGAGTGAGAAAGACTAAATGTAATGCCCTGCTAGCCAACTTGGCGTCCTTTTGGGCTCTAAACTGTCTCAATCTTTCAAATACAGATCCATTATTTACCCGGGGTTTTTTACGTTTTTGGACACGCAACTATTAGAAACACTGATTTTTTTTAGGTTGGGTAGAATCTATCTTCATTAATCTTGTTTATTTGCTGCTTTTATTGCTGTGCTAACATTACAGCTGTAGCGTGCTGGGTTTAAGTTTTTACAGGTATATTTGGCAACCCGGCCTGGCTGTCAAACTGGGCAGGTGATAACAACACACAGGCCAAAACACAAACAGAAATTCCATCACGGAACGGAAATTACAAAAGGAGAGAACACTGCCATTAGCATTGTTGTCAAAAATGATAGTCTTTCAACTTTCTATTACAGTAAATATATTACATATTGGACCTTTAACGTTTTGTGATGTGATTGCGTTTTGTTTCTGCATTTGAAGAGGCATCTCAACAGACTGTAGGTCAAACACTGATTATTCACTGGTAGGCTACATTTTAAATGAATTTAAGCGTCGGGGCATTCCGCCACCGTCTGTTTTGTTCCAAGACACCCTTGCCGCGATTGGATTTCATAAGGGCGAATTGTTACATAATGCAGTTTAAAATATTTTCAATTGCAGATCCGCTTATGCCACAAATAACACAATCTGTTTACCTGTGTGACTTTAATCATTCTTAATCATAAAGTGACGGTGTAAAAGAACAAGTGGACAATATTATAAGCAAATCTAATTTGATTTAACTGCATAATTTGATCAGCGATAGACTCATTTGCATTTGCTCTCCTGTGAGCATGGTATTTTTAGAACTTAAACTGTTACTAGGATTGTGCAATACTGCGCTACATCCTTTGTAGAGTACAGTACATAATCATGAAGAAGCTGGCGAGGAGTTCAAGTGATTAATATACAGACAAGTAAGCCTCAAATGCTTAATGTAGCTTCTTCTCTCTTTTTATTGATTGAACAATAGAACAGATGTCTTTAAATGAAATAAAGAGTTGTATGCTACACCAAGTTCTCTGCTGCCTGGGAACAATGTGCAGCCAAAATTAATAAAATGTTCCATACCCCAAAGACTTGTGGAAATGTCAAGAATAGGACTTTACCCATTTGTAATGTTGATTTTTCTTCTAACCCATATGAATGACATTCTGGTGACTTTATCAAGCACGTTGAGCATACTTGAGTCCGTAGCCTACTGCTGCAACAGAGAGCACTAAATTGCATAGTGAGGAGTCCTTTTCACCACAAAAGCCTGCTCAAATTAGCCTAGCACATCTTTTGCAATGGCCAGCACCGGTCTTTGGGGCTGTGTCTGCCATGCGTTGCAAGTCAAGTGGCTTAATCCAGACGCTGACATAATTTGGGACAAATCAAGGTGTTCTGTGAACACTTGTCTTCTGAATGCAGTAATGGCTATGGTGTGCCAGTCTTTTTGCGCTCTCGCTCTTTCTCTCTCTCTAACAAGGACAGCCATAACACAACCCTGACATTTCAAGACAGTATCAGTCCAAGCATGCTTTCAGTATGAATAATACACAAAAGGGCTGAGTCTACATGCTCCTCATGAAATGCATCTTTACAGTGAATATGGTGGCAGTAGGAGTGAGATTCTATTTTGTGACAGTCAGATTGTCACCCCTATTACAAATGTTGCAAATATGTCATGCTTTTCTATTTCAATTCTTTGTAAAATGCTTGAGGGAAAGCTATCAATGTAAAGTCAATGTTACACAACGTTGCCACATGTTCCCTTAGCAACAAATCTTACACTAAATGGTTTAGAATATATCCCATTAGAACAATTTGTGCATAAGACTAAAACGGCTTAGCTCCAAACAGATTCAGTGGCATTAGAGACAGATTAGAAGTAGGGCTGAATGATTAACTGCATTTGCAATTAAATTGGGATTTGATAAAATTAGATTTTCTAATCTCATAAACTGCGATTACACCCTGGTCACGTGACACGCATCTGTAGAGGAAGTTTCTGCAAATTGATACGTTGCTTCCTCACGGGGCAACACCACTAACCTGTATCACCACTTAAAAAAACACCACAAAGCCTTGTTCGATAGTTACATGGCTAAAAAGCCAAACATAAGGGTGTCAACTGTCAAGTGCCACCCAACAAGGATCACTGACAGCGTAACTCTATATGAACATACGTACTTCAGTAAAAGAACGTGTAAATTACTCAAGCAGTAAAAGTTTATCGCAAAAGAAAGGATGCACCTCAGTACTGTGACCAAGCTTGGGCTGACAGCTTTGATAAATACACTGGATAAGCAGTACAACATGCCCTCCGCACATATTTTAACCAGATCGCCAGAGCTGAAAAAATGAGTTTTTTCCCCTGCTACAACTGACATGGTCAAGCCGTAGGTAGAGCCTGTCCTGTAAAGTTCACAGACAGTGCTTTTCTGCAATCTGCATTTTAAAGTGTTGTGTTAATCTAAACCTTTTTAATTGTGTAAGATAGTGCACTGGGTTTGTTTCCTCCTTATCTCAACCCTTCAAGTTCTTTAAACTGTATTCTTCAAAATATGTAATGACTATCTTGCATCAGTTATAACAAAAGAAGACCCTATACAGAAAAGAAGTTGAACATATAACTAAGTAAGAGTGATCCTTCAGTGATCCGTATATACTGCTAATGAAAAATAGGTCTGTCTACATCAGAAAAGCTGAATTTTATTTTGATGATAGTATCATCTTTATAAGTCTTTTGAGAACAGAGGATGATTGCTGATTAGAAAACTATTTCCATGACAGCATTGAGCTTGAGATCAGTGATGTTGTCATGGTAACAAACGAACTATATACAGAACAAGTTTTGCAACAATAAATAGGCCTACAACACATGCTGTTGAAATTATGAAGTAAAATGTAATGAACAAGAGTTTTCATACTTAATAATATAACTTTTAATTTTTTATGATCAGTGTGATTTTGTTTTGTTTTTGGTTCTTTTTTATTTTTGTTTATTTCCACAACAGGTGTGTGTGTGTGTGTGTGTGTGTGTGTGTGTGAGTAAGAGAGAGACACAGAGAGAGAGAGAGCGAGACAGAGAGAGAGAGAGAGAGAGAGAAAGAAAGAGAAAAAAATCTCCGACGGCAGAGACGCAACGCCGTGGTTTTCGTCTGAAACCCCACGTTACCAGAAATCTACTGGTTAAGTAAGTACTACAAACCAAAGTAAAAAACCAACCTGAAGCTGAAGAAACCCTAAACGTTAACGGAAAAGACAGAGGGAGAGAGAGTTGTTCACTTCTCAGTGTTCTGTGTGAGTGAGCAGAGCGTGTGTGTGTGTGTGTTTGTCTGTGAGGACTAGCCTATTACAGAACGCAGATTCGGTCCGCTACCCAATAGGACTTTTATTAAATCCGAGCACAGATATTAACTCGTATTACTCGTATAATACTTGTATTCGGCAAAAGTGCTTTATCCGTACCGGATACTCGTTTCAGCCGAGTATCTGGCTCATCTCTAACCATCTAGTCTTCCTTCTCCACATCTAGAAGGATGGCACCAAACATGCTGCAATCTTCAGGTTTTCCTTATGTGGTCATTCAGTTTTCACCATGTGGATAGCTTTCCTGTTAAAGCAAGGCAATTTAATGGGGACATGAAAGATGGCTATGCATTACATACATACCAGGTGTATGGAGGTTTGCTTCAGTGCAAGACCATTGTGTATTCACTTATAATGTACAATATGATACACAATAGACATTTCCTCTGAACAATGTGGCTGAGTATATGACACAGTTCTCACATTTTACTTTTATTATAAAATAATTAATTACACTAAATAAAAAACATTTCTTAATAGTGATTCTTATTGGTTTTATGAATTGAAAGAAAAATAAGTCTTTCTTCTTATTGATCTGACATATTATGTTTCCTGTGATGCGCTGATCTTGAAGTGAAGTGCTGGCTGCAGAGGGAAATGAGAGGAGAAAGTGCCAGAAGTAGTCCACTTCTGTTTTTTGAGGTTCAACAACACCCACATCCAGCCTGTTTTTTTTAACCTAAAGAACATGTATTGTTTTATTTTTTGTAATATGTCTGTAGATTGTAGTGTGTTGTAGCTAATTATTTCAAGCAACAAATCAGCACATTTTCTAGGTGTAAAAAAGTGTCCTGACTGACATAGCAACCCCTGAGTGACTGAACTTATAGTGTTTAAAAGGGTATTTTAAAGGCCATGACACCAACCCAAATACTGACCGTCAGACAGTCTGGCAAGGTCAGTGACTCGAGTCTGTTTGGTGTGTTCCGTGCAGTGGTCGGCCGGAAGACCCGTTGGCCTTTATTTGGGCCTATTTGACATTTTGAATCAGAAGGCGGGCAGTCAAACTCAATGACCAATCTGATTTGTGGAGTGCTAACCCGGAAATGATGAGTGGGATGAGCGTGACTAGAGTCTCTCAAAATCTGACGAAAATCTTTTAAACTGACCTTTTGTCGATCTAAAATGAAGACAGATTTAGCAACGGCATGGCCTATTTCTCACTGCAAATGTTTTCAGAAACACGTTTTGGTGAATTATTTTTGTAAAATATGAGATTGTATTCCGAGCAAGCCGCCATGATTGTCTGGTTTTGAAATTCCAGAGAAGCCAGACCCACATCACGCAATCGTCCAATCAGCAGTTTTCATTTTTTGGGCAACAATACAGATTAGCGCTGCCTGCTGTTATGGAGACGTATTACGTTTTGCGCGGAACATACGCTGAAGTTGACGTTGCTTCGGTGTGTTGGCTTTTTTGACCAACTCGGAGAGGCAGTCAGTTTGACTGCCTTTTCTAGTGAAGGTTGGCTGTTGGGTTGGTGTGTTTTAGCCGTAAATGTTACTGTGATCGGGACGTTAAAAAAAAAAAAACTATATTTTATATTCATAGACTCATTCCCATTAAAATATGATCATTAAATAAAAATTATATGTTATGACTTAATATGTATGACTGTCAGTCAAATTGATGGAGAAAGTGTAACGAAACCTCTGGTTGACAGCAGACATGTTAACTTGTCGCAGTTAAAACCCAATAAGAAATGTTCAAAGTTTGTTCCACACAAATGTTTCAACTAACGTATATATGTTACATATAGTTATGAGTGCAATGGGAATCTAGTCCATCAATCTTGCTAGTTAATATAGTACATGGCAATTGTGTGTATATCAGAATTTAATTAGCAAAGCACAAGAAAATTAAGAAATTATCTTAATCAATTTGACAACATCAAAACGTTAGTTAGCAAAAGGCTAGCTAGTGTTAGAATTTTTTGAGACTAACGTCGTGTTCTGTTGGATCTCTGAGGAAGGAGGCTCGCGGGTCGAATTGAGAATTTAAGAAAAAGGTTTAATGCAACAGAATGATGAGGATGATGAGACAAAGACATACACAATAACAAAGACAACATGAAACATAATAACACTGCAGCTGACAGCGGACTGATCCACGCTCCCCCTGACGGAGTCACGTGAATGCAGTCCCGAATATCCATGAATCGCACTCATTTATGCCGTGCACCCGGGGGCTGCTCCTTTTCACCTGGTGCATTCAAATCCCTTCTCATTGGTCCGTTGTTGTTATGACAACATGCCGAGCGCACCTTTGCTGTCCAATGAGAGTTAAAATGCTGGTAGACTGTCACTTTGGGGGTCGTTTGTGGTGACAGAACAAAAGGTTCTGTCGTGTAAATGTGAAATTCTATCATCAATACAGTTGAATCAACATTGTATTGTCTTAGCCTAGACTAAGACCCCAGGGGGCTGGAGACAGTAGGCCACCTTTTGTTGGGTGGCAAGGTGTTCCTTTCCTGTCAGTGGTAATGAGGGGGGAGAATGGATGACACAGGTATGCAATTTTTTACCCTTGCTCCATCATACATAGTTTAACTTTTCAGAACTCAACAATCCCTCCTTTTTCACACCTTTGGTGTGAAAATACTATAAACATAACTGAAAACAAGGTCTTGTCTTATATGAACATAAAAATATAACCAAAAATGTAAACATCAGCTGCAAAAGTTGTAAGAAACAAACATGATTTTACAAACGATTCATTTTCTTTTGACCTCATCTGACTCCTTTTCTTGTAAACAATGCAATGTTCTTTAACACAACTGTTGCTCCTATAGCTGATATTACTCAGTGATTAGTGACTAACTTTTGAAACAAAAAACAAATCAGAAGATACCAGAAGTCTTTGACCAGGTTAAAAAGCAATGGGAACTTAAATTATTTAACAGGAAGGAGAACAAAAACAAAAAATCTAGGAAGGAAAAAAAATCTTAAAATCTCTAAATCAAAAGAATAGCATATCAACATAAACATGTATAATCAGAAGAAAACAGATAAACTCCTAACTAAATGTAACTTTCTAATCCAAATCTGCACAATTAACCTTATACTTAATCTCAACTCTGTCTGAAGTCCAGATTTTTGAAAGTTCCTTGTTCACTTTCGTCTAATCTGGAAACAAAGTCTCTGGGAAAAAATAAAAAATCTCAGATCAGTTCTGGTTCATTAGGCTGCATGATGTCACCGCAGCTGGCCACGGCGCTTTCCATGATGTCACATTTGTGCGCCCGTTCAGCTGCCGCTGCTGGATGTTCAGGTTCTTTACCGGTTGGATGGAAGGTGACTGAATGCACCCTCCTTTTATCAACACCTTCCTTTTCCCTCCTTTTCTGAAACATTGTTTGTTTCAGAAACATCAAGAGGAAAGATGATGACGCTATGCCTAATGTGCCCCTGAGTGGAACGCATCATGGAATCAGGACACTCCCCTCACGTCCGACACCTGGTGTGGATGTCATCGCGGGTCTAACTGGGAAACATTGGGATGGACCAGCTGGGTGTGCCTCCACTCCAGCACCTGGAGTTGATCTGGTCAGCAGAAATCCGCATCAGGAAGGGGACTCCAGTCTCCCTCCTCTTTGCTGACAGTGTCAGGAGCCACCACAGGAAGTCAGCAACAGCGACGCTCCAAGCTCTCTGTCGGCATCTGGTCAGATGTTTGTTGGCCCCCTGCTGGGCTGTTGGTCCCATGCTGTGTGGGGTGTCCTTTACTGCAGGGCTGGTAGCCTAGTCAACAGCACCCAGAATAAAACTTGCTCCACCTGGATCTGGATTTCTTGAACAGCTGAAGCCATCAGTCTCTGCTTTCACCTGTGAATAAATGGTTTTGACAGACTTTCTGCTTTTCAGAAGTCATATTAGTGTTTCAATCTGGGAGGAAAGAACTGTGATATGAGTTTGTCTTTGATCTGTCCATTCATTTCTCTTGGAGGGAGAAATGCTTTCCTTGATCTCTGTGTTTTCCAAAGTCCTTAACACAATGGGCAAAACTTCAGTCCAAAACACAAAAAAATATGAAATTACCCATCCAAAATCATCAGTCCATTGAAAATATACGTACATATCACCAATACCACATACATATATTCAAAGAATAAAACCACCGCAATTCTTCACTATATAAAATTCCCAATATCTCTCAAGGAGGCTGGGCTGCTGATTGATCCTTTCAATTCAAAATTTTGACAAATTTTCCAACAGATTGCTATTTTTGGAGCAAATTAATGTCAATATCAGTCTTGTATCACGTTCTGTGCCACAACACTCTCAGAAGAAGTTTGTTTCAACGTTCTGTGTGGCCAGCACAGAAGTTTAACAAATCTTCATTCTCACTTTTTTTTTTTTTTTAAACATTTTTACAAACTAGGGAGAAAAAATAAAAATCAAACCAAAGAGAAACAACAGCAGAAAAGCTACCGTCTTGACTAAAAACGTGCATCCCCACCCCTACAGAAAATCAAAAGGTTGAGTGAAAGAAAGAATAAACCCAAACAAAGACATCATGAAAAACAAATTTCAGAATGAATATAAATGCAATGAACTCAAAAATGTGGAAAACCTCTTATTTATCATTTCAAGTCAAAAAACCAACCAATTTTGAGTCAAAATGCCAAATATGCATTTACTAATGTGTCCATTTAAAACCCTTATAAGCTATAATTCCTCTCTGGAACTTTTCTTCTAATGTCAAGTTGCTTAAGGCAGCTCAAACTATTCCCACCACTTTTCAGTTGACTTTACTGGAATGTTTAATTTGACTTGTAATGACCTCTATCAAATCACTCTGACACAATGTTACTCAAAACACCAACCCAAAAGAATAAAAGAGAACGGAAAAAGAAAAACAGATTAATCCAAAATTCAAACGCACTTATCAATTACAAACATTTGAGAACATTACACAATGCTGAATGTCACCATGATTCTTTGATGAGCATTCACTATTAAGACTGTCTGCATCAGCACAGCTGGAGCCGCCTTCTACCAGCTCCCAGCAACACAGCCAACCTTTGCACCAGGCTACGTTTTATCACAAAACACTCAAATTACACCACTTAAATGTTTTTACACGATTAATTATTTACAGTATTCACACTCCTAGTTTTAATTGTTCCTATTTTTTATCAACTAGATCCACTCTTGTGATCTCGATTCGCCTTCTTACTGGCTCAGAACCGAACCCTCTGTTGCAGGTTTTTTGCCTTCCTTGCAGGACTTTTAAACTAAGGAACACAATAACAAACACTAATTGTCAGCGCTGCGCTACTGTGCCCTCAGAAGAATTCCAGAGGAACAATCCACTCTCAGTGCAAGATTCCCCGGAAAAAACTTCTCACCTTCCGTGCAGGTTTTTTTTAAAGACTAAGGTACACAAGAACAAATCAGTGTCAATTGTCCTGCAAGCTTATGCCCTCCGTGCAGGTCTTACTAAACTCAGTTGAAAAAACGACAAAACAGTGCCCTCAAAAGAATTCCCAAGAAACAATTCCCAGATCGAGAGAATCTACCACTCCCAGGGAAAAAGTCCTCGAAAACACTTCTGACCTTCCGTGCAGGTTTTTCTAACATTAGGCAGCAAAATGAGAACTGACAAGCATTAGACTGGGACCAACACCCGTCGTCACCGCGATGCCGGTTAATCCAGCTCCCACAATCTCACAGTCTGTTAAACTGGCTTTAAAAGAAAAGACTTGGTCTCGCATTTGCCCCTCACAGAGACTATCACTCTGTCGCCGTCCCTTATCGGTCTTTTTATCTAAAATTTAACGGGATTCTAAACCTGGCCGTCTATCGGACTTCTAAAGTGCACTAAAATTCGGACCTTCCTTGCAGGGTTTTTCAATTGACCTTCCTCGCAGGATTTTACATTTCACATACAAACAATCAACTACACAAACACACTTGCTTAAGCTCATTCTCAACACTGCTTCAGTTGCTCATTACTTTTACAGACTTACGGCGGTGATGTCTACTGAATCTACACGTCTAAATGTTTTCACATCTACCTAAGCTACGCAGCGTTTTGATAAAACAGGGTTTCTGCTCACCTCTCAATTTTTCGGGCCCATGTGTAGATTCAGCAACTCACCATGACCCAGTCTTTTGAATTTGTCCGTCCTTTCCTCAGAGATCACGTCTGGGGTCACCATCTGTTAGAATTTTTTGAGACTAACGTCGTGTTCTGTTGGATCTCTGAGGAAGGAGGCTCGCGGGTCGAATTGAGAATTTAAGAAAAAGGTTTAATGCAACAGAATGATGAGGATGATGAGACAAAGACATACACAATAACAAAGACAACATGAAACATAATAACACTGCAGCTGACAGCGGACTGATCCACGCCCTGACGGAGTCACGTGAATGCAGTCCCGAATATCCATGAATCGCACTCATTTTGCCGTGCACCCGGGGCTGCTCCTTTTCACCTGGTGCATTCAAATCCCTTCTCATTGGTCCGTTGTTGTGACAACATGCCGAGCGCACCTTTGCTGTCCAATGAGAGTTAAAATGCTGGTAGACTGTCACTTTGGGGGTCGTTTGTGGTGACAGAACAAAAGGTTCTGTCGTGTAAATGTGAAATTCTATCATCAATACAGTTGAATCAACATTGTATTGTCTTAGCTAGACTAAGACCCCAGGGGCTGGAGACAGTAGGCCACCTTTGTTGGGTGGCAAGGTGTTCCTTTCCTGTCAGTGGTAATGAGGGGGGAGAATGGATGACACAGGTATGCAATTTTTTACCCTTGCTCCATCATACATAGTTTAACTTTTCAGAACTCAACACTAGAATATGCAAAAGGATATTGCTAAATGAACTGCTGATATCTGCAATAAGTAATATAATCAGAATCATACAATATCAGTCAAATGAAATGTAAAAGCCCAAAAAACTTACATTTTAACTTATTTCCCAACACCACTGACGGACAGCCGAGTCAAACCAAGCCAGATGTGTGCATCACTTAAAAGTGTCCCTGGAAACACTTCTGTTGTGTTGTGTCTTAATATTGCGTGTTGTGGTTTATTTGCGTTCGCTTTATTGTTGCGTGTTGTTATCTATTTGCAACACAACCAAATACACAAACGTGATGCATATACACACAACACAACCAAATACACAAACGCGCTTCATATACACACAACACAACCAATATACAAACGCCCTTCATATACACACAGCACAACCAAATACACAAACGCGCTTCATATACACAACACAACCAAATACACAAACGCGCTTCACACACACACAACACAACCAAATACACAAACGCGCTTCATATACACACAGCACAACAAATACACAACGCGCTGCATATACACACAACCAAATACACAAACGCGTTGCATATTGTTGGAGCTAAATCCTGCTCCGGTCTCATGGTCCAGTCAATTACTAGCCAGAATCTCAGATGTTGATGTGTGAATTCTTTTTATTACATAGGATATCCTGAGACAAAGTTACCTGGACTGCTTATCACAGCTCTCCCCTTCCTTTGTCTGGCTCTTTGGCTCATGCACCCCTGTTCTTATTCACTAAGGGTGGGGTCTCCAGGTCACAGTGATGTAATGTGTTTGTTTGTTTTTTCGTTATCTTTTAGTTGGAATGTGATTGAAGGTTTATGACCCTATCAGGACTTGCAGAGCAAAAAAATGACATGACCTGTTGCCCTTTAGTTGGGCTGTAAAGAGGATCTGGAACCAAACACAGGAAATTTCTGTGACCCCAGCAATGTGCGGTCACATTATGTGGTTTCATTTTAAAGGTTTTGAATGGTCAGTGTATGATGTATGTTGTTTTATGAGAGCCTCAGTTCGTGCATTTGGTGTAAATTTAGTTTATAAGCGCTATACCAAAGTTTACCACAAGGCGGCCGCACTGTCGAACGTGTCACATTGGGTATATTGTCCCGTTTTGAGGCTCTTACGTTATTTTAAGTCATGTTAAATGTTGTTGAACCGAGTGTGTATTTGAAAGAGTGTTAAGATGTATTGAGTTAACTGTTATTTGTGTAATGTCTCACGCCAGCTATACCATTTTGTTAATAGAATTAACAACATTTTGCTAATGTGATAGCATTCATCTGAATTTTTATTTGTAACGAGTAACGCTGCTATTAGTTTAATACAGTTTGCAAAGCTGTGAGCAGCAGACCGAAAGAAGTTTTGGGAAAAGTTATGAAGTGGTTATGGTAACTTACTGAATGATGTTCTAATGAGTAGAAATTTGAAATTGAGAAAGTACATGTTCATATGTAAAATAAAGTCTGGCAGAAGCTAGAGAAGGAAACACAATACCTGTTGCCGGTCTCATCATTTTTCTGTTCTTTTCAGAATAACATTTTAATCTGAACACAGGCCTCAAGCCCGGGGCCTGTTACATTTCCCTAACTATCAATCCTGCATCAGACACATTTAGTAGAATTGTGTAGTAACACAATGTAGCAGAGCTCCTTATCTCAGAGGAAAGGGGTATTGTAAAACAGCTTAATGCATGAACAACATGTCTTTGCAAATCACACACAATGTTTAAACACATATAACATTTTAAATTCCAACAATATACACACAACACAAACAAATACACAAACGCGATGCAAATAAAAAACGATGTAAACAGAAAAGCACACAAACCACGAAAACAAATGCAAGTACAAAACACGCTTCATAAAGAATCCACAACGGAAGTGCTCCAGGCCTCTAGAGGGAGCAGCTAAGTGGAACAGCTGATGAGAGGTTTGTTTTGAACGGGACCAAAAGTGAAGATAGCGTGACATAACAAGGTTAGTATTAATTTTAACATTTGCCCCTCCTCTTTACAGTATTTTAACAGAGCAACAGGTTTACGTAGCTAGCTGCGGTGTTGACACTGACTTCTACAATAGTTTGCTAGTGACAACATTGTGTGCCTGATCTTTCATCGCTAACGTTAGTCCGCAGGTAAGGATAACTAACTACTTAACTGGGCACCTGAGTGTTTTGATTGCATTAACGTTAGTTTCCCCTTCTCTGAATCGTCTCTACATATGATAGAATTTGTATTGATCAGCGAGGTTACTTTGCATAAGAGGAAGGTAGAGAGAGGAAAACTGGAAGTGAAGAAGGGGGGAAAGGAGAGTAGAGACCACCGGTGTATTGACTGATGGACCAGCTACATCCTCTCGCCAGATTGGCCTTGTTCCTGGGTCTGGCAACCCGCGGGCGGACAGTCAGGTAAGGTAAGGGTACCACCAGCGGTGACACCCAGGCATCCTGGGAGGGGAAGAGTCCGCTGACTTGGATCCAAAGCAGAGCCTGGCCTCCATCTTGCTTCCAACGGCCACTTTTTTCTGCCAACGGAAGGCCACACTGTCATATCATATCTGCCGTTTTTGACCCTCTGTCCCCTTGACTCCTTGTCTCCTGGCTCGCATTCAGAAAGACAGCCTGGCGGCCATCTAGTGACCTCTTACCCTGTAGTGATAAGCCCACGGCATTTGGCTGGTCGCTGAACGGGAGCGCTGGGAGAAGTTGGTGTGTCTCGTGGCACTACTTAGGCAACAGCTTTACCCTGTTGTTAAATCGGGTATGTTGATCTGTGACAGCCGAGCCAATAGGCTGTATTTGAACTCACAAATCTCAAGTCACAGAATAGCGGCCTTATTCAGCATGTTATTCTTGATGGCGATCCCCTTTCCGGCGCTGGTGTGTGGAGAAAGGCTTGGACACCACCTCGTTTCCTTTGCCTCTCGGTTGTGCTTTCTCTAGCACCTTAATGGGATTAAATCCCAGTGCTGCGGGTTCAATGGGGTTCCCCTTTTGAGCCTCTAGCACAAATCTTTCTCAGAATGTTGTACCTGACAACAGCGCTCCTCATAGCCTTGACGGCTGGGAGAGTGAGTCACTTATGCAAGCTGTCAGTCTCACCGTCCTGCTTTTCTTTTAGAGTGGACCAGAGCATGGCTACTAGAGATGAGCCAGATACTCGGCTGAAACGAGTATCCGGTACGGATAAAGCACTTTTGCCGAATACAAGTATTATACGAGTAATACGAGTCAATATCTGTAAATAAAACTTCTATTGGGTAGCGGACCGAATCTGTGTTCTGTGATAGGCTAGTCGTCACAGCGCCTCACTCACAAGCAGAACACAGAAGCGAACAGCTCTCTCTCCCTCTTCCTCTGTCTTTTCCGTTAACGTTTAGGGTTTCTTCAGCTTCAGGTTGGTTTTTTACTTCGGTTTGTAGTACTTACTTAACCAGTAGATTTCTGGTAACGTGGGGTTTCAGACAGTGCTTGCTAGAATGCGACTCGCGTTGCGTCTCTGCCGTCGGAGATTCTCAATTTTCAATCTATTTGATCCGTAGAACACAGTAACCCCCGCCCCCCCTCTCTCTTTCTTTCTCTCTCTTACTCTCACACACACACGCACACTCACACACACACACACACACACACACATACCTGGTGTGGAAATGAAAAAAAGAACCAAAAACAAAAAAAATCACACCGACCATAAAAAAAATTAAAAGTTAAAAAAAAAGAAAGTTATATTATTGAGTATGAAAACTCTTGTTCATTACATTTTACTTCATAATTGCAACCGCATGTGTTGTATTCATTGTTGCAAAACTTGTTCTGTATATAGTTCGTTAGTTACCATGACAACACCACTGATCTCAAGCTCAATGCTGATGCTGTCATGGAAATAGTTTTCTAATCCGCAATAAATATAACAATTTCTGATCAACCCATATCAATTGCATGCTAACATACTGGTTAAAGCATAGACATATAAAGAGTAGACGCCGCATTGGCAGGCTGAGCTCGAGAAATCCAGCCGCCATCTTGGACCGGTCATACTCGTTACTTAGCAGCAGAAGATCCAAGATGCCAGAGCACTGTGCAGCGTATTCCTGCTCAGATCGGCGGACCATTGAAAACAGGGCTCGGAGGATTACTTTTCACAAGTAAGATTTAACGTTACCGTACTATTGGTTGTATTTTGTGAATAGAATATTACCGGAGAGTTGAGAAGGAGTAAGGTCTTTGATATTATTGTACTGACATCGTAGCCAGCTAGCTAGCTAGGCTATGTTTACTGTACCGGCGGTGTTCACCCGGTGTTATGTCCCTACCATAGACCGTTAACATTAACCAGTAGGGACCACGGTCTATGGTCCCTACCATAGACTGTGGTCCCTACTGGTTTCCAGTGGTTGGTGGTCTGCCTCTTTTTACTGGTGCAAAAACACCAAACGTCAAAGTATTCTTTCTTTTTTTTAAAGTCTTTGTAAATAAGGTTGCTTTGTTCTTATTTTATCTGTTCTTAGTGTTTTTGAGCACCGTGTAAAGAGCTATATAAATATAATGTATTTTTATTATTATTATTATTATTATAATAAGGTGCTGAGAGCTGCAGAGAAGGTGATCCGCCGAGCTTCAACAATGCAAACTCCTAAGGTGTCAACAGTCACACACATCGTCAGGAGGAGATGGAACGGAGGACGTTGTTCTGCTTGAGGAACATACTGAGAAGACATAGTTAGGACACACTGAGGAGACATAGTTAGGACACACTGAGGAGACATAGTTAGGACACACTGACTCAGTTTGGCATCGACAACCATCATTCTGACTGGTTGTCATTGGTTGTGTCTGTGTTTCTCAAAATAAGGCTACACCACGTTGCAAAACTCACCTCTTGAACTGCAGAAAGGAGCACGAGAAAGAAGCTCTGCAAAATAGTCCTCTTTCAGGGTTTTAGTGTGGGGCTGGATGGTTTACTGTAAATCTGTTTGTTTGTGTTTCATGACCTCTTTGTGCTTGTGGTTGCATTTTATATCTGATCTCTTCACTCTGGGTTCTGTAAAGAATTTTGTATGTGTGTTTTGAAAATTGCTACATAAATTAAGATTTGCGACTTGCATGTTACTCTTATATTATATTATATACCCATTTCAATAGCAATGTGTTTGAGTACAAGTCAACACAACACTTCAACGCAACTTTCATTTATCAAATATAATGAAAGTTGCAATAAGTATGCAATATTTAGTTTATTTTGTGGA
>JABXJD010000043.1:600000-755000 GCA_013375575.1 Percina caprodes
CTTTTATGTCTGTTTATTACTTTGTTTTGCACTGGGATTTCTTACCTTTTTTTATACCTGTGGACCCATTGATGTGTATTTCTTCTCAACCACTGGGTATTGTGATAATCTTTTATTTGTCTTGTTTACGTATAGGACTGATAATTGAATAGGTACATCATGTTCCGTTGAGAGGAAAACTGTAAATTTTTACTTCCAAATCTGTCATCTGTTTTTATATCATGTTGCTTCCATTTAAAGACCCACACTTCCAATTCCCTGCATCTCAACATGTTGCCTATCATCATGTGATTGATGTTAATCTACTTACTTTATATTGGCCTGTGCCATGACTTAATGTGACACATGGACCGGCAGCACTTTGTCCTTGTCTTCATTAACAATAAACGATGTATACGACGATACAGTACATGCAAAGTAGCTTTGTCTGTACAGTTTAGTGTGTGTGTGTGTGTGTGTGTGTGTGTGTGTGTGTGTGTGTGTGTGTGTGTGTGTGTGTGTGTGTGTGTGTGTGTGTGTGTGACTGAGAGAGAGAGAGAGTACCTCAGTGGGCAAATCACATATACTATGAATGACAGCTCCATGACCATTGTCAAGTTGCTCAGAGTCAACAAAGACACACACACACACACACACACACACCCACACCTTCTCCCCCTCCCCTTAAGGTTCTATCTGTCCTCTCACTGCCGGATTTGGTCTGTAATAGTCTCACATCAGACAGGCAGGGTTGTAGGGTGAATCACAGCTTGTGGACACGCACGCCACAAAGAGCACTGCCAAAAATGCTGCTTACTGGCTCACTTACACGCACACAGACTGTGTACACATACAGTAATAGATTGTACTTATAGGTCAAGCACACACCTGGTAATGATGCCCCAAAAAATTGTATGTACTTCATAGTGATCTCAAAGTCTAAACTAGACTGTACATACCAAACAGGAACCAAATGTACTTTGCAATATGTTTTTACTGTGATAAATTAAAAGAGTAATCAAAGGATATAACAGTGACATTGCATACATGTTTTGCTGTTCCGCTGTACAGTATATCACATAAATACGTAATGATAATGATAAAGTCATTTCACTACCACTAGTGGGGTGAATGCTAATACTACTGCAATTTATATTCTGCCAGCAACAAAGGTGTTTCTACTTTGTAAATGGCTAGGCATGCATTCACAGAACTAGAGTTACATCCAGGTAACTTTCCTGTAATTAAATACACATTTTTTTTATCTCTTGATTATCAGCAAATACAAGGCATAAACATTACACACATGTGTATTACATACATTCATTTGTGAACAAGACATACATTTACAACTTTTAGCAGGGACTCTAGTTGGACTTGGTAGTGTTAATAAGTTTGGGACAGATCCTGATGTAAATTTGGGCTTTTGTGGTCAATGTGTTGAACATCTAAAGCAAGACACTTTTTCCTTCTTCTACATCCCTGTGGGGGTTGTTTGCTACTGACTCTGTTGTGCTAACACACTCACAAACATGCTCTCTCTCCCTCCTTTTCTCACTCACACACTGTCCATACCCACAAAGCACAAACACATGCATGTAAATACAAATAGACGCTGTATACTCTTACACATATGGTTTGCTATTAGGGCAAATTAGTATGCATATGTGGTACCATGAGAGCACAAGAGTGTGCTTTTTATGTGTCAAAGACTCCCTCTCAGTGTATCACCTAATTAGCAAATGCAGAAGCTGAAAGAAACTCCCTGATTACATTACAATAGCTATTTGAAACTTCTTTACAAAGTTTCAAGCTAATTTGGCTTGGTTTCAGTTGACCAGTCTTTCCTACTGACCTGTTGGTTGTCATGTATTGACTCTTCTGTCCAGCTAACTATTGACCAGGCTTATGTGTCAATGAATAGGCCGTGTATTCATATGTGGAGATAATGAGTTGAGTGAGTGAATCACTGTTAGCTAATCACTACTGTCCGCCTGAATTATTGCACTAAATAGCCTTCATTACTCATTCATTTCTCACTTTCTTTGTTTTAATTTGTTTTCACATAACTTTTTACTTACCAAAACCAGCATCATGTTCACTTAGATTCGCTTGTGTTGTATTTAACAGTCAGGCTACATTTCTTCTATTCAATCAATTGCCCACTGGTTTAGTTTTTTTTTTTTTTTTCTTCACATAAATAATCTTGAACTGTAGAACTTGTCCATTTCACATGCCAAAATCATCTTAATGTTTCCATAAATGAATGCTTAACAAAGTTTTTAATTACCTTTTCTTTAAATCTTTCTTTATTTTTAAAGGAGTGCTCTGGTCGTATACAGTCTGTATGTATGTCAGACTGCAAATGTAATCACATCATAATTTAATTTAAGGTTTGCAGCAACAAAAGGAAAATTTACTTTCTTGTTTTCTAATAATATACGCCCGTTACATTAAAGCCATTGCCAAATGAGTTGCTACAAAGCTATTTAAGCCTATCAGCTCCACACAACTCTCTCTGTATTTCTTAGTATGGCTATGTTTAGAAGATTGTGTCATCTGGCGACTTTCACCCGCAAAAGCTCGAGTGAATATAATTACCTCTTCTGAAGAGTCCATCATGTTTTTTTAATCCTCCGTGTCGTCATTGGCTACAAGCAACTGTGTGGAGGAGGGGTAGGGGTGTTGTGTGATTACCGCAGGTTTGTGTCATGTGGATGCAACAACATTATTGTTGTCATTACTTAGAATTCCTCATGGGGGCAACAGAAAGTATGCAACATAGCTTTAATACTAATTTCTCCAACGTCCTTAGAGGGTACAATTTTATCTTCCCTTGCTCCACTTTGGAAACAAATCCATCTACCTGACATGCAAATATAGGCGATACACTCTAGCACTAATATAGATGACCTTCAGATCTAATCATTACATTCAGTTCGGCATTCTCTCTTTTTAGTCTTTGAAAACCCGTTCATTAATCCACATTTCACATCTCCACACAATCCAAGGTGACCTCACCCACCCTCTCATATGAAAAATCCCTTGCTTAAGGAGTAAGACGAGTTTACAAAAAGACACTTAAGACAGCCGACAGACAAACAAGGCTGCCAAAAAGGATCCACTGCCTGCCTGTCACTGATAAATCACTCATTTTGCACACACACACATGGCCATTCACATACTGCTATACACACACAAACACACAGCTTTTACCCTCTCCCCAGCCCTTCCCACTCCACCCCACCTATTGGGCCATGCAGTATGTTTCAGGAGGTTCATTATTATAGCCTTTGACCCCAGGGTGTGGGAGACCTCTGCCATTAGACTCTATTATGACCAAGGTTATCCAGGGACACGTCGGTTAGTGTGGAATGATGTGGCCCGCCACTGGTCTAAGTGGCAGCCTGATGGATCTGTCAGCAGTACAGACACACATCATAGACATGATTAGAGAGATAGAATGAGAGAAATGGATAATAAATGAGGATAGGAGAAAAGGACCAAGAGGAGGAGGATTGTCAGAATTGGGCATGGGTGGGAACGGGTAATGATGAAGATTTGAAAGGGTGGGGGATTGATAAAAGATAAGGACTAGGAGCTAGCAGAGACTATGTCCAGATCGATTTACATGTCTCTGGAATTGATCAAACTCCCCCGTGTAGAGAAGTTACCTCCTCTTCACAAAGGATGACTGATACAGTGATTATCAGAAAAGCCTGCTGTTCTGACTGTGTATCCATATGTGTTTGTGTGTGCGCACATGCCTTTGTGTATTAGTGAGGTCCACTGGGTGGAGGCGAAGACTAGAAACAGAAAAGAATGAAAGTAAGAGGGTGATTACTTTTTTTTTCCCAGTTCAACGACTTTGGAATATGTCCTACAGATGTTATTTTATTTAGTTTTTGCTGTTTTCAGTGGGACCAGCTCAGTAGTGGGAGATTACACAACTAACGCACACATTCCCTAACAAAATACTGTTAAATCCATCGCCCTGAGCCTTTTCTGTCAATTTATAAACCAATTTTGCATTAGCAGGTAGGAACACATGGCACACATAAAAATAATAATAATAATAATGATGTTTATTTGATATAGCACCTTTTACAAAGTGCTTCACAAGATAAGCATTTGTGTAAATAAAGTACAATCCAACAGATAATAATAAACGAGGGAAAAAAGAAAATAATTTCCAAATCACCATTGAAAATTATTTCCAACCTAAAACCCATAGTTTACAAAAAATATAGTCCAATCCAGCAGAAAATAAACAAGGGAAAAAAGAAAATAATCATTGAATGACCAATAAAAATCATTTCAACAATTAAAACCTAAAACTAAAAGTTTCAAGAGTCAAAAGTGAATTTAAACAAATGTGTCTTCAACTGCTTTTTAAAAGCTTCAACAGAGACTGCAGAACGTAAGGCAGTAGGAAGGTTGTTCCACAGGTTTGGAGCCACTGCTTTAAAGGAACGGTCACCTTTAGTTTTTAAACGAGTGCGTGGGACCACCAGAAATCTTTTGTTTGAAGACCTGAAGGACCTGTTAGTAGTGTACGGATGGAGCAGGTCAGAGATATTAGCAGGTGCCAGACCATGCAAAGCTTTATAGGCCAGAACAAGAACTTTAAATTGTATCCTGAACTTAATCAGAAGGCAATGTAATGAGTATAAGATTGGAGTGATGTGCGACATCCTGCTGGACCTGGTCAACAGCCTAGCAGCAGAGTTTTGGACTAGTTGTAGACGGTCCTGGGAGGACTTGCTAAGACAATTGAAAATGGAGTTGCAGTAATCAAGCTGAGATGATACAAATCCATGAATCCCATGCTCAGAATGCAAAACAACAGCTCTAAGTTTGTCAATGGTTCTTAATTGAAAGAAACATGTGCGGGTCAGTGATTTGATATGATGATAAAAATGCATGCTATTATCAAATATTACACCAAGATTTCTCAGTTTGGATTGTACAGCTGAAGAAAGAGACAGAGACCCCAAGAGCTCGGTAACCTTGGAAGCTGTAGTGTCCGGAGCAACAATAAGGACTTCCGTCTTATCTTCACTGAGCTGTAGGAAGTTTTTCCTGGATGGAAGTCAAAGATTTGAGCAGTTCTAACACTTTGTCAGTCTCATTCGGGTTAAAAGAGACCTATAGCTGGATGTCAACAGCATATAAGTGATAACGGATATCTCCAAATTGGCTAATTATATGTTCTAGGGGCACCCCACAGCAAAGGGCAGCAGTTTCTGAACAGTATGGACCAAGTGACACAGAAAAACATCTATCTGAAAGATCAGAGGTGAACCAATCCTGTGTGCTTCCTGAGATACTGTACCAACCCAGTGCTTAAGTCTATCAAGCAAGATGTTATGATCCACCGTATCAAAAGATGTGCTTACGTCCAGAAGCACCAAAACCGAGCATTATCCCTTGTCAGAGGACATTAATAAATCGGTGGACACTCTAAGAAGAGCGGTTTCGGTTGAGTGTTTCTGATGGAAGCCAGGTTGAAATTTGTCTAAAATGTTGTCTATTCAAGACCGCAGTGAGCTGTTGAGCAACAATTTTTTTCTAAAAATTTGGAAATAAAAGGCATCTTGGAAAATGGGCCTATAATTTGCAAGAATTGATGTATCCAGCTTGGTTTTCTTTAGTAGTGGAGGATTTCCACTGTCGTTCAGCCCTCCGACATGTACAGTATATCGGAAGCAGTGAATTACGTCATTTAGCCATGGGGAAGAATTGATGGAGGAAACATGTTGCAGTTTAATTGGAGTCACTTCATCCAAAATTGATGAGCAATATGTGTTGAATAAGTGGACCAGACAATTAATATCAGCATGAGAAGGCCGACCTTCACTTTGGTCAAAATCTGCAGAAAACTTACTGGGCAGTAAATTTAAAGGAAAAGAACAAAACACATGGTCAGTAATATGCAGCTCCTCAGGGCTAACATTATCTTGAAGGTAATAGACATGCCCTATGTTGTGTGTGTGTGTGTTGCCCTTGAAACTGATTTCCCCCCTCCCCCAGTGACATACAGCACTCTACAACCACTAACAGCCTTACCATTTACATGCATGTGTAATCACATACACAAAAGATACACTCATGTACACACCAGCTTGGCTACCCTCTGTTCCTGGCAGAAAACACAGATTCTGCCCTACTGGCTCACTGACCAACATATGGATGGATGGAGGTGGCTCGTGGCTTGCCGTGATCAGTGGTGTGTGTGTGTGTGTGTACAGTGTATATGCATCATGCGTTAATGTGTTCACATGTCACAAGTATGATTGGATAGCAAGCTGACTGATTTTGTCTGTGAGCCAGTAGCCAAGCTGTGCTGTCTCCTCCCCTTCTGCTCACTGACAGTTGGACCTACGTCTACTTCGATCCATCCATTACCCCCATGCCCCATCCATACCTTACTTCACCCATATGTTAAATGATATATGCTACCACACCCTCCTCCCTGCAAACCTATATTGTGTTTTATTATGTGTTTTATTTTTTTGCTGAAGACAGTACAATAGAAATTAACACAAAGAAAAGATTATTATTAGATTATGATTACGACAGAAAAAAACTAAATTAATGATATTCTGTATAGGACTTTAAAAAAAAACTAATTTTACCAAGTTAGTAAAAGACTTTATGTTTGGGCCATAGTATCTTATTGAAAGATCTGCTAGTAGGATATGGAAGGAGATTAAGATAGGTGAGTGTCTGGTTTAATAAGAGTACATTTATGAATTGGGTCAAAAGATATCCCACTCTGAGTTGTATCTTGTACATGAAAATGCATATTTGGAAAAAAGTAATGTCACACATTGTGAGGAGTTAAACATTTTATGAAGGGTTGTAGAAAATGTGTGAGTACAGTGTGTCATAAAACCATGTTTGATGACTTTACACTTTAAAATGTTGTAATTCACTATATGAAAAGCTTTTGAAAGATCTAGCAATATGGTACAAATTAATTAATTGTTGCCGACTGCTGTAGATATTTGCCCATCAGATCAAGTTAAACCACTTAGATGGAACATTCTTTCATTTCCTTGATTATCAAATGCTTTTAGCTTCTCACATTTCCGCCTCATCACCTTACCTGTTATCATTTCACTCTCTGTGGGCTGTTTGATGCACGCCACTAATAAAAAGGTTATCCTTTCCCTGTGTTGTGTTAATTAGCAACAAAAGAGGCTGCAAGACTCCCTCAGGGGGGGCAAGCAGGCACTGCCACTGTCTCCCCTACTTTTCTCTTTTAGTCTCCTACATTGCAGAGCATTACATGGCTTATGCTTCATCCTTCTAACACTTCCCTCATCCTTACTCTGTCTTTCTTTTGTTTTTCTATCCATCCAGCAGCTCTTGCATGCACTGTAGCTTCCATGTTAGCATAGCCACCCGTTTTTTTTTTTTTTCTGACACACATGGCTGCCCTGTTGACTTTGATCCTCAGATCTCAGTATCAAGGGACCATTCACTTGCTCGCCTGGGGGAGGTGACAGAAATGTCTGTTTTTTCCTTCTGTGTGCATGAGAGAGAAAGAGTGAAAGGCGGGAGGAAGAGAGCAAGAGGCAATAAGTGGAGAGTGAGAGATGACAGAGCCTGTGATCCAATATTTTCCCCTCTGAGATTTTGGGATGGTTTCTCTGTATGGTTGCTCTGTGACATGTGTGACACGAATCTCATCTCTTTGCATCTTTGTTGCCTGGCTATCTGTGATCCTCTGTCCTCAATCACTGGATTCTTAGCCACAGTGATGAAACTATTGATGTCGCCAGTCATTTATTTGCTTGTCTATTCATGCAATAAGATCCAGGGTTGTAATTTAAAGAATCAATTGCAATTGCTGATGGGACTATATATGCTAAACTGGCTCTCATCTTGTTGAATTTGAAGTGACACATGTGAGCACCAGAGACTGCCTTGCCTCATTTCTTTGTGTAGCTCCTTTGTTCCCGGTCCTTCTCTCACGCACTTTCCAATTTCTATTAGAAAATACCATCTGCACCTGCAAATTAGATCATAATTACAAGTAATAAATCACATGAGACGTACTTTTAAACACAACATCAAAATTAAATTCCAGGGTGAAGAAAATATGTTTTCAATTTGGAGGATAAGCATAATGTAGTTTTTTTTTTTTGCTTTCAACCATCTTAGTTGTGGTTATCACCTTAACAATATTCACCGCCGCTGTTCCAACATATTGATCCATTGAGCGTGGCAGGATATGACACAGATAGGAAACCCTGTGGGTCGAAGTGTTGCCAATCAGCCCCTCCGCCAACAGACTCCTGTTCTGATGTCTTCTGCTAATGATGTCCATTCCACAACAATAACCAACATGCTTCACAAGACAAATTATCTCCCCGTCAAATAGCTCATTTGGATTAGTGTCAGTTTTTGCGATTTTGTTCGACATCTGATGAGATGTTTTTTTTTTTTTCCCTATTCCGCCTCTACTAACCCTGTTTGGTTTTTGAAATGTTTTGTTAATTAGTAACTTTTGAACACAAGAAGGATGATGAAAAGAGAAGGTGTGCTTCTCATCTGACCCCCCTTCTGTCTGTCCATATGTGTGTGTGTCTCGGTGAAATGTGTCCAAGCGCCCGTTAATAACTTTAGGCCTAATGAAGTGCCATGGAGATATGGAGAGAGCTGTCCACACTCACAGATGTGCAACTTAATGAGAGAGTGTGGAGCCATGTACAGGAGCCAGAAAAAGAGGATGACCACCTGGCATGTACACTAACATGAAGTTATAGAGGTGTTTGATACCTGTTTGTTTGAGTCTGGTGAGCAAACAGTTTGTCACTGTGTGTGTAATAAAGGCAGTTATTGTTGGTGTTCTACCTGCTGCACTCACTTCCATTTGCAGGTGGAATCAAGCAAGGTATAAATGTATTTGTCAGAAATGTCTTTTGACAGATAACTGTCAAAAGACATTTAATGAAACTGTTGTTCTAATGCAAAAAAAGAGCAGGGAGTGCTCCACAGATTCACATTAGTGTGTTAATCAATAGCTAATCTTGCAGTAAGCAGGCAGTTGTACAGTTAATTCTTCACATTAAGCCTTATTTCTCTTATTTCAATTAACTAAAAGGAGGCACTTAGAGAAAGCTTAGGAAGCCAGCTGCTGGCTCTGTAGCATTTCGACAGCTCATCTCTCCCCCAGTCCTGGGTAGAATTAGTCTCTCTGCAGGGAGCCCTGCTGCCAGCTAGCTAGCCAGCCACCATGGGATCATTCCTAACAACACACCTCTGCCTCAGGTGAGAAAGTGGCATGGTGTAGTGCTGGCGATAGCTCTCATTAGTCCCTGGATTAGCCCTGATTAGCCTAGCCGTGACTCCCACTGATACTTCATGCTAATGCTAATTACGTATTTACCACTTTACCCTTTCTAGACAAGCTGTGTGCCTAGCTTTATTAGCTTTATATTCTCCCATGACTGTTTCTTGGCTTCAGCTTCAATACCAGTTGCACTGTAACACATGTTTCTCTTCAGTGACTGAATATAAGCTATTTCAGCAGCAGTTTTTTATCACACACACTACACAGTGTGTAGATAAGGATGCTGCTATTTAGGCAGAAAACAATCAGAAATGTGTCAAGCATTTCCAATAGGCAACCTGAGCTGACAGCACAGGTAATCACTGCTTTAATCGATGTCATGTGTGTTTTAGGCTAGAACATACAGTGCTGTCACACACAGCAAATATCTCCTCACTATCCGCGAGCTGCCTGTTCCCAGAACACACTGTAAAAAAAGTGGTCTCTGTAGACAGCCCGGGGTCTACAAAGGGCAACAAAAACAAACTGTGTCCACCTGCACCACGAAGCATACACAAACAGTGTTCCAGCGGTCCAACCAATAACCGACAAGAAGGATTTGGGGGTTGGGGCAGTAGTTTGAACGTCAAGAAGAAGTAACGTCACCCATCATCGCTTAGAGCACCTTTTAATACAAGCTGTTTTGAAATGAAAAACAATGGGGAAGCATAATTAAGTGGGAGGAACCTGATTTTATGCCCGATCAAGCATAAAGATTTGTGGGAGTTTAACAAAAACAGAGTTAGCTGGCAGATCAGAGCTTTGACTTCATTTCACATGTTTATAAAGTTAAGCCACAGTGAGTGTGACATTAATGCAGCGTGAAGGCTGTCACAGGCAAGTGACAAAGTAAAATTGACTTTGATGAGATGAGGCGGAGGAGCCTTTAACTCGCACTGTCCTTTCATCTCGATCATAGTCAGTTAAATGGAGACACAGAGGGTAGAGGAGAGGATAGACAAGAAAGTTGAGAAAGATGGGCAGACAACCACACGCAGAGTAGGAGAGCAGCACAGGGGGCTAAAGATTAGTAGGGGCTTCTGTCGAAGTGGGTTCCATGCTGATTTTCCGTGGCAGCCGTACATGCTGACTACAGGTCTCCGGAGAAGCTGACACAAATCCAAACTGATATGCTCGATTTTGTTGAAATTCAGCACTCCCCTGTCTCATAGTACGCATTATATGTGTGTCTCAGCAGCTCTGTAATCAAAAACAGAAAAAGAACTTGTATGGACTCAGCTGTCTGCTTGTTTTGGACACAGTGTTGTGTTTACATGTACACAGCCTCCTAAGGTAGAACTTGATGTACTTTAGTGGACATGTTGACCCCAAATCACCCTCAGGCTGTCCACTCAAATTTGGGATGTCTGACTCTAGCTAAGTTTTCATCCACTTGTCAATCAAATTATCTGAAGTTCGGTTAAAAAAAAAAGTGAATAAAAACCTGTGTGTAATGACGTCACATGCTGTTTTGCGATCAAATTGGTATATCGAATTGATTTGAGACATTTTAAGGTGTTTCATTCATATTCACACTGAATTGCACAACATTCAAGCAAATATTTGTGAACAAAGTTTTTCTGGACAAAATGGATCACGCCGTCTACCAACACATGATCAATATTGCACAAGTTGTAATAGTGCTTATGTGCCAGCTGAGAGCGACATATCAAGCTATAATAACAAAATAACGATGCTATCAACACATTGCTATGATGATTCAGATGCAACTTTCCTTTTTTGTCCCTCCGGCACCGCTGTAAGACAACTCTTTTTTGAGACATGTCTCGCTCTTTGAGTGTCTTCCATTTACTCCGGAGGACGTCCCACGGCTTGTAACCTTTGTTAGCCATTTTCTTCAAGTTCCTGATAAATTAAATTCAAAAAGTCTCTTGTCTCCTTGTTTGTCCACTAACCCTACATACACAATACCGCTGACTTGAGCTGCAAAGAAGCTCTGGCCGCCCTGTGAAGGACGCTTGTCAGAAAGTACGGGGAAGATTTTTGACGCTTTGGCCGCTCATTCTATGTTCGACCAGGAGAAGTACACGCAGCCACTGCACGGCCAATACACTGACACTAGAAGCCTTTTATAAATTACATATATGACAGAATTTGCATTGTTAATTGGTCGCAGCCGTGTCTGTTAGCCGTTAGCTCGCTCGTTAGCTGCTGAGCCGTAGCGGCGTGCAGGCAGAGCGACCAGCTGCTTGCCGCTGAACCAAGTCATAGCTAGCTCATTACCATAAAGTTGAAAAATTTCAACTTTCCGACAGATTTGCCGCTAATTGCAGCTGAGAGAAGCGGGCTTCCATTGAAAATTAATGACTTCCGGTAAGTTTAGACGTTCAAGTCGGTGGCGTTGTGAACATACACTTCCATCTGTCTTTGTTGACATCCGCCATGTGTGCAAACAAAGCGGAAATATTGGGCGGAAATGAACTAAAACTTCTTCGTTTTGTGGCGTGTTGCACCATAAAATGACCTAAAACTTAATCGTAATTCATTATTTATTTGGCAATAACATATCCATCAGTGTTTATCGCATAAGCAGTATATCGATCAAGAAAATCCAATGAGACCAAACGTGTTTTCTTTTAGTCTGTATTCATGAAATTCCATCGAATTTTACTGTTTCCATAAAGCATTTTTCATTCGATATCACTTAATTCTGATAAAAACCTGTGGATGGAAACGTAGCTTCTGATGGTTTGTTCTACTTCATGTTTGTTATCAAACCAAGCAGATTTATGTTCACCTCAAGAAAACCCACCCAACTATGAAATGTGATTGCGGTGTATTCAGCTAGACTTGTTTTATGCAAGTAAGAGAGGAAAGGACAGTATTTTTAGTAAGATAAGACAAACACAAGCTGTTTTCCTTCAGTTTTTGAAGTAAACTGCATGTTTTTTCCCACCTGAGATAGCAGTGTTTGCGGGCCTGGATGCCAACCAGAGTGTGGTCTATGCTTATCTCTGTCCTTCCTGCCAGTAGAAACTGCCAGTCAGCTACTTTTATTGGTTTGTATATTTCTTTTAAGCCCTTATGCTGGTTGTGTGAAGTGTTATTACAGATTGCTGCCTCTCAGATTTGTCTCACACACTGTAACCTTAACAGGTGACCTCAGAAAAACGATTGGCGATAACTCATCGCAGGCACTTTTTGGGTCAGTCGGTTTTTCTCCCTGGCACTTCAGTTTAGGGGGCAGTGAGAGGAAAGTTGCAATTTAAGAGGGCAGATTAGGCCAATCGGTCCAAGAGTGCTTTTAGGAATGCAACTGTGCTGATGTTACACTAATCAAATCTCTTTTTTTCTCTCTTTCTCTACCTATCCCTCTCTCATACAGGTGGAGCGAGAAATAGCTATTCTGAAGCTCATAGAACACCCACATGTTTTAAAGCTACATGATGTCTACGAAAATAAAAAATACTTGTAAGTATCACCAGTGGATTGCGGTCCACTTGTTTTGTTGGCCCACAGAGCATTTTTGATTGGTGTATTATGATTGGAGGGCATCAATGACCGCCTTGGAGGGGCGGATGCTCCATTAGTATTGGCATGAAGCATTTAATTTGGTTGCATGCGCTAGGGGACTGCTAATCGGGAGAGGAAGTCTCCGTAATGTAAACACCATGACACGCTTATCAGAGGCAACACCATTGCATTAAGAAACATTAGTCATGGAGAGTGGCAGCCCCATTAGTCTGCTTCACAGGAAGGCACACACATAAATCTATTAGCAAACTTTAACAGTGGTGAGTGACAAGCCCATCAGTAGCTTATGGTGGCCCTCTTGATCTACAGAGGACTGTTTGTCAACTGAATTCAATTAGTTCTCATCTTGAGCTTTCAGGCCAAATGGAATTGGACATGCGGTACTGTACATGTCATCCTTTAAGATGATAGAAATAGCACAATATTGTGATTCATGGTATAATTTGATTATTAAGATCACATTTTGTACCCACTGCTTCATCACTTTTGACAGTTGGTCACTCGTTGCGTCACAGAAGACAAATTGCTTTACATTTGAATCACCAGTGACGCAAGTACACTCCACACTTCACATCAGTGAAGTAAGTTTAAGATGAATATTGTTTAGATTATTCTCTACTTGAAAGCCAATAAATGATGGGCACAGTGTGTTTTTGAGTTGCAGTCCCAGAGCTTTTAAGATTTATTACGCTGCTGGCACAGATCACACCACAAAGTGTGTGTGTGTGTGTGTGTGTGTGTGTGTGTGTGTGTGTGTGTGTGTGTGTGTGTGTGTGTGTGTGTGTGTGTGTGTGTGTGTGTGTGTGTGTGTGTGTGTGTGTGTGTGTGTGTGTGTGTGTGTGTGTGTGTGTGTGTGTGTGTGTGTGCGCGCGCGCGTGCGTGCGTGCACAAGAGGTGAATGAGAAGTGCGAGGAGTTTGATACATAGCCCACCAAAATGTTATTTGATCAAATGATCAACTTGTGATGTTGATATATTATTATGCTTTGAGTAAAAAATGGTCACTGAAATAAAAACGCACTAGTCTAAGAGACCATTATAAGCACACTTGATTTGTAATAGTGTTGCTATTTTTATTGCAGTGTTGAAAAGATAAAATGACAAATGCACACATGCAAGACCTATTCCTATTTGCTGAGCTACCATTGGGAAACATTGTGGCAAAGCTGCGTTAATGTCCCACATTCACTGGAACATATATATATAACAACATATATATATATATATATATATATATATATGAAGGGATTAAAAAGGTATGTCCAAATCTGTGAAGCATAGGCTGAGAGATCCTGACCCGATTATGGGCCAAACTCTAAACATGCTGAATCCTACAATTCCCATAATGCAACTCGTTAGCATTGTTTTATTAGACCATCCCAGCCGGATAAAAGCCTGCTTAGTTCAACCTCCACACCCCTGTTTTTTTTTTTTTTTTTTTTACTCAGTCCATCCATTTGCATTCTTTAAATTCAGATAACTCTGTTGACATTACTAGTTTATTTAAGCATCTTTTAGAAAGCTCCCTTCCAGAGCTACAGAAACTGTTGTACAACAGTTTCAATATTTTGATAGTACTACCCATGAAACTGATCATGATATGTAAAATCAGGGAAGTGACCCTTTTATATTAAATAACAAAACCAAGTGCAGTACTAAATGGAATAGCATTTAAATCATGGTCATATTATACAGGGATCAGAATACAATTCAAGTAAGCTATAGAGGTTTTGTAATAGCCAGATATTTTGGATTAAGGGTTATTTACTGAGCACATGCTCTGTGGAGAAGTACACTTTGCAACACTACAGTGTAATCAATAAAGCTGCATGCAGACACACAAATCCACAGCAGGGAGAGAAGAACAAGAAAGAGAGCATTGCAGTACCTGTCTGAGCTTCAATTCATCGTAGTGAAGATGGAGGGATTTTCAGCACAGGATATACGATCAGGCCAGTCTGGAGCAGGGGCAGGGCACCGCTGGCTTTTGGCCCACAGATGCAGCTTTAGGTCTGGGCCAATGGAGATTAATCAGTTCCCTGTCCCCTTGGAGCCCCAGAGCAGACTGTCTCCCCCACAAGCCACTTTTGTCTCTTTTGATTAGTAACCGAATGCTGACACAATGCCTGTCACATATCTTGCAGCTGCTGTACCATAGCATCCTACACATATCTTAAATTCTTTATGTCCCAGAGCTTTTCACACATTTCCATCTTTTTGTAGTGTAATGCAACTTTATCATCCCTCTGATGCCTCCCATCGGAGGTCAGAGTGTATAGTATATCAGAACCCTTCACATATATTGTAATACACTGTTGGCATGCTTCACTCTCTGACGGTGGGGACAGCTTACAAATGACAAAATGAAAAATAAACTTCTATCTTGATATGACTTTGGGGACATGAGATCATTGATCCTGGGTGTTTTGTCTGTGTATAACAGCTGTAAGGGAAGTATTATGTCCCATATTGCTCCAGTTCTTACAGAGGTCAGGGGCTTTCTCTGTTTCTTTAGACTTCTTTCAGAGGGCTCTGTGGAGAACACAAGTGATCTATTTCTGTTCTATGTGTGTATTAGAGTTTTTTCTGCTGTTCTTCTCCTTGTTTTTTATTTCATGGTCTGCTTTTTTACCTTCACTCTCTTTTTCTTTATCTCAGGTACCTTGTGCTAGAACATGTGTCTGGTGGTGAGCTGTTTGACTACTTGGTGAAGAAAGGCAGGTTAACACCTAAGGAGGCCCGAAAATTCTTCAGACAGATCATGTCTGCCCTGGATTTTTGCCACAGTCATTCCATATGGTAAGTGAAATGATCCACATACCAAACGACTCTAGCTATTTGTAATGCATATGTTGTGAATTAGATTGCATGAAGCAATTCAACCTATCTCTCTTTGATGCTATTCATAGATTCTATTTCTTGGTTTGTAACATTTGGGATGCAAATATAATTTTGACACAAATCATGGGACAATATTAAGTAAGGGAAGATCCAATTTAGGTTTTGCCATGAATTGATAAAAGTAGTAGTATAAAAAAGTGGACTCACAGTGCAGTACTCAGTTGTACACTAAAGTCATTTTCACATATGAACTCCAAACAATGTAAATGGGCTATATTTATATAGCGCTTTTCTAGTCTTAACAACTACTCAAAGCGCTTTTACATAGTACAAGAACCATTCACCATTGACACACATTCACACACTGTGGCCGAGGCTGCCGTACAAGGTGCCACCTGCTCATCAGATGAACACTCACACACATTTACACAACAACTCGGGATTCAGTGTTTTGCCCAAGGACACTTCAACATGGGACTGCAAGGTCAGGGATTGAACCATCAACATGTGTGAGGAATCAGGTCCTGACATAGTCCAGAGTTTCCCTTTCTCCCACAACGGGAGATTGTCTGTGTCAGATTTTACTTTTCTTCTGGTTTTTGCGCAAGCGGCATGAAACGTCATTAACACACCCACTCGCTCGCTGTCAATTCTCACTTGATCCGACATTTGCGTTCTGACATACAGCTCTGCCGGGTAATGTCTAGATCATTTAAGGTTTGCGGAGCATATGTAAAAGCAATGAACACCACATCTTTCACATAAGTATTAGGTACTTGGGGTTAAAACTATAAAAAAAAACATTCACTATCTGCGTAAAACCATGACATACATATAAAAACACAAAACGGCCAATAAACAGGCATACCCAGTAAGGATAACACAGTAAATCTGGTTGTCATACAACATTGATCAAATAATGACTTCCCAAATAATGAATTCTAAAAAGATATAGATTCTTCCTGATATTAATCTACAATCTAAATCAGTTTATTCAAAGCTTTGCAGTGCTTTTCAGTTCAAACCAATGATTTAATATGGAGATTATTGAACTATTAAGAAAATATGATTGTGCTTGTTATGAAAATTTTCTTAAAGGGTCTCTTAATATCAAGCTTAAACAGCTAAGGATGGTTGACACATGTCAAATAGAAAGTCAAATACACTGGCACATCACCTTATATGTAAAAAATTTGGTTTTTGTGTTTTGGGGGCAGATTAAACTACAGATGGTCCACTTCTATTCCATATGAAGTGGTCAGGTATTACTTTTGTAACGAAACAGAAGTTGCTTTTTTGTTAGTACACAGTACTCTACTACTGTGTTGAGTCTTTGTAATGTTATAACATTGGCTTGTGATGCATAGTGTTTGGCTTTAGGGGGTAATTTAACTGTTCACCAGCTCATAGACTAGAGGCAATCATATATAGCTCAGAAGTCAAACATCAACAAACAGCAGGGGCTGATTGCGCTGTGTGTGTGTGTGTGTGTGTGTGTGTTTCTTGTATCCATTTGTGATCTTAAAACAGAGTAAGGTTTTTGTGTTTGCCAAGAGAAAGGACTGTAGCTGTGTTACTGTGGGTTACATACAGACACGTGTTATAAGTGGTTATTCTAATAATTCTATTCTTGTATTTCTATCAGTTTTGTTTTTCCTTTTATGGTAATAGTGGTTACGTTTAATAATACAACATTATTTTCTACTGCTACTTCAATGCTGTGCTATTCTCTAAATGCGTTCCTATTCAGTCACTAGTCATTGGCTTAGTTGGATCATCCTTCCTACTTACTAACTGGAAAGAAGATGTTATGCTAATTCCTGATGTAAACCAAGCCATTAGTGTATTTTGAATGTGTATAAAATGTATTGTGTGTCAGATCTGCAACAAATTTGTTATAGTTTTTCTGTAAGTGAAAGCCCGGAGAAAAGACTAGAATTTTGAGGTCACTAACAATTAAAACACGGTCATTATGCAGCACATTATTAGCTTGGTTCTTTGCTCACATCATTAGCAGGGGCCTCAGGTTACGAACATTAATATATCACCATTAATATGCCACAGCTATCACCATGGCCAGATTGCTAGCCAGGCAGTCGACTTGTGATGATAATTTATATTTATTTCATATCATAACTTTCATGCCAAGGCTATTGTGGCTGAAAGCGCTGGAGACTGATGCTTTTCTACTCTTAGCTTCACAGTTTAGTATACTGGAAAATTTCTTGAACAACTTCCTGCTAATGATAAAGAGGAAACAAAGGCAGTGAAAAACAGTTGTAGTTGAATATTCCCTAGAACCAGGTGTAGAGTACTAAATTCCTGGGAAATGCATTTGCATAATGTTGCACAGGCAATTAAAAGGAAAGAATTAAACTTATTTATCATAAAATGATAGGCATTGTTCTTTGCACAGCATAGTTAATAGAAGAGGCAATTATAATGTGACTTCTGATTTTTAATAATAAAGCCACCGTAGGAGCCATTTTACACAGTGTACAAGCTATATTCTCGTTTCACAATTACTTCACATGTCACTGATTATCTCGGAATGATGCGCTTGAGATAATTTTATTCTTTGAACCATCAAATAGGTAGTTGATTGATTCCATCATAAATTTCCAAAGGGAACTAAAAAAACAGAAGATAACGCTTGTACCACTAGAAATAGAACAAAACTGTTCTATCTAAGGAATAAAAGTTAGAAGTCTTCTATCTGTCTGTGTAAATAACTGACTCTGAGAAAAACAGATTAGGCCAATTAAGAGAGAGCCTCTGGGACTGACGTTAAGTGCATGCACATACATAGATTATCGCAGCTCTTTTGTAGTAACATTCACAAGCAGATTTATCTCGCCCTTCCTGATTTGCTTTGCTGCTGTCTCTCTGTCTTAACTCCTCAAATCCCCTCACTCGAAGACAATGAAGCCTTGCAAATGTATCATGAGGAGCCTAATTTGTGTTGCCTTCCTCCCAACCTCAATTAGGGGCAAGCAGACAGACAGCATCCTTCTCACCTTCCTTCCATTCTCACTAATGAGCTCTCAGCACCCCCTCAATAAAAAGCATTTTTTCAATCATTTTTTCCAATTCTACTTGTCTGCACAGGGGACTTACACAGGCCATGTGAAGTGTTCTCTTTTCTCTATGACTCACTGTGCATATGGGGGGTGTAAACAGTGCTTTCCGACCCTCCTTATCTGCTCACCTCCCATTTTAACTTCTTCTCATTGCCTCATGCTTCCGCCCTCCGCCCACGTCCCATCCCGAAATATTTCTATTGAGCCAGATGGATGTAAGTGTGAATGAAAGAGTGTAGAGGGCTATTTATGACTCAGTGTTTCTGCTGCCTGATTCACATCGCGATCTGATTTAGGCAGAGTTTTCTTTTTACATGGAGAAAAAGAAAGGGACAAAGTGAAGCACACAAGGATAGCTGACGAGGAAGATGAGGCAAAGATAGATTAGGGTAGGATAAAAACAGACATAGGAAAGGACTTGTCATTGAGAGATACTTATAATAAATGCTGAGGCAGTGAGAAAAATTCATTGTATGTTAAAGTGGTTATTTGTAACATTCAGTTTGTGTTGATTCTAGCGGCTGCTTTGGGCAAAAGCGGTAGTGTTTTAATGGTAAAGGTATTTGGTAAAGTTATTTTCTTTACAGTACCCATAGTAATTATTGAGTTAGCTTTACCGGGAGGCCATTTAGTTGTGATGAATGTTTTTCTCAGACAGAAAATTATTAATTTACAATTAAAGATAAGTTACAGATGCATCGTTACTTTTCAACTGTGCACACGGTAACTTAGCCTGGACGTATTATGAGCTAAACCGGGTAACATTATCACTGTCACTGTGTCACGAGTCAAAACATTTAGAGTTGTTGTAGCAGCCAGCAAAACAGTAACTTAAATTTGTATAGAAACTCAAGCACACTTTACACAAGTACAGGGGGATAAGGGAAAAGAAAATTGTATGCTAACACAAACATGGACTGAAGAGCCGGCTGCTAAATAGAAGGGGGGTGTAATATAATGTAAGCTACTGGCGTACAACCTGTTGCCTGTCTTTCCCTTTTTAGCTTTTTGTTTTTCTTTGTTTAATTTCCTTTTTTCAGTGATGGCCCAGCCAGATAACAGATAACTTCTAAAATAAAAGTAAAATACAATTGAGCATATATGAAGTACTCTCTTGCTTCATTTTACCTGGCTACATAGGCTCTTTCTGGTGTTACAAAGAAATCTGTGACCCATCAGAACGTGATACTGTAGCCTGACCCATCTACTTTCTGTAAAACTATATATATATATATATATAAAAAAGATATACTGTATATTTAGTTTTTTTTTATTGTAAGTTGTAAATTGTTTGCTGTTTCAGGTAATTTATGATCATTAGATGAAAAATTACAGAGACCAGATCCAGTGTCAAACTATTTTCCTCTCTCCTCACTAAGACTTGTCTTGTGTTTGGATGTTATTAGTTACAGTACGTCTGCCAATGTAAGATCTGCAATGGATGACACACAGACAGATATACAATAGACAAAGTGACACACTAGTGAGAACACCACAACCACACACCTGCTACACAGTATACACTGTCCAACGAAGTCAATGTTGCAGTCTGCCAAAACTGCAAACGCCCAACAGAGACACAGATTGATCGATGGATTGATTACGAAGAGTAAAGTGTATTTTCGATACACTTCATAAGCTGATTGTGTGCTTTTTACTCAGTTTTTGAATCATATTAACAGATGATGACAGGTTAATTTGAATTTATATAACAATTTGTCATGATCTACACATTTTGCTACCTTACGACACTTGGATTTACCTTGCACAATGTTTTTCATTTGCAAGTAAGCAATGAAGGTATATTTATTTTTTTCAGTGTTTCTGAAGCCTGTGCCAGGATAGGAGGTCAAGCGAGCCAGAAATGACACCAAACACACCCCTGTATCACTCCCCAGTCATTTTGTCCACCCACTCCATTTTTGTCATATGCTGCACAAGCCGATATTTCCCTCATCTACATCTGCACAGTCATGAGCAAATCCACTTAACAAACCATCCACAGAAAAATATGCACAATTTCACTCTAACCAAAACACACTCTGTCCTGTTTTTCACCCCTGTTCTGTTTCTTAAGTAATGACTTGGGTCTTTCCCCTTGTAACCCATTTAACCACCCTGTGTCTGTCTGTTCAATACAAAGTAAGTGTGTGTGTGTGTGTGTGTGTGTGTGTGTGTGTGTGTGTGTGTGTGTGTGTGTGTGTGTGTGTGTGTGTGTGTGTGTGTGTGTGTGTGTGTGTGTGTGTGTGTGAGAAAGATAAAGATTATCTGCCACTAGATTATCTGTGTTAGTGCAGTGCATCTTGGAAGAGAACACTGTCCCTAAAGCTTCATTGTACATGCTCACAGGCACACACACACACACACACACACACACACACACACACACAAGTCACACAGTCACACATCTACTTTTCCCTGACACTGATTATTACCGCCACCTACATGTGCACAAACAAACACCTGGACCAGCAGTCATATTAAACCCACACAATGACATAATCGTGTACATCATCCATATCCACCTTTGTCACTCACTTTCTCTCTCACTCTGTCTTCTACACTCTCCCTCCCTCATTGGCCACTTTATTCCTCTCTTTATGGGATTTAGAGAGTCACATGCGTCTGTTTATAGCATCACTTGCTTATACTGTATGTCCACAGAGTTTTTTTAATATGACATACTGTATGTAATTGTATATTGTAAAAGTGATACATTTTGTGATTTAGTACATATTCTTCACACTGAAAATAATCACATGTAACTTGGTATAAATTGGTTTGACTAAACTAATGAATTTAGTGATTGACATATCAAAGTATTGTATCACATTTATCCACAAAAAACATGTACTGTAAATTCAATACTGGTAATACAACCCAAAATATTGAAGTACGTCAGAAGAGATAGCAGAATCAAACCTACCTAACTGTTTTAATCCGCAGTTTCAATATGCACACTAAAAGAACAAAGTGGAAATGCCAGCCTAAAAGTTGAAATATGGCTTTAAAGTTTTTATGCTTGGCTGTGGTGGAAAAACTGGTGTATCCATAAAGACTAAATGCAACATAGTGCAGACGTAGTCAATAAATTATGCTGCACATGAAGCATGTGACTTATTTGTCACTCTCAAGCTTCTGCTTAACTGAAGAGACAAAATAGTGGCATGTGTGTGTGGACCGATGAGGAGACTATAACCTTCTTCAAATTGCTGCATAAAACAAACATAGATGCAATTTTTTCATCACATTTTCTACATTGTTTTCCATCTTTTGAGGTTTGACTGAAGCTCTTTTAACTACGGCATCTTGTTGCGCGCTCTTCTTCTCTGATGGTTTAATAGCATCAGACTGAAAACTTTCCATTGATCACCTCGATTCATCCAACTCCTAGGATTGTTATAAAGGTGGATGAAAACACACAACACAACTTCTGTGTCCATCCTCTTTTTTTCATCTATTGTAATCTTTCAGCATGCAGTTCATGTTAGCCCATATGTCATACTCCATCATCTGTGCCCATGCCCTTGTGGCTGTTTGTGGTTGTGTTTGATGACCTTCTTGGGAGAGTTTACCCAGATGACTGACTGACTGACTGACTGACTGACTGACTGTCTGTCTGTCTGTCTGTCTGTCTGTCTGTCTGTCTGTCTGTCTGTCATGCTTGCCTGCCTGCCTGCCTGCCTGCCTGAAAGCCTGTACTTATAGCCTATCATCATTACTACTGATGGTTGCTAACAACACAGAATGAAATTGTCTCTCTTTCTCTCTCTCTGTTCTCTTTTCAGTCATTTAAAATGATCTGATATTTCCTCTTCTGCAGATACAGGTGTAACTAGGTGAGAGGTGCAAAGTTGAGAGTAGGTGGAATGGGGAAATGGAAATGGAAATGGGATGGGTAAAATGGGGTATGGAAAATGGAGCCGTAAGAGGCAGAGCATAAGTAGTAGGTGCCTTTATGGTGCTTGATTTAGGGGGAATGGGCTGGTGGTTGTAATGGGAAGTGTAGCAAGAAAAGTGAGAAGGCTGGCTGAATGAGGGAAGTTAAGAATGGGGTTAACAAAAGTAGCTGTAAAGAGAGGATAAACAGCAGGTTAAGATAATAAATATTATATGGATAATAAAGCCAAATTACAGAGAGTATTCACTTGTCTTATTTTGACCAGGCACAATGGACTATTTTAAGAGGAATTCTGCACCACCATGGCTGTCTATATTGGATGCCTGACTTTGCTATGGATTTTTTAATATCTATGCCACTCCTTCCCTCCAATGCTTTTCTGACAGCATGTCTGTTTATTCTGCCTTGAAGGTCCGCTGCTCATCCTATCTTGCTCAGTCAAACTCCTCTGGATTAAGAGCAAATGCTGGGTTGCACACACAGATTTGGCACAACAAAGCAAATAGTTTGTTTATTACAAAACTAGCCATCATTGTAATCCCATGTTTTACCCATTTTATTCGATGCAGCAATGCATTACATCCCCAGTGTTGCTCAAAACCCCAGAGGAATAGATAGAAATGCCCCAGATGGCACAATATAAAGTGCTCTTGTAGCCAGTCACTGGAGAGGCAAATCTTGTGTGTAAAAGATAGCTGTGTGCCTTCCTCTCAATTCTAATCCATTTTAAATGCAAATGATATGAGAGTAGACTACAAAATGTGTATGACACTAAGTACAGTTGTGTACTGGAGCAATCCAAGTGAACTTTGAAGATCGTGATGAGGATTTGAGATCAAATGTGACCAAAGGTGATATGATGGGAGAAAACCGCTTCAGCATTGTCAATTAAGGAAAAAGAAAACTGGCTGCATCTGAAATTGTTCTTTCATTGACTAATTAAAATTTACACTCAAAGGAATTATCTGTTCATACTGTGTTGTTAACAGTTGATATAACGCAATCAGATAATACATAGAGAATGGGCAATGACAATAGTAGTTCACACTTAGTGACCATTGCTGTTTTATGTTGCTTTCTGACAGACAGCGCAGTAAAGGACGTGTGCAGGCTATTGCTGACAATCAGCAACTGTTCTTGTTAGTATCTAAGTAAAATAAGTTCACAAGTTACATTCTAATAGGGATTAATAGAAACCTTTAATTTATGTGTAACTGTGACCTCACTTGAGTACCTTGCACCCACTTGTACCCAGCTGGCCTTGCTTTTTATCTGTACCTTGAGCAAATTGTGTTCCAATTGTGCTATTAACTTGGTCACTTGAAGAAGAAAAAGACATTACTACAGAATAATATAGCAGCAAAGCACACTCAATTACTTGCTTTAAGCAAAAATGCAAAAACCGACAAAATCCATTAGACAGCAGAAAAGGGGAAAAAGATAACTTTATTATTCTCATCCCTCATTGCTCTTAATACACAATTAACCCCATTAGCTAATGAACGATTGTGTCTCGCACATCTAAGTGAGCAGTCAGAATGTTGTCCCCTTTTGTTAATGTGATAGAATATTAGCCTAAAGCATTTTAAAATGAATGTGCTTGGTCTTGGTCTAATTGGGTCAACAGTAGCCTTAAAAAGTTTGAGAGAAAAAAGGAAAGATAGGAAGAGGAGGACGACACAGGTGCGCCGGAGGCAAATGAGTGCATTTCAGCTTTCAACGATGGTTAAAAACCCCACTTTGGCTAACAATAATGGAACCAGGATAGCTTTAGCACTTCATGAAAATGCAAATACAGGTGTGTTAATATGTCAGAAAGATGCATTTGAGCCATGTTTAGCAAACCAGTGCCACATATCTTCCATCTGTATCACAGGCTTAGCGAGAGGCAATATTAAACATGGGGAATGTCAGATTTGTCACTATGGGAAAAGTATACTTTTCTTCAGCTTGAAAATGTAGTTACACAACTGGTCATTCCCATAAGGTCTGGGATATTATACGCATCAGAGCCCCAAGAAAACAGACCCATTACAACCTTCTATAAAACCGAACGTATCAGCATGGTACATGCAAAGGATCATAGGCTTGGTGTTAAATTGCAAGAATTGTGTCTAACAGCCCCACTGGGGTGTAAATTTTGCTCAGACAGCATGTAGATACGCATGTGTGCCCCGTAAATTACACCGAACAGCATTGAAAGAGCTTTTTTGTAGCACATTCAGATCAGGTTTTATTCCCTGTGGAAAACATCTGTGTAAAACTAATATGCACTCATGACATGACATGACATGAGTATTTTAGGAAAAAGGCATTTTTTTTAAAACTTGCTAGTGGTGCACAGCTTCCAAATATCTGGAAAGAAAAACTACTGTTACATTTGAGCTTACTGCAGCTGTTGAATTCGTTTAACAGTGTCACCTCATGTATGACATATGAGTGCAACACAGAGATATCCCTGCTGCAAGGCCTGCTGTGTGAGCAAGATTACAGTTGCAAAGTGCAGCCTAATGTGTCACAGAGGCAGTTTAATGTTCTATTATGGATACCAGGGTCCTGACAACCAATAAAGCATCCAGATGCAATTTGTCCCCCTGATGCTGTCAATGGATAAATCTTTTCTTTTGTGGATCAGTCTCTTGAGGTTTGGCTCTTTGTGTTTTACATGTGATATGCCTATGATTACACAATGTTCATGCCATGTTTATGGGTATTTAGATCTTAATTAAGTATGCATCTTTTGCATCTAAGACTGACAGTTGGGGAGATTTAGATATTTATGGCTCTGTTGAGGCTGTGGTTCTACAATTGGGGTCTGTTGGGATCAGCAGCTTATCTCCCCCATGATGTCAATAGTTAGCAATGTTTGTACACTGTCTTACATACTAGACACAATCAGTGCTGCCATTGCTTTTGTCACTGATATCACACCAAATTATCTCCTGGTCCCTGTGTCTGAAAAAGATTATAATTTGACCTTCAGCCTTGTTTAAACTCCAGTGATTGGTAAATTTCAGATGTTAAAAACATTTACTTGCCGTAAGAAACATAATTTTTAAAGCATTATTTAATCAGGAATGTTGACAAAGACGGCAGTGGAATTGAGGGAGACGCTCAGTACAACCTCACACTGGTGGCCTTTGGGCAGTTTGGTTAATGTTTGTTCCTTCCTCGTGTGCTTTGACAGTATTAGGTTAAAAGACAAACTCTCACGCTCCTGACATCACCGCCAAATGATGGTTGTGTGAATTGATGAAGGTTTTAGCCTGGGGAGAACTGTTTTAGATGCTATCTGTGTTTTATTTCAATTATAGCAGGGATCACAGAGACTGTCGGTAATAACAAACCAGCTGACAGGTAATCCCTCAGGACAGGAAACGACAGCAGCTGATGTCATCTAAGGTTAAACTTCCATTGTGATGAGGCAGACACATGCAGCTATTGTTTCTCTCCCCTTTCTAGCATTACTCTAAAGAGAAGATGAAAGCTTAGTTCATGGTACCCTGACAGCCTCAGTGGCTCTATAACTCTCCCACGGTTTACAAAAAGCATAAAGGGAGGTAAGCAAGTATACGCTTATGCAAGAGTGAGATGGATAAAAATTAATGTCTGAATGTCTATGGTGCTTTCCGTCAGCCATGGTAGACATCACAAGAACAGCACAGTGGGATGTGAAACAACCCTCGACCCCAGAAGGGATGTTAAATGCACAATAAAACACCAACGCTATCTTCTTTCAAACTCATTGAAATTGAGATTCTAACCTCTGACACAGCAACAGCATTCGTGATTTGAGAAGGCTCTTCCTATCAATAGACCTTTTTAAGGAGAGAGACAATGTCCGTTGGATATTATCCCCCTCGCTGTGCTTAATAGTTATGAATGGCAGCTAATGAACACCACCTCAGCTGCCTGCTCCCCTTGACGCCCTTTGCCCAGCCAGTTTGCTGGTGGCTGTCTGGGAGATGAGAGGATGTGGATGAGGGGGAAGAGGGAGGGAAGGAGAAAAGGACACAGTAGGGGGCTGTCACAGCTCGTACCAGCTCAACGCTGAGGTGATAGCCCCCTAGTCTCAGCATGGACAGATCAAAGTGAGACGTGTTTCAGAGACGAGGAGGGCGCCCAGTAACAAGTTAAGATGCTGTGTTGTTCACAGTTGCATGCACAGATGTGTATCCAAGCTTGATCCAAAGGTGTTTGATAAAACTTGCCGCGCGTGCCTTCCATTTCTCCTCAGTTTCATTAGTTTATATGAGCTATGATGAGCTCTTTCATGTTTCATTAACTGTTTTATGTCTTTGTCTCACTATCTTTCAGCCACAGGGATCTGAAGCCTGAGAACCTGTTGCTAGATGAAAAGAACAACATCAGGATAGCAGACTTCGGCATGGCCTCCCTTCAGGTTGGAGACAGTCTGCTGGAAACCAGCTGCGGGTAAATGATCCAAAATCATTGTGATGTATGGTTTCTAATCTAAACTCACTTCCTCTGCAATTGAAAAATAGATGATATCTAAAATGTCCTGAAGGTAAAAATAGGTCTTAGTTGGAGGACACATGAAGTAGCCTGTATGCAACAGAGAGAGACGGAGATGAGAGTGGTGAAGGAATAGAGAATGATGAGTAGAGCTATCAAGCCCTCTGCAAGGTGCCGTGTTCTCAAAGCCTCACAGAGAGTGATATCTGGCTGTGAGCAGGGCCAGGGCCACGGCCACACATTACTGCTGCTCTCCATCTCCTCATATCTGATGCTGGGCTTTATAGTCTGGCAGTCCCGACCACGGCAGGTCCATCAATCCCACAACGACTGTAATGAATTTGCTTGCAGGAAGTCACATTCAAAGTTTTTCAAGTATGGTCATCCATATTGCGGGAGTGTTTTTTTTATTTAACCCTGAACAGTGTGCAGGGTTAAATACAAGTTGAGTTGCCTCTTAAATAAAATGACAATTGATGTTGATGAAGATTCAGTGAATTAACAGGAAGATTTCACTGCTGCACACAAAGTTTTTCTCCAAAGAGTTTCATGTTACTCTTACTTTTATTTCACACTGGAAATGAGACGTAAGCACAGCCAATTCTTTGTTTTATTTTCCCTTTTAATGAAGTTTGATTATAAAACTTGTGGCCTTGATCAATATTTGTATGCATTGTACACAAGTAAAAACACATATAGAACATTTTTAGATTTTGTGATTTATGTGACTTCCTATTAAGATTATGCTTCACTGGGCACACAAGAAAAAGAAAATTGATTTGGAGCATAAAATAACAGAGGGAGATCACACATTGATGTCTGTCATCTGTAGATTTAGAAAAATAGCTGTTCAGTGAGAACGAGTGTCAGACATCTAAATCAGTCTAGAAATGCTGTGATGGAATGGATAGGCCATTAGATGTAAACCAAGGCATCTTTTTTGTCATCTGAATGTCTTGGGGAGAATCATTGTTCTCTGGTTACACCTGACACTGCATGTAGAGCTGGGAGGGAGATAGAGATGCCTTGTGACATCTGTCCCCAGCTCAGACCTGATTGTGTTCAGATTATACCTCCAAATCAGCCGCAACTGAAATTACACACACGTGCATACACGCAATTCGGCAAACACACATGCGCACACAGCGTTGGCGAGTTCATCCGTGACCTCATGGACCCTTTGTCCTGTACTTGTTTGGTTGTCTCTCTGTCTGTCTCTGATTCCCTCTTTAAAATACACACACACACACACACATACATATTTAAGCTTGTGTATGCACACACAAGCAAGCAGTTGAAACTGTTGCATAATTTTCCTGCAGTGCCTAAGCTCTCATGACTCATCGGTGGAGATCAGGCAAAGTGAGAGCAGCGTGCATTGCTATCTGCAAGTAAAATGTTCAGGATTGAGTCATTCTGCAGCCATGATGACCACGCTGAAGTGTTTTCTTTTCCTAGAAAGGCCTTATAATGTGACAGCTCTTACTCAGCTTTTCAGCCTGTAGACCAACTGTATCTATATTTGATGCATTCTGCTTCCACTCTGAAAAGCTGCTATGCGATCCAGGTGCAGTGCATCTGCTTAGTCCCCCACTTATATTTACAAAGTGGTAAAGGTACTTGTTGCTGTTGGGAACACAGAGGTGTTAAAGCAAAGTAGTTCAGTTTTCCTTCCACTCTCAGCTCCATCAATGTATGTGTGTGTGTGTGTGTGTGTGTGTGTGTGTGTGTGTGTCTTGCCTATACATGTGAATGTGCCATATACTGTATGTGTGGTTATTGATTATTCATGCTCTTCTGACTGTCCCATCTCTAAGTGTAGATATGACAGTTTTTAATTAAAATGCATTTATATGGCCCCCTCTCACCATGCAGCAGTCTGACACAAATATATTCCATATCCCACGGATAATGGAGTTAAGTGAACATGAGAAACGCCCCAGGTAGAGTAAGGGGAGCCTCGGAGCGCATACATGAACACATGCAGGCATATGCACGTATAGATGAGCAGAGGCATTGACAAGCACATACAAATATGGATCCAGGAGTATATATTTGTGTATAATGTCTCTCTATGTCTCTGTAAGCCCAGCTGCGAGTTCATCAGTGCTTGCTCTTTGTTTAGTTCTGTTGCTTTGATTGATAAAAGGAAATTATCTGGTAAGCAGCAAGGAGCCGCACAAATTTGGTACAAAAAGCTGAATTTTTTGTCAAGACGAGCTGAATGTCGCAGTGTCTCTTCAATATTGCCGGCCCATATGTCATAACTCATATCTCTTGAGCTCTTGATACTTCCTTGAAAAAGCACAATATACTATGTGTACTATAAGGGACATGGTAATCTATATAGTTTAACTTTTGAATATTTTTTGGTCCGGACATCTCTCTGCAAATAGTCTGACACTGATAGGCCCTTCGGTGTTTAATAGATAAAGACAACATTTTAATACATCTTTATAATTTTTGTTCCCAAAAAAATTAGTACAATATGAGGTCCTTAATGAAATGCGTTTTTTTGGCTTTATGCTGTTGGGCAAATCACTTTCAGCTGAATTTTTTCCCACTGTGCTGCTATTTGCTGCTGTTCTGTCTGTTAATGTATGGGATGTTGGAGGTGTTGGGTTGAGGGAGTAAATGAGCAAGAAAAGACTGATGTTATGTCAACCCACGCATCTGTTTCTCAAAAGACTGACATTTTTACTCCGGTCAGAGGGAAATGGCTCTTTACAGCTCTTTATTTATCTTTAGTATCCAACTCTATAATCCAAAATCCAAGGGATTTTTTTATCATGATATGTATCCCATGATGTAGGAATAACGGGTTACAAGGGTCATGGATTCCATGCTACTTGAGGTGGTAGTTTTCAAGAGTCCAGCAGTGAAGAGATTACAAAAGATGACATGTATAAAAGTACACACACACACACAGATATATATATATATATATATATATATATATATATATATATATATATATATATATATATATATACCGTGCATATAATGTATACATACACACACAGTATATATAATTACAGTATGGGTCAGAGTAGAAAAGAGATAAGCATATTCTAAGTATATATACTGATGATGTAGCTGACCAATTTAGTGTTCTAATAATGACAAATTAGGATTCAGCTCAGATGCTTGTATTCCAGTCTTCACCTTCACCCTGTTGGCCACCAACCTGCAAATAATTAGTTTATGTTGGTTTCAGCTGTGGCTTGTGTGCATTGGCACTCACAAGGCATAACTAGTGCAAACCTTTTTTTATTTTTTATTCCTCGCTCATCCGCATGATGCACTATGACACTTGCAATCAGGAGGGCCGTATTTGCATAGACTCGTGTTTGAGCTTCTCCGTTGACATGGAGGCAGTGTTTGCTATCGGCCAGTATTTTGACAGCCAGAGGAAGCCGTGCCGTCAGGACTGGTATTCATGAGTACACAAAACAACAGCACAGCTAATGGACGCCATGTTTACAGACTTCAGATAGTCTCTCATTAGAAATATCCCGGTGTTAGATTAGACGGAGTGGGAGGAGGAGGCGGAGGACAGATCACCAGGCAAGGTTTGGGGAGACAGGTGCCTGATTTGCTTTCTGTTTGCAAATACATTTAGGCATGTCGAGAAAGAGCAGAGCCCTGCCCAAAATCCGAAAAACAAAGAAACATCCTGTAGGTAAAACATTATGTCTATTTTAGATTGATGCAAAGCACTTCTTATTACTCGTTTGTCGTTTCTTTTCATGTCAAGGGACACATTTTGGCAATTTGGCAATGTCAAAGTATTGCGAAAGTGTTTTAAAATAACAAGTCACTCCAGTGCCTCTCATTGCCAGTGGCTTATGGAGCAGACGTTGCGAGGTAGCTCCCTAAATCGTCATATGATATTGATGTGTCAGTCTAGTCATTGAGTTTACTGTCAGTCCATCCAGGTGCAGTGAAGATTAGTGGGTCTGTTCACTATCTGCTGTGAGAGGATGCCCTTGAGTGCGCAAGCAGGAGGACATCCAAACACTTTCAGGATGTCTAAACTCCCAAAGCACATCTTGATCTATACTCACTTGAGACATTTATTGTCTTCCTAAATTGTTCTCTTCACATTTTCATACAGTAAGACTGTTCGATGTTTGTTGTGTCATGATTCTATAACCATTATATTATTCTATTACCCTGACTTACTTTACAGCAGTACAAATGGAAAGGTTTTTAAATAACCTGGAACCTTTTTTTCTGTCTTTGTGTAAATTCTGTCAATTTGTTCACTTTTGGCACTTTTTTCTGTTTTCCCAACAGATCTCCACATTACGCGTGTCCAGAGGTCATCAGGGTAGGTCATTTTTAACTGATTCAGAATGTTTTTTTTAGTTCCCTCATCTTATTTTTACCAACCTTAACACTCTGCCCTAACCCGTTAACAAACACTCTCTCGTCCTTAGGGAGAGAAATATGACGGGAGGAAAGCAGACGTCTGGAGCTGTGGGGTCATTCTATTTGCTCTGTTGGTGGTGAGTGCAGCTTGTTCTTTACTAACTGATGCTGACTGGACTGACACACTAGTTTACAATTCTCCAGATAAATATGGCATAACCCAATTTAACCATAAAGTGGTGCCTCCTCTTCATAGTCAACCCATATGTACAGCCTTTCTACCAGCTGTAATGGTCCTAACAGGACATTCCCAACTTTGCACTCTGTTGTGCAGCTGTTGACTCGAGGTTGACCTCAGTGGAGTGAGGAGATGGTGGAAGCTTGAAGCTGCCGTTTCAAACAGAAACTTAGGGTTTAGTGCATTACCATTTTAAATCCGATCATTAAAAAGGTCTTACTGGAATAGATGTTGCAATTGATGTTGCAGAAAAGCCCTCAAGTGCAACAGAACATCGGAGTATAGAGGCATCTTTGTATTATCCTGTATCAACACTGTATCCATAATCGGGTCTATTCTCTAGCTACATTATGTCTGTGTTTCCCCAGCCATGCAGCCCTGAAGCTTTGTTTCATCAACAACTGTACTGTAGTTCCTATACACTCCTGCTCCATGAATAATTCATACAGCCAAACTGAAAGAAGATAGCCCAAAATAAATACCAATGCTGACAGGGCAGCTTTTGGCCACAGGCCCTGTGTATTTTACCTCTTTCTCCCTCATTTTGACTTGTCTTGTGTGTGGGTGTGTGCTTGTGTTAAGGACACCCTTGTACTCTTGCGTTGCATAAACCTAATGTTGTTTACCGTTGTCTCCACTGTGACCGCACTTCTCTCGCTCCAAACAAAATTCCTTGATGCTCTGTGACTACAGATGAACAGTCCTGTTTTGTCCTGTCATCAGGCTGCGAGATAACCATTTGTCTGATTGGGGAAGACACGCATACTCTCCAGCAGTTAGTCTGCGCTCAGATCATCTGTTACACAAGCCTGCACCCACTTTTCTTTCCTCTACATCTCCTCATTTCTCAGCCTTTCTTTGAATATTTCTCAATCTTTTCCTCTTTCTCTCCCCCCTCCTATCTTGTCTTGTGGGTTGTCATTCATCAAACAGCCACATCTGTGAGGTGTCAGCTTGCTCTGATAAATGACTCTGATGAGAGAATGCTAAATGAGAAAAGCTGGGTAATTATTAGAAAAGCCCTGTTTTCAGCTTACCGCTGTTTATTATTTATTTTGTATCATGGCTGAGGGCAGAATGCTCTAATTGGAGATTTGAACAACTTGAGAAAGCGAACCTGTTCTTTAAGTCGTGCAGGATTTAGACTCAAAAGGTAGTTTTGTTTCTTCTCACAAGCCTAGTTAGTCATTCATATTCTTTTTCCTTTTTCTTTTCTGCCCTTGATTGAGTGAAGGCTTTTTTTCTGTTCTAATGCTGCCATTAAAACAAGCAAAAGTGGTTTCTTCTCTACTTTTATTCCTACTTCTACATCAATTTCTTGTCCCTGTTGTTACTCTCTGTTCCTTATTTGTTTCTCTCCAGGGTGCACTACCGTTTGATGATGACAACCTGAGGAATCTGCTAGAGAAGGTGAAATTGGGTGTGTTTCACATGCCACATTTCATCCCTCCAGACTGTCAGAACCTACTCCGTGGCATGATTGAAGTGGATGCCACCAAAAGACTAACGGTCAGTTTAATTAAGTGACTAGCTAATAACACACCATTATGGTTATGTTTGTTCTTTTTGGACTTGGGCTGTTTTACATGCTTTGAGCTTGGCCCTTTAGTTCTAGTTACGGGAAATCTTCATGCTACAACATGCAATCATATTTTAGACAATAGCTTTTAATTCTGGGGCAGCAGTCTGGTGAAAGAAGTCTGGTGAAGGAAGTCTTGCAGAAAGCCAAAAGAAAGGAGGCCTCGTCAGCATTAAAGGGGAGATAACTGTGTATGAATGATTTCAGAAGGAACATTAAACCCTCGAGATTGTCAACTGTCAAATTTCAGTATCATGAACCTCTGCAGAACATGTTGTTATGCTGTATGCATTTCAATACTACATGAAGCTACACAGTACTTCTCATGGAGAATTCATACATTCCCAGTGACTCAGAAAGACCTGAATTATATCTGCATAGAATATTTCATTTTTGTAGTCCACAACCAGTAGTGTAATAACTAATGCAACTAATGATGTTGTAGAAGCAGAAAAACACATTTAGATGTTATTTGAGACAGCATTCGGGGGTGGGGGAGAGGGGGTGGGGGGTGCAGACATTTCAGATATGTGTTAAGAGAGGAAAAACATTATTTTGCAGATTCACAGCAAGCTGGCAAAACTTGTATTGCTCCAAGGAGAAAGCATGATACCAGAGATACGCATTCAAAATAAAGTAGCTAATATCAACCTGCTGCCAAGCCAAACATCGTCTTTTTCTTTGTTTCTTCTTTTGTCCCCCGTGTTTCAAAAGTGTTTGCCTCACCTCATCCCCGATTCTGTTTGAGTTCTTTCTCAAGTGCAGGATGTGAATTCAGGAGATGACTGTTGTTTGTGTGCTCTCCCTCTGCACGGTTTAGTGTACTCATCACAATGCTAGTCTCTTTCTACACAGCATCTGATCACCTTGGCGAGGTGGCTGGAACATAGCTCGAGAACAGAGGGATGTGAAGGGCAGAGAGTCAGGATGCGGGGGAGCTAGAGGTGGACAAAAAAGTACAGAAATGTTGCTCCCCTTTGTTCTTACCCTGCATTTTACATTCAGGCGATGTGCAGAAATACAGCCATGCTCACAACTTACTGTATCTGCACACACACATACAATAAAGACAAAACATGTTCACACACATACCATATGCACGCACAACCTCTCTAGGCTCTCCAGGTGTCTTTGTGAATCAATGCAGTTAACAAAACTGTTTTCATGCACCTGCCTGTAAGCAAATGTGGTGACACCCCCCTTAAGTGGATGCTGGTGCTCCATTTCCCCATGCCTTAGCTATCTTTTACACTGTCAGAATGGTTTTACATAACAAAAATGTAAAAGAAAGAAAAAAAGACTAGACAGCTACAAAGAAAGAGATGCATATTTCCAGAATAGTTGACATCCTTAAGGTACAGCCCTTCAGATAAGCAGCACTGTCGAAACATGAACTTGAAAGCCCCCACCTCTTTAGTATTCTGAATATACTTTATTTTTCTGTTCCCTCTGCCTGATGAGGACAGGTCACCCTGAGATCCCCTAGATATGTCCAGCAGCCTCCAGCGCTGTCCTCGACAAAAGGGTAACACACCGACCGAGCTGCTGTGAGAGAATATGCTAACTCTCCGACCCCCCTCCTGTGCACAAGGGATCCTAACAGAGCTCTGGGGATGTGTTATAACCACGCAGGATGTCAAATAGCCTGTTAGGCTAAGCATTCTTGGAGTTTAGTGGTGACCGCTTAGTCAGAGACGCGACAGGTACACCCAAGGGTGGGAATGACATCATGAGGGAACATGTCACTCTTTTGCTAGGGATTATTTGTCATAACGATGTTGACTTCAGTTTGTTGAATCAAATCGATAGGGTTATCAGTACAAAATTACTGGCTGTGTTACAGTATGGCTATTGTCACCTCCTGGTAATTACATTTTACCAGTAGATGCACACAAGTACACACACAAAGCCAAGCCCCTAAGAGTCTTGAGTAGGAGGGTACATACCGGGCTTTAGGGGCTCAGCCCAATAAAAACCTCAACACAGTCATCTCATCTTCAGTATCAAAATGAACACAGACAGACAGACAGACAGACAGAGAAGACTGTGCCAGTCATTCATACTCCTACCATCGTGATTGAAACTGCTTCACCTTTGATGCCTTCCCCTCATTGAAATGACTGGAGGCGGTGATTGGCCTTGCAGCTGTGTAAAAGCTCCTTTGAGTAGCTGAATTGCAGTCACTGTGGTTTGGTTTTTACATGTGTTCTAGTTCTGTAAATGTATTTTTTATGGTAAAACCGATGTCAAAAAGTCATATTCAGGTCTTAACTCAAATGTTTATCAAATATGTAGTTACAGTGTTTTGGGTTTGTAGGGCAGAATAGTCCCCCATTGCCAACCCCTATATCCCTTCCTGCCCTAATAAACAGCCATATGATTGAGACATGCATAAACATGCAGACCTGCATACATAATACAAGTTGCATGAAAAAAAATTGTTTATGCAGCATACTTGAATGCACAAATGCTCACACCTAGCCAAACCAGCACTACCCTCTGAGTGAAAGCATTTGGAATTGGTACTGTCACATTTAGAGACTGATTGATATGATACCGCATTTCAAACCACATCACTTTCAACCCTGTGTGTGATATCAGTCTCTTGCCTCCAGGCCTTCAATAAAAGTTGAGGGTAGGTCACCCACTGGCCTGTATCTGACAGACAGGGTGCCTCTGTCAATACCATGACCTCTGTGGAAACAGACAAGATTCAACTAATAGTCAGCCTGGCCTGCTCTGTGATTGCACTAATATCGCTTGAAGGCAGTTCTAAAAACACAGAGGTAAATCCTCTGGGATGGTAAGAACATCGAGACATTGATGGAGACACATACACAAGAACCATGCCTCTGAAGAAGTGACAATAATTAGAACTGCTACGTGTATCTCCTGTGGTTCCACAACAACAGCATGTGCAAATGAAAAGGTCCTGACAGTGACATCGATCCTGTTGTCCTCTGCGGGCAGTTGACACACTACGGAGACATTCTGACAGACATATTCCTTTGTTGCCCTTTTGCTTCATGTTTTCGTCTCTTTCTGCTTGTCCTATGTTGGCAAAATACCATATGGACAGTGTTGGTGACAAAGTGGCCACATTAAAAGTGGGATGAGAAGAGTTGTGTGTGTGTGTGTGTGTGTGTGTGTGTGTGTGTGTGTCAGGGAGATGGGAAGAGAATGAGATTAGGAGATTCCCTTTAGACCTAAGGGCTTGGCAGGGTCAGCAGTGTGTGTGAGGGAGATAATATTCTTTGTTTATAGCTCAGTGGTATCACCTCTCTCTGCCTCACTCTTTTCCTCAATAAGTTTTTCCCATTGGCGATATTAAAATTTGAAGGCCTTATTATTTACTTCTACCATTCAATCTGGTCGTATTGTCCTATTGTGTTTTCCATTAAGCCAGTAAACTCAGGGTTTACTGAAGCCATTCTGCACCAAACGTTTCTATCCACAGGTGAAAGATTAAATGTTCTTTGTACATTTTTTAACGATTGTGTTACCTTTGATATTTTATTAGTACAAAAAAGATGATACATTGAAATCAAATGCATCACATTGCATTGTACTGACCTGCTGTTTCTTCTGTCTTTTACAGTTAGAACAGATCCAGAAGCACACATGGTACATGTAAGTACTCTGTCTTTCCTTACATTTTACACCCTTTACACTTCTCCTTGCTTCTCCTGTCCTAGCCTGTTCTGCGGGGGTTGTAGACCTCGGGGGCAGGCAGGCATGATGAATGGCTTTGCGTTTCAGCCCTGTACACAAGAGCACATTTCAACAGGGCATGACTCCACTCTCGGCGATGTGGGGGTAAATTGGTAGTGCATCAAAAAGGATGTGTAGCATTTGGTCAGCTGACCAGGGAGCAAAGGAGAGGGAACAAGCAGGGATGTGGTGGAGGATGAACCCACATAAAATCAGTGTACACTTTGTTTAATTTTCACAACAGTGTGTACCCACCTTTTCAAGCTAACATAAATAGGTTGAGACCATTTATGATACATGTCATTTTAATTCATGTCTTTTTTAATGTGGAAAAAGCATGAATCAATGTTTTGTTTTTTGAAAATATACCAGTACATTTATTTGATGTGTTTCCAAAGGCTGATATCCGCCCTCTAATAATCTGATTATCACCATTTAGAAGTTGTACCTGAAAAACATTTTTTTAAAAGGATATTGAAGATTCTTAAACTGCAAGAGCACAGATGAATCATGGCAGAAGGTTGTGAGTCCTGGAAAGGGTTGAGTTATGGTTTCTGTCGTGTTCTGAAAGATCATGCAAACAGACAGCGTGACTGATAAAAACAAGAGGAGACAAGGGAAGAGCTGGGAGAGAAGACTAATGTAATGTGAGTTTTTTTGTCAGTGAGGAAGTCGCCTGGCGGTCTGTTTCTGCATGGCAGGTTTGCTGTCCAAGTAACTGACTGACTGATAAATGTCCAAATTAATGAATGAGATGGGGGATTTTTTCTTCCAAATGTGTCTGTGGCTTTTTCCCATAAGCAGCTCATCAGTGGTGGATAAATAATTAAAAGTGGGCAGCATATATTTCTAAATCAAACAAACTACTTCATTTACACATTCATATAAGGCCATCTACTCCTGTTTTTTATTAGTTTTATTTAGGGGGTTTCCAAAGTACGAATTTTCATAATTGAACCAGAATTGTCTTGCCTATTGTCGACTGATCGTTGAATCATATAGGTGGGGGGGGGGCGACCAATGGTCACAGATCATGGAAATTGAAACTTACTGTAAATCTGTCATGGGGTGGTTGGATTTATTTACCCACTTTAAAACAAGTTATTAAAAGCTTCAAAGATTTGTGACGAGATGAAACTGATTTAGAAGAATGCAGGGAAAGGTTTCAGCTGTCAGAACTGGCCCGGTTGGAACTGGACTTTACGGCGCTGCGAAGATCCGACTGTGAGACTGGCAGAATATTCAGGGTCACCCCTAGTTTTATGAGTTGGTGAGCTTCCTAACAATCTGAGCAGAGCAGCTGAGTGGAGCTGTGGTGCTGAAAGGACAGCTCCAGGCCAAACTGTCTTCCCCAGAAGCACTAATGATGGCCAGTGGAAAAACACTCACAGCCCTATAAACCATCCTTTTATGATAGTGTTTTGTGTTAAGAGTTGTCAATTCAACTTTACGGTCATTCAGTTTGTGGTGCCGTTGATTCGTATTATTTTTTACTTAGTGTTCAACACCTTTCTGAAACAGTTTAAGCTCAAATTCAACCTTATAACCTTCATTAAGTTGTTGTAGACTTTATTAGTTTTCAGCATGGTGGACCTAATACACTGGCAATTGAGTGTAGTTTTAAGTGGGCAAAACAATATTTTTTATTTTTTCTTTATCCCCACCACCAAATTCTATATGCAAATAGTAAAACAAGGGTTATGTATGACTTTGGATCCACATCATAGGTGGAGGGGATTTTAATAGCAGTTTACACTTCCCAGCTCAGAGGCGAAAAAGTAGATTAGCTTTACCTGTGAAACTGTGTATCGGAGTATGTGCATTTGCACATTTTTACGGATTGAAGATTAATCTGTTCTTTGAAACAGACATCTAGAATGTTCCAGAAATTCTGAAAATGGTGTCAGTGCAGATTGGCCTTTCATTTTTTCATCCCAAAGAATAAAGTCCTGCTTGTGTACTCCCTAGATACAGAAAGAGAAAAGACAGACATAGAACAGTGACATAACTAGGAGAGTGTCTGGAAAGAAGGAGGGGATTGGAGGAGGAAGAAACTAAATTTGAACAGATAGCCAGGAGGAGAGAAAGAGATTGCAAAATTTACGAGCGTGACTCAGATTTTTGTCTGCATCTTGGTGAGCATTCACCCTCTAAAGCTGACATGTAGAATGACTAAACCTTTGGGAAATACGTGACTATGAAAGTTTTAATCGTGTGAATCAGGGTCATGATGAGGTAATGTTCCATCCAAGAGGCAAACAAACACTGAAACACTTTACTATTTGTCAATGTATTCAAACTTACAGAGGTAGGGACCAAAATGGCTGGCAGTGTCCTTAATTATCTTGCCTTTTTTTTGCATTCCCAGAGGGGGGAAGAACGAACCAGAGCCAGAGCAGCCAGTGCCCAGGAAGGTGACCATCCGCAGCCTGCCCTCTGCAGACGACATCGACCCAGACGTACTGGACAGCATGCACTCCCTGGGCTGCTTCAGAGACAAAAACAAACTACTGAAAGACCTGCTCTCAGATGAGTGAGTGAATGAATAAGGAATGGGAAAGAGGTTGGACAGAGAGGACCAGAATATAGGTGTGGTTTGGTGAATGAAAAGCTGTGAGTTAGGAGTAGGCTTGCACGATTTGAAAAAATACAAATTGATATCACGATTCTCTGCCACAATTTCTTTTCTCATGAAGTGTAATGTTTGTTGCACACATGAACCATGACAAAACGAAACAAATTGGCAGTACCAAACATAGATTTTTTTCGGCATCTATGGCACATTAAGCATCACCACAAGCCTGTATACATAGAGGCTTCAATGAAAAGAAGGGCGAGCACTGCAGCGCTTTAAAACCTATTTTATACAGTCTAGGTTTAAAACTCACGGGAGAAAGTAGTAGCGTTTGTGATCGGCTCGTAAGATTAAATGAGAATCAAAGTCCTTAAAACAAAAAATGTACTGTGTATATATATTTTTTTACTCAATTAAATCGAAAACGGGGGGGAATCGAAATCGTGATTTTAATAATGATTAATCATACAGGCCTAGTTAGGAGAGAAAGATAGAGGATGGGGAGGGGGAAGGTGAAATGAACAATATGAAGCAGCTGAAGATGGGGAGAAGAGAATGGGGCTGTCTGGTCGTACTGCATGGTGTCCATGCAAGGCCTTGTTTTTTCCCCCAGCTCTTATGAAATCCTGTGAGGTTGTCACTTTAGATGTCAGAGGCAATATATCACTTAACTGTTATCACACGGCACTTACGCCTCTTGCCTTTGGATATATTCCTCCAAAACTGATCCTGGCTTGCACCAGGAACAAACCACTGGGTCATATTGTTTGTGTCCTGCTACTAAATGTGTTTTGTCTCCGTTGCATGTGGTAGTGTTTTTGCTCCTGATAATATGTATTTATGTATTGATGTATTTTATGTTTTTATTTATTTATTTATTAATATGGGCATGTATCTACTTTTCCTCTATTTTACATTTGCCCGGCTTCTTTAATTTTATACTAAACGAGCATTACTCTATCGTTCCCCCCCCTTTCCCCATCTCTTCCGTTTGCTTCCTTTCTCCTGGGAGCATCCCATAATAGTGCTGGACTGGAGGAAAATCTGCAGTTTCCATCTCCCTTCCCCTGGTTCATTTTAGCTGAAGTTGCAGGTCTTTGTCTCTTTGCCTCCTACTGCTTTCCAATCTGTCTTTATTACGGAAGGCCAGTCTCTAGTTTTGGCTTAGAGGCTAAAGATATTAGGCTTCCTGATTTACAGAGGAAGAAAAGGACCAACTCCCAATGTTTTGATACTTTCATAAATGCGTATGAAGATATATCCTAAAAAATATAAGCTGACTATTCTATGACGGCTTAATGAGCTGTAAAACCAAACTTTTCTTTTTATGGCGGAAGCATTTAGTAGCTGTTTCACAGTGAACCCAAAATGATTAAATGACATAGTGAGGGTTATTGCAGTTAAATGTCTTGCAGCTCTTGCAGACATATGCTTGTGCACGTATGTAAATGGATGCTTCAGTAATTTGTCTATGTTTGGAATCAGTCAATCAAACTTTATTAATAGAGCACTTTAAAACAACCAACGTTGACAGTGTTGGAATGAACCAGGTTTTTTTAAAGCCATTGTATTTCTTTTCCAGATGTCTAAATAGACTTTGTTTTGTCCCCTTTTCAGTGACAACCAAGAAAAGATGATCTACTTCCTGTTACTGGACCGTAAGGAAAGGTACCCCAGTCAGGAGGACCAGAACCTTCCCCCCCGCAATGAGATTGGTGAGGCACAGACCAAAGTGCAAATAAAGAATGAAACATAATAGAATATGTTTTAAAAACAACTAAAGAGAAAAACCCAGCGGGGGAAAATGGAAATAAATCAGTAAACACAGTATGGCGCACAGTATGTTTGAACAATACTACTATGTGTCTTAACTTTTAATGCCTTTTTTTAATCTAGTCATTGAATAGACAGTTATTTACACAAACATAACAAGCCAATTTATACAAGAATAACTACTGCAAGAAGGTAATTCAGGACTGCTCCTAGTGTCTGAACCATTCTTCTGCAGTGCTTTCCCCCTTCAGCAGAAATTGGAACAGCTCCAGGAGCCGTGGATTGGCTCTCCAGTAGAATAAAGGTTCTGTTTGTTGAATATAGACAAGCTTCTCAATGAAATATAGTAACAAAAACAGAAGATGTCAGTAGGCCAAGTAAGAAAAAAATGCCAGCTGGGACTGCTCCAATTAAAAAAATAAAAATAAATAAATAACAATAAAGGTATTCTATCATTTGTACAGTACAACGCAGCACAGAGTTCCACCCACAGACATCTGAGCAGAAACAAAGATTGTGTGTGTGTGTGTGTGTGTGTGTGTGTGTGTGTGTGTGTGTGTAAAAGGTACCGACATTTTGGTGAATAGATTTCCTTTTCAGTGAATGTGATACAGTCAGTACAGTGGCCTCTAGTTTAACGTCTGGGAGGAAACCATTACTTATTCACTATTAGTTCAAATGTCACACAAACAATCACACACATATGCGTGCAATGCACAAAACAACTCAGTGTGTGGAGATGCCTACATTAATGCACATTAATGCAATCCATCTGTCTCGCTGTTTCACGCAGATCCCCCAAAGAAGCGGGTGGACTCTCCCATGTTAAACCGCCATGGCAAGAGGAGACCAGAGAGGAAGTCCATGGAGGTCCTCAGTGTCACAGACGGAGGCTCGCCAGTACCGGCAAGGAGGGCTATCGACATGACACAGCATGGACAGAGGTACGCGTGGAGGTGAAAAAAAATATCTGAAAAATCTATACACTGAAGAAATGGAGAAAGACAGCATTGTGTGTGTTTGTGTGTGTGTGGTGCACCCAGTGGTGTTTGAGCAGGTCTGACAGCGAGTCTGACTCTGGTGTCAGCAGGCTAGATTGTGGACAAACACACAGAGATTGATGCACTGCTCGCTTTGTCTCCTGTCTCACTGTAGTAAATCAGTGTACAGTAAAAGCTTGGATATTCCTGACACGAGTACAAAACGCAGTCAAGAAGAAAGGTATTCACTTGCCCACTCACCCCTCGCACTCTCACCTCCTCTTGCTCTGTGTCTCACCCCCTTATGCAAGGAGACGTTCCGTGGCAGGAGAAAGATGTTAACCCGATGGTTTTTTTTTGTTTAAATTGTAATGACGTATGCAGCATGTGGCGGCTTCAGTAAGCTAGAACTCATCTGGAATAAAAAAGAAAGAAGCTGGGTCCACTGTTAGTTCCTAAAGTTTGACTTAACTCTCTTAATTAACCTAATTTGCAAGCGGAGGAAGACTGCACATTTGCAATTCAGAGCCTTAATATCTACAACCCGGCTCAATTATCTCTTCTTTTCATAATCCGAATGCATTGATAACCAGTTCGCCCATACAGTGTCCCACTTTCTCTGGATGCAGACAATTTCTTCTCTTCTCTATTTTAGGAATGTTCAATTCAAGCCAGAACCACACCCCCACAGGGCACAGCGGACTGATTTAAAATCTATTTCCCCATCTTATTTCAACAACCAATATATCATCACACGACACATTTCTGCTCAGAGGCAGTGACATTTGTGACAGCGGGGAAGATTGAATCCGATAACCTGATCTGCCTAATGATAGGCAGATTGGAAGAAAGCTGGAAAAAGCTTTCCGAGATATGGGACATAAATGCAGAGGCAGCGAGTGCATATATTATATAGATAAATAAAAATGTAGTGATAAAGTATGATCAAATATTCACTCAAATTGCCACCATAGTGCGTTGCAAACAACAAAATATCAAGATTCTATTTCCTACTTTATTTTACTGGGGGTAGCCCCTTCAAAAGTTTGAAATCCACTTCAAGAGCTCCCACCTCCAAACACTTCTGCTTAATTCTTTTTGTCCTCTAGTGCCTCTGAATTTCATTTTAAGATTCACCATGTTTCATCGCCTCTACTCCGCTCCTTTATCCCTTCAGGCGATCCAAGTCTTATCTTTTCTTTATTTAAGGTTGCATTAGTTTAGAGGCTGCCTTATTCCGCCCTTCGCTCTGACTCATCTGTTTCAGTCAATGCTAGAATCTCAAAATAGGTCAGTTAGCCATGACTTTATCGAACATTAATAATGCTTTCCAGAACAGCATCAGCACCAGTTCATAGAACGTACAGTGCACAATGGAATGAGCGTACATTATACAGGGCACTGAAATGAATGTTCAAGATCCCAAACCTTCAAGACCTTTAGGTTTCCTCATATAAATCTTAATAAACAGTCTCGTCGACAGACCGCAAATGAAATAATAAATAATAATAAATAAATAGGCCTGTGTCTGGATCCTACATATAACAGCAGTCGCAGTCATTAAAAAAAGCTCCGCTGCATCTTTCCTCCGTGCTACTCTAAATCAGTGTGTTTCCTCCTACCCCTCCACCTAAATCTCTTTCAGGGGCTCCTCCCTTCTCTTTCATATCTTCTTTCTCTCTCTCTCTACTGTGGTCCCTTGTGTGCAGCTGACCTTCAGTCCCAAACGCCCCCCTCTGTTTGTATGGAATTGCTATGCTAATGTGGAAATGCTGCTAGTTTTTCTCTGTCTGGCTTCCTATCAGCTGTGGTGACTTGGAGGCAGGGGGAGTCCTATACCACAGCCCATCCGCCTCCAAATCAAATCAAATCTCTTTATCACTTTACGTCGCCTGTAATTCGTGGCTCTCAAGCTGATCAGTGAGGGGAAAAACGATGTTGGTAACAAAGTGATTTTGTTGTATTTTTGAACTTTTCTGTCTTTTATCATGTCCTTGCACACGCTCTGTTTGATCATGTGCGTGCTCGTGTGTGTGCGTTTTATAGACGATGGAGTTTTGGAAGCACGTACATAGCAGAATAACGTCCAAAGATTTGACTGACTTTCTCTGAACCTAACCTTATCTTTCCCCGACAGCAAACTTTTGTCGACAGCCCAGAAGATTCGTAGAACTTCAGATCAGAGGGTGTCAGAGAGAGGATTGACTTTGAAACATGTGTTTTGACAGGATACATTTCCACCAGCAGTAAATGACGGAAAAGTAGAGAGACGGTTTTATCTAAAATTATACAACAAAAATGCCTGAGCCTCAATCCCCATCCAGCATTTTAGCTCACATATCTCATGTAGACAGTAGAATCCGATCAACTACCCAGGCTGCATTTTCATACATGTGATTGATGATTTGACTACTTCTGTGAAGTACAATTGAATAGATTTGGAATAAATGCTGCAGTAGCCACTTTGCAGAAAAACACACATGGAGACATTCTCATGTGAATGCCCATTTCATTCCTTATATACCCAAAAATATAATAAAAAAAGATATTTAAAGCCAAACTAAAGCACAAGTTATCCCACTGATTTTATTTTAAAGCTTAACAACACGCCAGGAGAAATGAAGGGAGGTTAATGATATGTAAATGAAATATGAAAAAGTGCTGTAGTGCGAAGAAGAGAATATCAATTGATTAGTTTTTTCTTTACAGATCTGCTCTAGTTGCTTCATGCAGTTTTGAGTGTGTTGGGTTAATCTGAGCAGTCTTAATAAGTCAAACACTCATGCTAATTATTGACTCTGATGCATTTAAGAGGCTAAAATGAGCACAAATAAAGCACCTTTAACACTGATCTCTACATTTGGAAACTGCAGGGGTTACTACATTTAGATGTTTGAGGAGCTGAGCTGTGAATATTAATGTACTGAGTCCTCAGGGAGTTGTCAGGGCTCAGGAAAAGGAAATGGATTCAAACAGTGTGCTGATTTTTATAAAAGTCTACTCCACGTAGAAGAAATCCATTGGCCAGACAAAAGTCAATATACTGTAAAGGTGGGAAAACGAGAAAATGGAACTTTTCTCCACGTGTTAGCAGAGCAGTAGTAGTTGTGTTTTGGCTTTGGCAGTGTTATTTGTTCTCCGTTTGACTCCTGGCGCAATCCATTTCATTCAGCTTCACTTTAAGCTTCAGTTTTATTTCAGTCCATGCCTCTTGTACTTGTTCCATTCCCCACAGCCCAACATTAGACCCCCACGGGTGCTATGGATGGGTCTCTGACACAGCCGATGGTCACTGGCCCTGTTCCAAAACAGGCTTATGGGAAATGTTATCTTGAACACTAATGGATAATAGAAAGATAAGAATGAGTAGCCACACACGTACACATATAGTACACACATATAGGCACACATGTATGGGTGCAAGTACAAACACAATGCAGCAATGCAGATAGTTTTTGGTTTTATTTACACAGGCAAGATATCCCTATAAAAGAGGATGTGAATGGAATTGCATGTGTTGTGCTCACCGTTACCTTTATTTTCTCAAGTAGAAGTTACTTGGCAATACCACAGTGTCAAAATACTCTTATTATATTGCTTCTTTGTTTCTGTATGATGGTGATAAATGATTGCTTAAGTTGCGCGTGCTGTTCATTATAAATAACACACTCGTCAACAGTAATTCGTTGCCACTGACAGCCCATTACTGTACAGCACAACCATCTGTAACATTAGCTGTATAGACCTGCTGGTCCAACACTAACAGATGTAGAGTGCTTCTAACAATATGCTCATAATGGCCTGAGGATGCTGTTTTTTTAGCCATGTTTAAATGAACTGCGATTGGCTGCAGTGTCGGCCTGTCTCTATTAACTGTAGGACTTGAATGTAAATTATAGCTCTTAAACAAGAAACCCTAGCCAATGAGTACATGAATGTGTTCAATAAATACACACACAAAAGGGGCAGTAAGAGAATTATAAAAATAGCTTGAGAGTGGGTGTTTCTATATTTTCATTCCTTTCATTGTAGCTGTCGCTTCTCTTCTAATTGTGTCTGTGCCTCTCAGGAGTAAATCTTCCTGTTCTAGTAGCAGTTATTTCTTTAGGCGGTTGTAAATGAAAAGCTCAAGAGGGGTGGATGACTAAACCCAATAGTTGCTTCTTCCTTTTAAGAAGATTGATACATATAGATCTTAATCTGGGCTTGTTGTTATGACAGCACCGGCATCATTTTTATGGCTACTCCATGTATGGGTGCCTCTGTGGTCCTGTGGGACTGCTCCAGCATCAGCAATGAACATTAGTCTCTATTACTTCATCCCTCCCTCTCATCCTTCATTCTTCCATCTTTTGCTCATTCCTCCATCAGTCCTAAACTCCCTCATCCTCCCCTCACAATTGTCTGTGATGTCTTCCTCTACAACCGAGCAAGTTGACAAAACGCCAGTAGTATTGTCTTTTATCTTTTAAAGATAGACAAAAGATCTGTAGGCTTGGCCACATGGTCACAGATGCATCCGTGCTGAAATGAAAAAAGAGAGAGAAGGGAAAAAGGGGGTGGGGGTATGAGATTGAATGACAAAAAGGATCAGTGTTGTGACAGTGAGCAGCTGGTGTTTCCGAGTGTTGACAGTTCCTGTTTTTGTGCGTTTGTGTGTGTGTTTGTGTGTGATGGAGACAGATTGTCCTGTGATTGTTCATTTCTGAACAGGGCTCTGCTGATAGGGGTTATTAACGGCATCTGTAGGGGGAAAAGAAAAACATGACAAATGGCACTCAACCAAATGTCCCACTTCATTTCCCCCCTCAAGATATTTTCTACTGATCTAGTGCTAAGGCCTAAAAGTCAACACATTGGTTTATTAGCAGACTATAGACGGGGCGGAAAGCTAATTTGAATGCTCATCTGTGGAAAGCAGTCTATAGATTTGCAGGGGAAGATGCAGTTCAGCAACAACAAATCAACATATTTGAAACGAAGTCCGAGCTTAATTGGTTCGAGACTAATTGCTGCAAGTCAATGCTAGTAATGTCTGTTGTCAAGTCGGTGCTGTAACTGTGTTGTCCTGCTTAGACCCTCTTTGTGTGAATAGGTGTTATGTTTGCTACGGGCTTGATTAGCAACTACTGTGCTTGGTATGATACTGTCTATGCTGTGGTGCTTTCTAATGTGTACAACATGTAACCTCAAAGCTCTCACTTCCACCTGTGTTTACTGAAACATGTAACAGGTCGACATGTTGAGCCGACAAATTACCTCTGCCCCTGTCTTTCTTCTTGCATGTTTGTGCCACAGGTCGCGGTCTATTAGCGGAGCCTCGTCCGGCCTCTCCACCAGCCCCCTCAGCAGCCCACGGGTAAGTCACGACCCTTTCAAACATACACACACGTGCAACACACACCTGTTGGGATCAGGGAAAACTAACTACTGCAGATCCCGTCTCATTCATTCGTCTTATTGCTGTCATGTTATTGCTGACATCTTATTGCGGTTTCTGTCCGCTAGAGAAAATAAAGCCAGTCACTATGGCTACATCGCTGGGGCTTCTGACCTTTAACAATGCGCACTATGATATAATTGCACTATGAAAGCAATATGACTGTATGTCTCTGCACATGCAATATTATTTGACTGCTCCGCTTTTTTATTAGTCTGGGGTATAGAATCTTTTTCCACTCCTTAAGTTTTCATCCACAGTTGAAAACAGTTGTGCTTTAAGAAAGCAAGGATACACTATGATAAGACTTTACACAAGTTATAACTGTGTCCACATAGTTGGATGTTTCTGTTAAATATACAGATGGACCTCCACGGGGCACATGACAGCACAGCAAACTTTCTTCCAGCCCCTAAAGCTTCTTCTCTCTCTATCCTTTCTGCGTATTATCCTTCTCTCTGTTTTCTGTAGCCTGAGATCTCTGGAAATCCAGCTCAAGAAAGCCCTCAGACAATCCCACATTTCTTGCCTAGAGCTGGGGAGCTTGTGGTAAACTTTTCCAGCTGACTAGTAGAGTAGGCTCGAGATTAGCCAGGATCCTAAGACGAGCTCCTCACGCCACACAGGTTCTTTCATGCTGATCTGAAAGGGAAATTGATGTCTCAGACCCACCCAAAGCCTGGATTGTGCTCTCAGCAAGGGGCTCTGTGTGGGGTTATTTTCTCAGATTTGTGTCTGGAAATAGGGGAGGCGTCCGAGGGAAATAGTTTATCAGTGCACCATTGTGGCTGCAATTTCACTGTTACAAATAAAAAAAAAGATCAATAAACCTATCTAGAAACTGAAAATGTTACAGCAGCAATGTTGTTCATCCTGTTATTGAGACAATCCAAATTGTCCTCACAACTGGCCTTCTGTCTCTCACACATCTGTCTGTGTCTGCTAGTTTTTCTCCACCAACAGAGCCCTGTATGTTTTATTCAAGTCCATCTTTTGTATGTGTTTGTCCTTTTTAAAATGTGTGCATTGCTTGCTGTTTATGTTCCCATTTAATTTTTTATTTCTTGTGACAAGAGTCACTTAATGGTCTAACTGCATGTTTCTTTTCTTTTCTGTCTTTCTTTTTTTCCACACCATCCCTTCTGTGTATGCACACATCTCACCTGCTTATTCTTTGGCTGCCTGTTCTTCTGGATGTGTGGTTGTTTGTTCTGCCACACTCTTATTTCTTTCTTCATCTATGTGCTTGTGTGCCTGTGTGTGTCCCCTTGTGTTTTGCTTTATTTTCTTCTTCTCCTCTACTTGCTCTGGCTCTTGGCTGTATCGTGCTGCGTGTCCTCACACTGTGTTTTCAGCCTGTCAGAAAGTTCTGTGTACCGCCTCAGTCCCCAGACTTGCCACAGTCCCCTAACACAAGCCCCTGCCCATCCCCTGAGCCCACCCCCAATCACACAGGCCCCCGTATATCCACCCCTAACTCACTCGCTCCAAACAGTGAGCCCCTGCCGTCAGCGCTCAACAAGACGCAGACGCTCCCTGCCAAGCCCAAAGTTGCCCCCAAGCCCCTTCAAGCCACACAATCCAACCCGCTCCCCGGAACCCCCCCAGATCCAGCATCTGCAGCCAAATCAGAGCCATCCACTCCCTGTCAGCTCCCATTGCAACCACCCTCTGCCTCTGTGCCCCCCACTCCTACTTCTCCATCCTCCCCATCCTCCCACTTTTCCCCATCTTCCATCTCCAGTGCTTCCATCCCAAACAGCCCCCAGGTATGGCGCTCCCATTTTGCTGCCAACACCCAGCTCTCTGTGCCCTTCAGCCCAGTGGTGCCCCTTTCGCCCATCCGGCTGCACCACTTTCACCCTGTGGCGCCGGCGCCTTCTTCATTCACTGACCACCCGCCCAAATCTATTCCCCTCATACAGGTTACCCCTCACCCCTCCCCTCGAGGCAGTCCCCTTCCCACCCCAAAGGGCACCCCGGTGCACACTCCCAAGGACAGCCCGGCCGGGACACCCACCCCTACGCCGCCCCCCAGCCCTTCCATCGGAGGCATGCCTTGGAGGACGCGCCTCAACTCTATCAAAAACAGCTTCCTGGGCTCACCACGCTTCCACCGCAGGAAACTCCAAGGTACTGACATCACAGCATATTTTTATGGTAATCACTGAATTTTCTTGTGCTTTTTCACCCTTCCCCGAATCTTACTCTGTCCACTAAAGTGATTTCATTATTATCTTTGTCTGAGCCTTCCTACTTTGTCTGACATTTGAGTCTGCTTACACAGTTCCTACACAAGAGGAGATGTCCAGCCTCACACCAGAGTCTTCCCCAGAGTGAGTAGAGGCTGTACTTTTTAAATCCACCACCACCATCATAACTATGCATAACCTGTCAGCCCCTCAGCCATTGGCTCAAACAGGCTCGCTCTTGATAACATGATGTTTTGGAAAGCACTACATCCGTGAATATTTGATTTGTGCCTGCTGAGTTTCCTGTAATGACCTCAGGTGTGGTCTGGGCTGGAGAAGCAGCACCGTAGCAGGAGGTATTGAGTTGGTTATGAGGGAGGGAAAGTAGCCTGTGTGATGTTGCTGAGCTCCCAGGGGTCTGATAACTCATGGTTGGCCTAGATATGCCTGTTTGGTTTGCTGCATGTCTGGCTTGGCCATTTCCACCTGGCTGGGAAGAACATCCTGGCTGGAAGGAGTTGGAGAGTTGGCTGGAAAAAAGACCTTCTCTTAGCTAGGTTGAGCTTGATCACATTAATAGCCAGTCACACACCAGCTGTAACCAGCTTCTTACTGCAGGGCAATGTGCCCCTTAATGTCGCTGGAGACCTCATAACATTATAGAAGTATGCATTTACTGAGGAGTGTTGTTTAAGTCTTGCAAATCCACCAACATTTTCAAGAATCTCATGGAATATTAATATGGCACAGGAGTCCATATGGCTTATTAGCTGGGGTTGAAGGTATAACCTGGGCTGAGGCCAGTGGTGAATTCATATACCTCTACCCCTTCTGGACCTTCAGTTCTGTTCAGAGAGAGGCCCAATTACCCCTCTCTCTCTCTCTCTCTCTCTCTCTCTCTCTCTTTTCACTCACTCACACACACACACACACAAAAATACATGCATTCACACACACCCAGTTGAACAGAAGGTGAAATGTCAGACAACTTTTCTCCCTTGCTCAGCGTATTTCCTTCAGGGAGAGAGAGAGAACTCCTCACCAGCTCTCCATTTTTCTGTATGGATAGATAGATAGATAGATGGATGGGTTTGAAGATGGAAACAAAAAGGGTGGAAGGAAACAGTAGGCGTATGCAGCAGTTAGTGTAAAAAAGTACAGCTGACAAACTTTTTGTCCCTTCTTGTCTTTTCCCCACAGACTTGCCAAAAAATCCTGGTTTGGTAACTTCATCAACCTGGAAAAAGAGGAGCAGATCTTCATTGTCATCAAAGACAAGCCTCTCAGCTCCATCAAGGCAGACATCGTTCAAGCCTTTCTCTCGGTACACACTCACAGTTTCCTTCATAATTCCTTACCTTATCCCTTACTTTATCCCTGACTCCACTCCCACCTGATCCCTGCTTCCTGCACCCCAACTTTCCTCCATAAATCTGAATATGAGTGCATGCAGCAGTATTACCTGTGCATCTGCAGTCTGAGCAGCAGCAGTGATTGGCCATGCCATGAGGCAGGCCCTCTCCGAGTATTTGCTAACATGCTTCTGATTTATTTAGCAATTCAGTAAACTGCTTGTGTTCAGTGCTTCTATTTTCTCTCTGACTGCAGACTTATTTCAAGTCAATAAAAAATCAACAGAGAAAGCATTGATCATTAGCATATAGATGCTTTGCCCTCAATACCGTGTACTGAGCAGTGTGTGTTTGTACGAGATGAAGTGCGAGACAGTGTAGATTGTGTCTATGTGTGTGGTGTGTTTTGTAATGTGAATGTATAAATACATGCAGGAAAAAAATGAGGGTTTCTTAGTGAAGAATCTGTACCAACAAACACTCAGCAGTGGTAGTTGACATTCAGTGTACATAATTGAACAAAAGCTATCCTCACCCCAGTTAAATTTAACAAAGTCTAAGTAAATGCAAACTCTGCCATTGTAGGTCAATGTCAAATATGTTTCCCTAACCCTGGTGGTAGCTATTTTCCCCTCTTGGTTATGCTAGCTGGTATTCCAGACAGGAGATTGGCACCTGAATCAGTGGAATTATACCTCTCAGCATGCTCACATTAATGGAATGTCAAATCCTCTCCAGTACTATGGCGGGAACGTGACTATTTCAGAGCTCACCTGTTCATTGGGCACACAAATTCATTTTAGGGGGGAGAGTGCAATGTTGTTGGATGACTCAAGATTACATTAGCTTAAGTCTCCCTGTCATGCATGGCTACTCCCCGAGGCATTAATCTCCTTGGAGTTTCAACTGTGGCTTGTTGTATGTGGAGGGTATTTTAATGAGGGCTTACTCACCTTGTCATTTGCTAGGTGTGGGACAAAAATTAAACATCAATACTCCCTATGTATAATCCCATTACTCACCTCTCTTTTTTTATTCCTGTCTCTGTCTCATCGTCAATTTTTCCTCTACATTTTTCTCCACTTTTTTTTCCTCACAGATCCCCAGCCTGAGCCACAGTGTGATTTCCCAGACCAGTTTCCGAGCGGAGTACAAGTCCACAGCTGGCCCTACAGTCTTTCAGAAGCCTGTCAAATTCCAGGTGGATATCACCTACACGGAGAGCACAGCTGCCACTAAAGAGAATGGCATCTACTCTGTCACCTTCACCCTGCTCTCAGGTCAGGACACTATCGGCATGTCCGCAGTTACTCACTCACTCTATTCTATACCCATTTATCCTGTATACGTTGGTAAAGAGGCACACTGAACGGGTCATCAGTCTGCCACAAGGTGTCCCAAATGTAGACCTCTAGGATCTAGAAACCCCAGATCCCCAGTTGAGAGTATGGTCCCCAGGCCTTCCTGCTCTGAAACAGCAGATCACACAGGACAGTTACACACAATATTATGCAATCTTGAAAAGTCAGTCTTCATCAGGCTTACAGAGGCCTAGGGAAATTCAAGCTCACGAGTCACTTTGAAAAGTGTAAAAAGGCATCACTTAGATGTAGCGTGGGATGCCGTCACACTTCCAACTCATTAAATTAATCTATGTTTGTATCCAGCCAACAAATAAACCAGAAGTGCTGCTTCCAAATGTGGATGTCTCCAAACCTGCTGCTAAAAAAGAAAGGCCGCCTAAGGAATTTTCAAAGTTCTTGCCATCCTGAATGTTTGATAAGATTTCCCCCCCCCCCAAAAAAAAAACCTTCCTGAGCATTACAAGATGAGGTCTGGCTATGCAAGATTACATACTATGCAATCATGCGTGCATGTTTAATCTTGCATAAACTCATGCTCTCTTTCCCTCTCTTTCTGCCTCACACGCACACTCAAGTGGGGGGGGGGCACATTTGAGCTGAATGAGGTGTAATAGTGGAACTTTGGAGCCTACTGTCACTGACTATATACTGTTTGTAAGAGGTAGCCAGCAGGAGCTTACAGCAGCACTCCTCTCTGGCCTCCATTTATCATGTCCGGCTTTCTGCAGCTTTTCCAACTCACATTTCAAACCATGCACTTGTGCGTATGTGCTTCTTCTCTCCTCATGCTTACTTTTTCCTCTCTTCATGAAAGCATCTACATATTTTGTACACAGCTCCGCTGCTACCTGTTTATTGAGATTAAACAAATATTTCCTGTGTGTGTCTGTGTTTAGGACCCAGTCGACGCTTTAAGCGAGTAGTGGAGACGATTCAGAGCCAATTGTTAAGCACACATGACCAGCCAGGGGTCCAACAGCTGTCTGGTGAGTAAGAACTCCTCTTTTGAAAAGAAAAAACAATTCAAACTCTTATCCAATACCTCTCGTCCCTTACCCCCTACCGCCTCATCCGCCCATCCCACCACCAGACAAACACTCTCACCGCTGAAGCTGAGCTAAATCCTGCCCTCCTCTTCCACCCGTGCTTAAAATCCCCGAGCCGCTCCCCGCTTCTTGAAACGGCTTCCTTTGCATGCTGGCCTCACTGCCATGAAAGGGTGGGAGTTGCTCTCAAGTACCAACCACGGGTCAAATGTTGTCTCGTTGCCCTGGCAGTGAAGATTAGAGTAGAGGTACGGTAAGCTGATTTGCATTCTGTTACTCGTGCTTCCAAGATTGATCGTCGGAGCTTGTCACCATGGCAACACCACTGCACCTCAATGCACTCCCACAATGCACTGCACCGCACAGTGACACCACACCTGACAAGCGCTCTGTTTCTTTCTCTCTTACTCTGGGTGCTTGTACAATAAGACTCCCTCTCCCTGTTTCCAACCGTCCACCAGCCTCTTTTGGTGTCCCGAGTACAAAAACCTGTGACGGGCAATCACCACCTAACCGTTCACCTGTGAACTTTGTGATGTTATTAAAACCCCTTTCTTCTTATGTCTTCTCATTAGTCGTAGGGTTAGGCCCCTGGACATGTATAAGCCCGTTCATCCGATTCTCTCAATGCAGTCTGGGTGACAAAAAGAAAAAGAAGAGAGAAATAGGGATCCTACTCCTCCCCATACCCTCTTAGCATGTCCTTCCTGCCCGTGTGCGTCTTAGTCGCCATCATCTTGACAACAGTTCCACCTGCTGGTCACAAAGAAACACCACCGGCCTGAAATGCAGCTCCTTTTTAAAAGTAGATGTGTTGTTTTCTTTGGAAATTAATTTCATGTCATCCGTAAATCGTTCTCTTGGTGTTTGTATGTTTGTGTCTTCTCTACTCCTTTAAATTCCATTTCCAATTCCATTCGTGATGTTGTGGAACAGATACAGTTATTACAATATTATAGTAGTAGTATAATAGTATAATAGTTATTACTTATTTTTACAATGAATTTATAAATTATGCAGTTACAATTTCAATACAACTATCAAAAAAACTAAAAACAAATTATAAGACAGCTCTCCTATGTCTTCTTCTTTTACTAATCGATCCTATGGCCTCCAGATTTTCTCATACACCCCCAATTTGCCTTTAAATATATATGTCTCTCCATGCACATACATTGTGCAATATTCTTGATCCAGTGAGAGGGATATTTTTAAATAAATAAAATGAATTAAGGCAATATATTAATTTTTTATATATTTATTCTCCCTATCATGGATATAGGTAAGGGTATCCACCTTTCTATAAATATATGTACTAAGTTCATTATAATTTCATAGTTTGTCGTTCTAAAGGAGGTGTATTTTGATGCCCAAATACGTAAAATTAGATGAGACTTTGAAAGTATTTTAGTATTGGTATATATATTGTCTTTCATTTCCATTAAACAGCATTATTGATGATTTTGAAGCATTTATTTTATATAGGGAGATATTACCAAATAGATTAGATTATATTAGATTCAACTTTATTGTCATTGTGCAGAGTACAAAGACAACAAAATGTAGTTTGCGTCCAACCAGAAGTGCGAAATAGTAGAAAAGTGCAATGTGATATTCAAGTATAGACAGGTTGTGCATAGGCAAGACAAGAAATATTTAGTAGGTTAATTGTCACTGGGATGCAGCGCTAGAGTTCAGTAGGGTGATTCCTCTGAACCTGCTGGTTCAGGTGCGGAGAGACCTCCCAGATGGCAGTGGGGTAGTCTGTGGTTGCGGTCGGAAAAGTTTATGATGATGCTGTGCGCCTTACGCAAACATTGCTTGCCCTATATGGCCTTGATGAATGGGAGTGAGGAACCAGTGATAAGTTTGGTGATCAGTTTGGAGGGGATGGTGGTATTGAATGCTGAAATAAGGTCAATGAACAGCATTCTCACATAGGTGTTGATATTGTCAAGGTCAGTGTTCCTGCACAATTGACGAATTGGAAGGGGTCCAGTGAGGGTGGTAAGCAGGTCTTGAGTTGGGCCAGGACCAGCCTCTCAAAGCACTTCATAATGATGGGGGTGAGTGCAACTGGATGGAAGTCATTAATGCTTTTTGCACTGGAGTGTTTTGGCACCAAAACGATGGAGGTGGTTTTAAAGCATGCCGGGCCAGCTGCTTGGGCTAGTGACAGATTAAATATATCAGTCCAAACCTCAGTCAGCTGCCCAGCACAGGCCCTGAGTACGCCTCCAGGGATCCTGCTCAGTGCCACACACACATCAGTGGTGGAGAGTGTGAGGGCCTGGTGATCTGCAGAGACCACAGCGTTGATGGCCACTTCCTTGTTCTCCCTATTGAAGCAGACATAGAAGTGTTATAACTCCTCAAGCAAGGAGGCAGATTAGATCTAACAATGCTAGTATGGATGTGTTTAATAGTTTTAAGAATGAAATAACGCCAGTTTAAAAAAGAGCTATTCTACTGTTGCCAAGTTTAATCCACTGTATTTGCCTACTAGATCTAATTGCTATTAGTAATGGTTCCAATAAGGAGCACGAAGGACTGCAAAAGTTCAGTATTCTACTGCACCCAAACAGGGGTTAGTAGATTTAGTATCAAAAGTCAAAGCCAGTTGTTTTTGCCCAAGGTCAGTCTCAATAAATGTAATGTTTTACACTATCACAGTATTTCACACTGTAATATGGATCTTGAAATAGGGCAATATGTGCTTAGCAGTAATTGAAAGCATTGTTAAACTCAACACCTCCACCTTGCTCTTTTCTCTTGACCTCCTAACACACTTTTGGTACTACCTGACCACAAGGTCTTTGAAAAAAGCCATTAATAATTAAGAATAGAAATGGCTTTGCATACCAATGTGTGTCAAACAAAAGACTTCATCAAGTCTTTGGACATTATCTCCCCTAAACACCTTTAACAGAAGCATACCTGGGAGCTCAGCTTTAGGAAGACAATAGGAGGGGTGGAACAATGACAAAGTGTAGAAAATACTTTAGGACTACATAGGAGAACCATTAATTTAGAGGGTGCTGTCTCTCTTTTATTAAGCAGCTGAGATCATTATGATTAATAAGTTTCCTGCATTTTTGAAAATGTGCAGATTTGGGTGGATTGAAGTGACTGTATGTGGAAATTCGACGCACACCCCCACACGCAGACATGTTTGCCTAGTCTTCACACTGGCAGCATGTGCACATTGTTGGGCTGAGAAACTCCACTTTACAACTGCCTTTTATTAAGTGCTGATAAACAGACACACTCCGGTCCAGTGTGCGCTTTGTCGTTTGAGCAGCACTCCTGCCTGTTTTTACTGATGCTGTCACTGTTCATTTGTCGGCCCACAGGACTGTATTGCGCAAATGGATCTTCTGCCAACTATTCAGAAACAGTCCTGTTTGTGACTGATAGTTCCCAGAGTTGTGCTGTGCATGCACCATTAACAAAAAGAACATTGACTCTTTATTTGCTCCATTTCTCATGTTTAGTGTCTTTACCACTCCATCTACATGCAGTGGGACCATTAAGGCCCTGCAGAAAGAGTGAGTGTGTTTAGCTGGAGATCATTTGCATGCATACTGTCAGGGACACACACACACTGCAACTGTGCTTCTAGCAGTTAGAAAGATATAAACTTCTATTATTTAGCATATCCATTCATTTTATTCAGCACACAGCATCAAGTTAAGACAGCATTTTTTTTTTTTACTTCAAAGAGTTGGCACAATGATGATGCAGCCACTCGGCGTCGGCCTGTTTGATGTGTTTTTGGCCAGGGTTAATCGTTAGCTGAGGTGTAAAACTCTGAAGTCAAGTGTAGAAATGTGTTGATCAAAGATTGTCTCTTTGCTCCAGGCAGATGTAAGTCAAAACATTACTGTGTTAGTTGTGCCTTAATTTGTACTATTGCCACGAGACAGACAGCATCCAGCATCTGGGCTTTGCCGAGGCTTAAGTTGCCCTTCAGTGCTATAATAACTTCTGCAAAGCCTTCAAAACAGTTAGGTTTGTCAAAAGGAGAGGAGACACTTAATCCTTTATTATCCTTCAAGGGCAACTTCGTCTTGAAGCTTCCGTCACTTGCCCGGTTCCTGGCTGGCCACATCTGCTTGGGCACCAACTCACACCATGCTTCCTCTTTCTGCATCATACAGTTTATGTATTAAAGAAGCATACTCTAGCATCAGTACACAAAAGCCTATATTGACATCAGCCCTACTATTTGCTTTATTTTCTAGTTTTAGATTGAATAACTACTTGTGTTTTCAATGGTTTTGCTATATGCATGGTTTACGGGCCTGACATGGCTGTTCCAGCAGTTGACATCCTCGCTGTCTGTCAGTCCTCCTCGCCTCTGCTTGCTCTGTCTTACAGTACATGTAGCCTATTCTCTGGCCTGTGAACCCCATTGTTCATTAGTTTCTTTGTTCTCTTTCTTGTCTCTCTACCCTTTTTTGTCCTCTTTTTTTTCTCCCGCCTGTGTACCTAGGCAGCCCATTGAGTAACTTCTTTGACGTAATAAAACAACTTTTTTCAGACGAGAAGAATGGACAGGTGCCCTACCCCTCCGGCACGCCCACCAAGCACCACCCCTCACCCATGCACGTCCGGAGGCACGAACCAGAACATAATGACACCAAATGCCCCGCTTCGGGCCGAGACAGAGCCAGGTTGTCGGTGGCATCTGTGGGGACACAGGAGGAGTCTTAGACCGAAAGGCTACGTAGTCGTACCAGTGCTAAAACCCATCCCAGTATCAATATAAGCCAGTGACACAGACAGAATATCTGTATATAGCTAGATGTACATAATCATTTATGGAATTTTTTGTATAAAATAACTTTATATAGATAGAAATATATTAAGAAAATCTAAGCGATATTTTTACAGTTTACTGCACCTACTGTACATGAAAAACACCCCCCCTTGTTCTACCATTCACCTTTTCATTACCCCTCAGCGTCCACCATCATCATCCACCCCTCAACCCCAACCATCTAATCACCTGTGGCCCTTGCTCTGTTTTTTGCTTCTTTGCTGCTTACGTGTGTGATGACCTGACTTGTTTCTGATACCAGGAATTATCCAGAAAAGCTATTAAGCCCCTACTCCTGCTCCCTGCTCCGTTCGCCTTCCCTCGACCACCCCTCCAAAACCCCTCCCTCGAGAGAGACGGGCATTTGTTGACGGAGGACTGCTTTTAGAGGTGCGGTGAAAAAAGGGGGGCGGTTACCATGGAAACAGACCCTTCCTGCAGACTTCTACCTTCATCTCACTCTGCGCCCCTTCTCCACCTCTGACAGCCATCCGTAGAAGTAGATGAAAATACCTTCAGTGTTCCCCCCCCCCATCTTAGAAACACACACACACATACAACTAATCCACACAATGAAACGCACACTCCCCTCACTAACTGACCCCTTTCCTCTCAAGGAGCATTGCATCAATTGGATACAAGCATTTTACAAAGAGACACTACATACACAATATATTTACAAGGCATACACGCACAGGTCCAGTATGCACAGAAAACTCTGGGATGTTTTAACGAGAACATGAACAACAACAGCCGAAAGAAGACATGCAGAAACTGACTGATTCAAAGGAGGAGAGAAGGCGGAGGAGTTTTGTGAAAAGCCCAAACAGCCGACGCGGATGCTTGCTGGATTGTATTTGTTTGCTTTTTAATGTACTTTCTTTGTGAAGAACTGGGTTGAAAATACTTACTGACTTTATTACACTTTTACTTGCTGCAAATGGACTGGAATTGTGATTTCAGAGAGGAGCTGGGTGTGAGCAGAACAGGGCAGAGGGGAGATGATATGATAGCATGGGTTGGGGGAGGAGGGTAGGTATTTGGGTATTTAAAATGAATGATCTATTCTGTTGTACAGACTGATATCATTTTGTATGTATAAAAAAATGAAATGTCTAGTTGTGACACTATGTTTAGATACCATTGGGTCAGGTTGGTAAACCTGCGCCTGCCACATCCTGTTATTTTAAGTTCTTCCGTGTGTTTTTGTTACACGATCATTTATGTCTTTGTTTATTGATCTAATAATGATCCAAACATTCCTGTTTGTGTTATCTGCAGCACTTTGTCTTTGGTTTTTTCCACTTATACCTCTCTCTTAGTCTTACTTACCAGCAGTAGGAGTAGAGGAGCAAAAAAAAATGATGACGTCATAAATGCAATTGTGGTTATTTTTGTATTTCTGTCCTTATTTATTCATGTTTGTTCATCTCACTGTTTGATTTCCTAATTTATTATATCTTGGCTATTTATATGAACAATGCTGTTAGGTCAGTTGAATGTTATTTATTACCCTTTTGTGTGTTTGTAAATGGGGCAACATTTGAAGAAAAGTGAAATTTTATTTCTTAAGTTTGGGTCGGCAGAATTTTACAGAATTACGTGAACATCGACAAGTCACAAATTCTCATTTCCCTGACCTCGCTGAAGAGGGAAAGAGAAGTTGTGGGAACTCTTCAAAAAATTATTTACCAGTAATTTAAGAATGTAGACTTAGCCTCTTTTTAGAGAGGGAATATGCTCTTCTATTGATATTTGTTTCATATTATTGTGCGTGTAGGCCAGGCCTGAGGAGAAGTACACCACAGATCCCAATCTATTTCTTCTCTTTGTAAATAATATACAGACAAACCATGGGGGTTGATTGTCTTCTCGACCATGCTGGGGATTCCTGCTCTATGCTTTTAGATTGTATTGCTGTGTGCATGTCAAACATAAGCTTTTCTTTGCATGGCTTTAGTGTTCATGTTCCATGCCAAATTCACTCCTCTCAGCCTTCGTTGATTCTCTCTCCACAAAACTACCTTTTAACGTTTTAAATTCCCTCTCTGCTTTTATTTCAGGCCTTTTTTTTATTGTTCCCTTGCTCCTGCTTATCTTTTCCTTTCTCCTCCTCTTATCTTGTGCACAGTTTTTGAACGATGCTTCCTTTACTCTGTACCTCTCGCTGGAATGCTCGGAGGTCTGGGCTCTCTCTACCTGTTGGTAGAAGAGGCAAAGTGAGGGGATGTCAATACACTAACACAAAGCAATACCCCATCGTTCACCCTCCTTTCTGTTTTCTACAATGGGAAGCTAGCAGCACCAAGGACATCTGATGATTCTGAGTCCCAGAATGGTCTTTTGACAGAGCAGGAACAAAACTGACTGATGTAATCCCCATATAAAATAACTGTGAGCATCTTCAGTGCTGAAACAAATAAACTCATCAAGTTATTGTGTGTTTGTTTTCCTTATTTATGCCTGTACATGTGGCCCCATGTGGCCCTGAGGTAAATATGTATAGTGTTGTAAAACTATATGAGCAGGGTTTTCTCAACACTCAAATAGGACTTTTTGGGATATACTATAGGTTTTTGACATACTATACTATGTTCTACTGCTCCAACTAGCACCAGCAAATAGGCACTGCAGACTCTGACCCTTTATTTGATTCCCAGTTTTTTGTGTAGTTTGCATGTTATTCCAGACTTTCTTTGACATACTTTACTATGGCTTTTTTGTATCACTTTTTTGACATGCTATACTATGATTTTTTTTTAATGGCCTTTTTCAACATACAATGCTATGACTATTTTCAATATACATCTATTTTGTGGAAAGGTGGCTCAGTGGTTAACGCTGCTCCAAGTAAGCACTCTTCCAGGTTGGAGCTTTTTGTGTGGAGTTTATATGGGCTTCGTCTCTCTGTAACATACTATACTATGGCTTTTTATGACTTTTTTTGGACATACTATACTATCACTTTTCCAACATACTATGACTGTGATACTGTGGTAGTGAGACAAAGAATATGCACTTCGGACATTGAACTCTCCGGCTGTTCCAACAGCAGTTTTATATGCATGTGTATATTCACCCGCAAGCCAATGTTCAATCGCAATGCAAGTGATCGTTGACGTCACTGAATTATAGAATATAATATGAATTCTATTTGCCCAGAGGCTCCCAAGTTTTTTTATTGGAGATTTTAATCATTTCATTTTAGACAATACCTTAAGATCATATGAACAGTATATAACTTGCTCTAAAACGCAGAGGAACACCTTAGATCTCTGCTATGGCTCAGTAAATGGGACCTATTGATCCATGGCCATGCCGACCCCTGGTGCTTCCTACCACAATAGTATCTATCTGATGCCTGTGTACAAGCCCGCTTTAAGACGCCTTGACCGTGAGGAGAAAACCATAAAACTCTGGAGAGAAGACAGTATTTCTTCTCTACAGGGGAGACTGGAATTGTTTTTCCTATGTCAAATATTGTGTTGATGTGGTTATTCCATCTAAAAAGGTGGCCATTTATCCTAATAGCAAGCCTTTGGTAACGAAAGAACTAAAAAAAAAAGACATTTTATGCAGACGACCTTGTAGAGAAAAAAGCTGTCTCAAGAGAGGTCAAAAATTAAATGAGGAAAGCAAAAATCCAGTACAAGAATAAAACTGAAAATCAATATAATAGTGTGGATTTAAAGGCAGCTTGGCAGGGTAATAAAACAATGTTAGCCATTAATCAGCCTGTATGCAGAACATGGCAACCAATAAATTTGAATAGTCTGGACGGTGATTTGCCAGACACTTTAAATCAATTCTTTTGCAGGTTTGAAAGCTCCTCCTCAGATAGCATAGTCACATTGAGGAGACATTGACGCCTCAGAGAGGGATAGAAATACAACAGACAAAAGTCACAACCCTACTTAAAAGCACAAAAATAGGAAAGACTGCTGGTCCTGACGCCATCTGTTGGTGTACGCTGCGCTACCGCGCCGAGCAACTTTGTAGGGCTTTCACAGTTTTTCAAAAATGTGCTGACAGTGGGGATATACAGTACCTGACTTATGGAAAACATCAACATTAATACCCATCCCCGAAACAAAAGCTCCTAAATACCTTAATGAATTCAGACCAATACCTCTAACTTCCCTGGTAATGAAATGCTTTAAAAACATTCTGAAGTACACAATCATCCCCCTAACTGTAGATAAATTAGATCCACTACAATTTGCATATTAAGCAGGCAAGCGTGCAGAGGATGCAACATTCTTCATTCTTGACAGGGTGTATAAACATCTTGAGAAACCTGCATCACATGCATGACTTTTATTTGCTGAAATCAGTTCAACTTTTAACAAAATGCAACCTCACGTTCTAATTGAACGATTAGCCTCATACTTTAAAGCAGCATCTTATTACTAGTTCTACGTTTTTTTACTAACAGAAGGCAGCAGTTCTCTGTAAATGGAAATATATCTTCTGTCATTGTATCCAGCACAGGCTCTCCCCAGGGCTGCTTGCTCTCCTCACTGCTTTTTATATTATACACTGACAACTGCAGGTCATCTTGGGAGCTTCTTGATGAAGTTTTCAGACGACTCAGCCCTGTTGTCTCTTCTCCAGGGCAACCAATCTCTTCCTTGATTTAAATGTGTCTAAAACTAAAGAACCAAAACTGAGTGTAATACACAATGAAATTCTTCAAATAGTCTAAACATAGAAGTACTTAGGCACAGTGTTTGACTGATTGCATTGTTAAGCGAGCAAACCAACGAATATACCTACTGAGGAAGTTTAACTCTTTTGGTGTCTGTAAATGAATGCCATGCACATTTTATCAAGCCTTCATTGAGAGCCTACTAACATTTTCTTTATGTTGGTTTAATCGACCATCTGCGAAAGACAAAAAGAACTTGAGCGACATCGTTAAGGTATGCTCAAAAATCACTGTTACCCGGTTAAAAGATCTCTGTTGTCTCTGGAAATCACAAGTTGTCCAGAAAGAAGACAAAATATTGTGCCAACCGGATCATGTGTTGTGGTTGGGGCCGGCTGGCTTGCTGTGAGTTTTGGTTTTGTTTTCTAGTTCCTTTTTGTGTTTTCCACGTTTAGTTTCTCTGTTGGCCCTACCTCTTTCTGTGTCTCCTGTGTTTTCCCCCTTTTCCTTCCATCATCACCTCTCCCGCTGCGCACACCTGCCAGCTTTCTACAATCAAGCTCAGTACTTCAACCCCGGATCCACTCACCATCTTTGCTTGATAGTTGTCTCAGCCACCCTGGTGATACACACCACAAGCTCTCTTGAAAAGCCTTGATGTACTTACCTGTCTCCATCTGTTACATGTCTTAACCTCTCTTGTGTTTGTCCCTTGCAGCAATCATCTCCATACGTCATTTGTTATTTCTAGTCAACAGGCTTCACCACTTGGTTCCCTCCTTACGGCTCCTTGTTCCATCCTGCCTCCACTCCCGCTTCCAGCCTGCCCTCCTTTGACCTCAGTTTTTGGGGTTCATTATTGAGAGTATCCAGCTCTGTGCTGACCCGGCCCATTGTGGTGGAGGTGGACGTGGAGGTGGATGCCTTTGACGTGGACATCTGGGCCACCCTGTCCCAATGTTCCCCCTCTGATCATAAGCTACCACCCTTGTGCCTTCTTCTCCCGCCATCTGTCTCCCACTGAACAGGACTATAGCATGGGGGACCGGGAGTTGCTAAAAATTGGGCTTTAATTAGCAACCTGAAAAAAATTGAAAATATTTTCAAAGCCTTTCATTTTAAAATCATTAGAATGGTCCAATATTCCCAGAGTGACAGTCTGGGGGTGGTGTTCCCTCACCGTGTGGTGTAATAAATCTGGCTAAACAGGATGTTTCGTTTTTAGAGCAGCCTAACAGAGAGTTAAAATATAGCTTTAATTGGACATTCATGGTCCCCAGACAAATACTTCTAATGACTTTGGACATCTCCTGACTTTTCCTTTAGCACCCTCATGTAGTGAAATGTCACAACAACTATGGGAACTCCCAAAGATGCCGCTCAGTGAAATGCTCACCCAGCCAAAACCAAAAAGGTTTTCTGGCTTCCAGGTCTGCTCTCTGTGTAGAATCAGCATGTATAGATTTGGGACAAGCTAATTATATTTTAATATCAGTATGTAAGGAATGTCAATTTAATCATGTTAGCTTGCTGATGTTAGCACTGTTGGCTACAGCCTCTCAGAGTCAATAGCAATGTTTTTTGTCATTTCAATCAGGAGAGACATGTTAGCAGACATGCAAATAAGATTTATTGTACAGCTCAATAAAATATACCAAGTCTTTGGTGATTAGACTCCATCACTATACGAGTCGTATATCTATACATAGGGGTAGAGAACAATCAGACCCCCTGATGGAATCTAGACACCGGTGGTGGCGACGAAGGAGCCCAAAGACCAGACCGAAGGAGGCTCCGGACCGGTCAGCTGGAGTAGATGACTGGAGGTGGAAAACGAGGTGGAGGGTTGCGCTCTTTGCCTGCAACAACAGCTGAACTGCAAAGAAAAGAACAATTATTTAAAGCAGGGTTGTGACTCTGTTATTGGCCCTTGCCATTGTGTAACGATTCTGATTAGGTAGAGCACTGGTTTAGAGTGAGGTCTTCCTGAAAGGATTTACACTGAGATACATTTCAATCATGACTGACTATTTGCTGATATGTGACAGTTATACACACATGATAAAATATACATTTATTAGGATAACAGCTAAATTGATTTAGGAGTGCATCAGAGTATTCGTGGACAGAATGTCGTAGCCTACATACTGTAATGGGGGAAATAGGCTATTAACTCTTAACTGTTTCTGTAGGTTACTATTATTAGTATTTCAAGTTAACTGACTTTATTCAGGGATTGCATAATCATGCACCAATCATAAACAAATAAAGGGAAAGGTTTTTTCTTGTGAGCTTTCTTTGACTGCACAAGATTTGTTGTAGGTAATTTGTAATCCCCATGCTGTGGAAATGAAGCTGAGATGCTAAGCTCGTATACACTGCATGTCGAATCATCTTAAGTCTGTCACCTGACACAAGTCATCTGTAAGGTCAGAGTTTGAAGAGTTTAAAAGGCATATCATACATTAACTGCTGTAATAGGTCCCGTTGAGAGCAGCAACTGAGAACAGTTCAGTTTGTTTAAACTGCTTGTCACAGAGATGTCCAGCTTAACAGATTCAAGAAGTAAATCACAAGACAAAGTAAATCACAGAAGTAAATCACAAGACAAAGAAGTGATGAAACCTGAAAGAAAGTAGCCTGACGTCGCCTTACTCAGATTATGTCAGAATACAGTGTTGGGCAAGATACTTCCAAAATGTAATACATTATAAATTACTAGTTACTGTCATTTGAGAGTAATTAAGTCATATTACAGTCTCTGAATTGTAATGCTTTTGCATTACTTTTGAGTTACTTTCACCAAAATAACAGCGGAAGTTTGACTTGGCAGCTAGTTTGTGAATTTCACCACCGGATCAATAAAGTCTCTCTTTATCCACTTCAATACATCATAGAGTATACATAATATTTTGTAAAATATATGTGAAAATGCAAAGTAACTAAATCTATAAAAATAAAAAAGTAAAACGTACAATAGGTGGGTAGGAGAAAATGAAAATACTCAATTAAAAGTACCTTACAGTTGTATTGAAGTACGGCATTGTTGGAAAATGTTTGTTTAAAGCCCTTGAATAAGAAATTAATGTCTAATGGAAATGGTCAATTATAGTGTGATAAAAACTCACTATCTACATTATTTACAGTGACAGCTGATATGTGAAAAGGTACACAACCTTATTTGTTTAACAGTAATTTAGTAATTTAGCAAACCGTCACAGGAAGTGCTTTTATTTTGAAGCAGCCTACACAGAAGTTGTCTGTTGTCTTGCTATCTTACTGAGATGAACGTGATCACACTAGATACAAAACAAGTCCGCCAAGCTTAAGTTGTTCACTTTCTTGTTTGTAAAACAGTAAGAACAGTAACCGTGAATTCTTAATAATAATAAAAAACCACCAGGAAAGTTGTGTTAAAATGCTATAATATAAAAGTATAATATAACCGAAATTTAATTAGTAATGCGTTATATTACTGTGTTCCAGCAAAAAGGAAAATATTACTGTAATTGCTTTTTTTGTAACACTTTATACCCATCACTGTGAGACTATGACATCAAATGTTGTGGGCAGGGCTAAGTTTGGCTGGCATCCAGAAAGAAAGGCTTTTCTTTGAAAACTGTAGTTGCTTTCCTACCATCCCTTGTTCTCACTCTACCCACCAGCCCTATTTCCAGCTCCCAGCAGAATAAAGGGGTGGCAAGTGCTGTGAACCCCACCTTCCACAACTCTTTCGAAGATGTACAAATGTATTTGAAGTGAGACGAACATATCCATAAATAAGTGTCTGAAGCAAATAAACCGCAATAAGGAACACTTATCATTTCTTCTTATTTTTCTTGTCATCTGCCAGATTGTGATGGATGTAATAGACTTCGAGAAAGGTGCAGAGTTTTTAGTGCAAATGCTGAGTTGGCTTCTCTCCGCGAGACAAAACCCTGAAAGCCATCTGTGAGGAGATAATTTCCAGGAAGCTGACAGACGTATTGAGGCTCATCTCTGGCTTTTGAATCACCTGCATCAGGACGATATTGAGCGTACCCTGCTGACCTTGGTATACAACGCTCAGGAGATGGCCAATTCCACGACTGAACACCAACGAGACGCATGGACAGGGTCTTTTATTAGTTTGTCCAATCCATTAAGAGGATCTAACAGGGACAAACTGCATGGATACCAATGTTGCAACACAATGGCTCCATGACGGAGTTTAATATGCATGTAAGAAAAATCCATTAAGATCAGAGGGCAGTCCTGGTTTGTGCATTGAGGAAACAATGCATCTGGCAGGGTAAAAGGAGCCTGAGAAAGAAATCCTGACAAAAACTGTTTCCACAAATAAGTATAGTGCAGGCTGATAATGACACAATTATTAAATATGGTATACATGAAACCATACATTGGATTTATATGCAGAAAAAGCCATTAAATTCACGTCACATGGTTGTGATCACATTTTAAGACTGATAAGACAGAAGAAATCAAACTTAAATGAATCATTGTTTATGCACAACATTGTTATGCACTGTGAATACAAATTACTGTACAGAAAAAATGTTTTCAAGAATATATATAGCTATGCATATATATAATGTATAATATATATATATATATATATATATATAGAGTCAACTTTTTATCAATAATAATTAACAAAAAATCGACTAAATACAACTTCAGGTATCTAAGCACCTCCCTAAAGAAAGTCCATACATTAACCAATCTTATGCAAGGTGCTTTTTGCAAATGTCACTCCAAAAGGTCACGTTGAATACTTTGCACCACGTTGTTACAGTAACACGTCTTTAATAAAGGACAGGAGATCCAAAACTGAGCTGCCTCTGATAACTTTTGGAGAAAAAAAATCCCCAAAATGGCATGCTGAAGTGAGTACACAACTCACATAGCAACTCCAATAATGATCTGTGAAGGCTCTGAATGTCCACGTGGCTGCCTAGGCTCCAGGGCATTAGTATCTGCTGTGCATCCATCCAGGGAGCTAGACTCACCAGGAGGGCAGAAAGGTATGTACCGCAGCCAGGAGGATGAAGACAAGTACGAGCTGATGCCAAAGGGAAGGTTGTAGACTTCTTCGCTCTCCAGTGTGTTGCTGCAGTCATCCTCGTGAGCCTTGTTCCACGCCAGGATGCCTCGTTCATGCTTTGATCCTGTTGGACACATGTTAAATGCGTTAAACCATTCAATTACAATCTACTGAAGACTCTATATTAACTCTTCATTTGACATTTGTGTTGGATCTTTATGTATTGTTTTACAATGTTATTTTGCTGTTAATATGATGATAATGGTGAATTGATCTAGATGAGGATTTAGATTACTTAAACAATCTAAACATAAACTATTAATATAATTAAATAGAGAAAATACCTGGAATTGTGTTGTCCAGTATGAAGCCAAAGAAACCTCCTACAAACATACTGGTTGTCAGAAGTACTTGTAGCACCTGGTCAACTTCAGCAACACCTGAACTCGGCACAATAAAATAGTTAAAATAATAATGTAAAAATAAGATGTTTTTTCTGAAAAATACAAATTTTATGGCGATATTTTAATCATTCACCTGTGGAAATAGCTGTGGGGTTCTTCAAGATCCAGTTAGGAATGACTAGACCAGAGAACATGGAGAAGCCAAAAATGAAGATGTTTCGAGAAGAATTCATATCTGCATACTGAAAATGTGAGAGCGAAAAAACATAGGAGAAAATGTAAATACAATTTTAATGCAAAATTGTATTTATTTTACAGAGACAAAGCAAAAATCCTTAGCAGTACCAGCAATATATTTATAGGTCAATGTAAAAAAAATATGTACCTGCAGATTAGACACTCCTGCTGCAGAGATGACGCCAAACATAACCATGAACATCCCTCCCACCACAGGTGATGGGATAGTGGTGAATATGGCACCCACTTTACCAAACACACCCATGACAACCATCAAGACTCCGCTGGCTACTATCACCATGCGACTGCCAACCTGCAAAAAGAAAAATACAGAAGAAGAAAATGTTCCTCTTTAAGTTTTAATGTTGCTTATCTACAAATCTGTCCATTTGAGTAAATAACTTCCAGATAAACTTCTTCTTAGCATACACATAGAAGTTCATCTCACCTTTGTAATACCGAGGGCTCCAACATTCTCGCTGTAGGAAGTGGTACCATTTCCTGTACCCCAGGCTCCCGCCAACAGACAGCCCAGTCCCTCAATGCCAATACCCCTGTTGATAGCATGTTTAGGGGGAGGTGGAGCCCCAGACAGTCTGGCACAAGCGTGGTAGTCCCCTACAGACTCTATCATAGAGGAAATCACACCAGCCAAGATGCCAACCACCCCTGCCAGGCTCACAGTTGGCATCCCCCACTGACCTAAGTTTGGATTCAAACACAAGAAAACGGAGAATGACACAGTGTGTACAGTATAGCATGCAATACCATTTTCCCTAATCCATCCATTCATCTTCGTCCGCTTATCCGGTATCGGGTCGCAGGGGCAGCAGCTCCAGCAGAGGACCCCAAACTACCCTTTCTCCACGCCACATTAACCAGCTCTGACTGGGGGATCCCGAGGAATTCCCAGGCCAGGTTGGAGCTATATTCCCTCCACTTAGTCCTGGGTCTTCCCCAAGGTCTCCTCCTCCCCTGAGCAGGGAACCCCTCACTCCATACTCCCGCAGTACCTCCCACAGTATCTCCCGAAACACCCGGTCACACGCCTTCTCCAGATCCACAAAACACATGTAGACCGGTTGGGCATACTCCCAGGCTCCCTCCAGGATTCTTGCGAGAGTGAAGATTTGATCCAATGTTCGACGACCAGGACGGAATCCGCATTGTTCCTCTTCAGCCTGAGGTTATTGACAAACCCTGCTTTCCAGGACCTAGGAGTAGACTTTACCAGGGAGGCTGAGTGTGATACCCCTGTAATTGGCACACACCCTCTGGTCCCCCTTTTTGAAGAGGGGAACCACCACTCCGGTCTTCCACTCCCTAGGCACCGTCCCAGACCTCCATGCAATGGTGAAGAGACGTGTCAACCAAGACAGCCCCTCCACACCCAGAGCATTCAGCATTTCTGGATAGATCTCATTAATCCCTGAGTTGCTGAGTTGATGTAGAGTTGCTTAACTACCTCAGCGACTTCCACCAGGGAAATTGACGACAATCCCCCATCATCATCCAGCTCTTCCTCTATCATAGAGGAAGAGGAAAAGTATTAGCTGGATTTAGGAGTTCCTAAAATTGCTCCTCCCACAGCCCTATTACATCCTCAGTTGAGGCCATCCTTACTGTACACAGCTTAGATGGTTCCCCGCTCCCCCCTCCTGGAAAACAGTTTTCCAGAAGTACCTTGGTGCCGACCAAAAGTCCTTCTCCATGTCTTCTCCAAACTTTTCCCACACCCGTTGCTTTGCCTCTTTCACGGCAAAGGCTGCAGCTCTTTGGGACCTTGCAACTGCCTGTAGATCCCTCTGGATCCTTCTTCAGTCGGACAGCTTCCCTGACCACCGGTGTCCACCAGGGTGTTCGTGGGTTACCGCCCCTTGAGGCACCTAAGACCCTAAGATCACAGCTCTCCACTGCAGTTTTAGCAATGGAAACATTGTCCACTCAGGTTCAATGCCCCCAGCCTTCACAGGGATGCACAAAAAGCTCCGCCGGAGGTGTGAGTTGAAAGTCTGTCGGACAGGGGCCTTCTTCAAACGTTCCCAATTTACTTGCACTACCCGTTTGGGCTTACCAGGTCAGGTCCAGAGTCTTCCCCCATCCCCTGAACCAACTCACCACCAGATGGTGATCAGTTGACAGCTCCGCCCCTCTCTTCACCTAAGTGTACAAAACATACGGCCTCAGTTCAGATGAAACAATTATAAAATTGATCATTTCTCTTTGGCTTAGGGTGCTCTGGTACCACGTACACTTATTAGCATCCCTATGCTTGAACATGGTGTTTGTGATAGACAATCCATGACTAGCACAGCACAACAACAGACAACCACTCCGGTTTAGATCAGGGAGGCCATTCCTCCCAATCACGCGTCTCCATGTATCTCCATCATTGCCCACGTGTGCGTTGAACTATGGAGTCCCCCACTGGAGCCCCATACAGGACTTCATTCAAGGTCTCCAAGAAGGCAGAGTACTCCAAACTCTTGTTTGGTGCATATGCACAAAAAACAGTCAGAGCTCCGTAGCACCAGGCGCTTGCTGACGAGCCCACCGTCTGGGCCTGGCTCCAGATGGGGGCCCCGGGCTTCCTCCAGGCAGGGTCACTTCATCTCCCTCTCGGTGATTTATAGGTTATATGTTTTGAACCATTCTTTGTCTGGCCTCTCACCTGAGACCGCTTTGCCATGGGAGAACTTACCAGGAGCACAAAGCTCCCGACAACACAGCCCTCAGGTTAATAGGGACACGCAAACCTCTCCACCACGATAAGGTGATGGTTACCGGATGGTTTCCCTAATAACTTTTTTAATACAAAAAAGTCACTTCAGGTAATAGTTTGGCAGCCTCTTACCTGGGTACGGAAAACTGAACCAAGGAGCTTGGCTCACAACATCTCCCTTTAGATCAGTGCGGGCCAGGTAGCCATACTGGTCTGGTTCAGCAGGAAGAACATTGGAGACTGTCAAAATGTAGCAGATGAGCCAAGACAGAGTGATTCCAAGCAGAACCTGTAGAAAGAAAACATAAAAAATATGTCTAAAGAAATGCTTCATTTTTTTCATATACCTCAATCAAGTTGTTTAAAACATACTGGGAGAATCTGAAAGACGTAGACACGGGAGGTGTACAGCTTTTTCTCTTTACTGTACGTAGGAAAGGGCACAGGTATGTGACGGAGGTACTGGGAGAATAGGATGATCAGTGCTGTGGTCCTGTGTGAAACGGGGACAAAGACATTCATTCACAATATAAAATTCACTGTGTTACTGTACGTAGTAGGACTGCAGTACTTTGCAGCTAAGCCTAGTTCCAAGGAACTTAAAGCAAAGTAGAGCAACTAAGCAAGAAACTTTTAATAGGCTTCCCTGCGCTGCCAAGAGATTAAGATTTTACACAGATTTCAGTCTGTAATTATTAATCCCGGCAGGGGAGGAAGCAGATTTAATATAACCTATAGGAGGTTTGTTTGACAGAAACATATTAAACTTGCATGAAATCTGTTTTTACAGAGATCGCCATTTAGCAAAACATAAAAACATGCAACATAATTAGTGGTCTTAAATTTAAAAAATAATAATAGAAAGGCAGACTTGAAATGTACAGTTGTAGCTTAATTTTACTCTGGAGTAGAATAATCCCAAAAACTAATAAGACACTGTTTGGGAATTGTACCCACATGCTAGAGATGCCCCAGTGGTTGCCAGCACTGGTACCAGCTGAGTCAAACAGGGACAGACCAATGAGAGCGATGGTGGGAGCAATGGTGAGAGGTCCAATGAAGCGCATGAAGAGGCCGATGAAGCCAGAGAAACCAACAAACACCTGGAAGAGTGAGCCCACCATAATGGACCCCTGCAGCTGAAGACAGACAAGCAAATGGGCATCTTATTACAAAGGTATTAGTCTCGCTTTGCCAGACCAGACAGTAGAAAACCGTGCTCTGGTGGAAAAGCTGTGGTGCCACAGGAAACTAGCCTCAGGAAGTAACTTGTTTTGGTGGAACATGTGTACGTTCATAAGTTGTTTTAGTCGTGCAACAGAAAATTAAGATTGGACAGATAGTCTAATTATAATTTATACCAGCTAGCTGTCTGGATTTACCCTGTAGAGATCTGACAAAAAGGTTATCCATAGTACTCATAAATCAACCAGAGTTTTAAATGCCATCATAAAGGACGCCCAAGGCAACTTGATCTTGAAATCTGTGTGACTAATGTTTTAACATGCAGGGGCAAGGGTTCAAGCTAGCATGAAACGTCCACACATAATATTATCATTACACAGCAATCAAACATTGACTGCTTTTGTGCCGCTGAGGTGTCTGCTGATGAGCATTGTCCCAGCACAAGCGCCAGAACTGATACAAATGCTAATTTCATACACTTTTGTTTGTTTTTCATGGCACAGTCCTAAAAATCATGCTTTTAAAGTATTTTTACAACACGTACTAGTGTATCACGTCTCCTTGATAAAGATATCTGTAAAAGATGTTACCGTATATTGCTGGTCAACCACAAACACCTTTAGGATAGATACCTACTCTGTGCTTACTACTCCATCCTACTTCTGTTGAGAATGAGTACTATAAGCATTGAGCCCAAATTTTGTACTACTACCTTGGAGCTCAAACCAGCAAGTTTAAAAAAAAAAAAAAAAAAAGCAATAAGCAGTGACATCTGAGTAAGTTATTAAATCTAATAATACATAAATCTTAAGCAATGTAGAAATGTTTTGTATATTTTTGATGTTTATATTGATACATGTAACATTAGCTTTTAGCCAGGCTAATGTATTTGTTTTTCTAACAGATGCTTCCCAGCTTATTTGTGTTTAATTTTAAAGTAGTAATAATCAGCTTTTTGGTCCAATTGAGGCTAAATCTCAACAAAAAACTGAAAGTCATACAACTATTTGACATGTTATTAAGGCCTTATAGGTTGTTACTATATGGCTTACATGTTAGCAATCAGCTGGCTATACGAGGCTGGGCTGTAAAGCCAATTTGACATAATGGAAAAACCATGAAATAAGAACTTCCATCTCTTATCTTGTGATACTATCAGGCCCAAAAATACTGTATCCTATAGACTGTGAAAGAGACATCTGCAAATCAGCAGATTATTTATTTTGAGGTGAATCAACTTTCCAGTGTGAACACTTGTGTAAATATGAGAGTAAATATACCTCATTTAAATAATGATGTCCTAAAAGTTGTAAATTTACTAATAGCCAAATCCAGAGTTAATTCCTTACTCCGTTCATGTAAAGGAACCCGAGACCGAGCAGCTGGGAGGCGGTGTTAACAAGAGCAGAAACAGAAACAAAGCAGAACATTAAAGTTGCGGGCCATTTAACCAAAACAATGGACTGAAAGATATAAAAATTCTCTGTAGCGATGAGGGCAACAGCAGATTTGGGTAAGCATTTTCTTTTCGTCACTCTTATCGACACCTTTCAAACTATTTCACACAGGAAAAAGATGTGATTGGGGTTCAGCTTTGATGGATGACATTTTACCTCATGCAGAGTTGTGGTAGCAATGGGAATCTTGGATAATACCATTCAGGTTTAAAACTGGCCAATGACATGTGAAGAAAATACCATTTACAGAAAATAATCTTGTTTCAGGTGTCAGCTAAAGTTCTGTTGACTACAAAAATCAGATGGTTTACTTACTGCTCTCATTCGACTCTGCCACACCTCTATGAAGTCTGTGGAGGAGGTGTTCACTAGGCTGGCGTTTTGGGTCCAAGCTGGACATGTCCACTCTGGCATTGACAGCATTGCCATGGAAGGTGCCAGCAATGTGAATGTACCACCTTGGAGAATGGGCAGTCTGGAAATGTCAGAGACATCAAGACATGAGGGAGTCAAACAGATGCAAGATGCAAGAATAGGTGCACTTCTACGCTGGTCTTACATCATCAGATATTATCATGTCAGATGTTGTGCAATATATCTTTGGTGTAATGGGTAACTCAACAATTTTAGTATACAAAAAATGCCACAAAAAGATCACATTTGTTTAGCAGATGTGCAGCTCTGCTCAAGTCCTCCTCCAGGGACTCTATCTGTATCTACAGTCTGTGGTTCATTCACTGACATATGATACAATGGTTGATGATTTAAATCATGTGAATATGGATAGAGTGACTTTCAAATTAGACTGACTTCTAGCAGAGGTTAACTAAGTTAACGCCATCTGCCATGGAAAAATCCACATGATGCTGCTCACTTCACTGTCAACACTTCACATCAAAACGTAGCAGACACAGAATTTCACAAAAGTCTTTCAGAATGGGTAAGTCAGAAGAATAGTCTGAAGTACTTTTATGGAAAACTTTAATAAAACTCATGGGAATAGTCAAGAAACATAGCTAACAAATATCTTTCAATGGATGTTTATAATGTTTTCATCCTAAGGGACGCAAATAATTAGCGTTGTTTTCTTTTGGCTTCTCAAACCTACTGGTTGATTTCCTTACAGCTGATCTCCAAGTATTCAGAGAGAGACAAGAAAGCATCAGTGGTGCTAAGCTAAGCGTGGGGGAATGTGGACTTAGTGAGAGCTAGATTCCACACATAATAAGATGGAATTTCCTTCCCTAATCCTACTGTGACACCAATATTCACCCACTCTGCACAAACATAGTGCACGTTCAGAGCAACAAAACGTGGTGGAAGTTTGTAGTTCTCTAAAACAAAATCAGTAATTATGTCATTTCATGTCTTCTGTGTGTATGTGCAACGGATGCCTCACATTGAGTAGCTTTAACACTATGTGAGAGGAGTGCTGTTCGTCTTGGTTTAGTTTTTCTTTTGGCTGCTCAGTTCTGGCGTCTGCAGCAACAGAGAAGAAGTTGTACTCTACTGCATCATATTTGTACTATACTGTATTATATGTATTTATTGCCTAAATAGAAATATTTGGGCAAGAACACCACATACAATTACAGCAGGAAACATTTATGTAATTTATTGTTACCCAGTTTTTCTAATCCTTAACATTTGAAAGCATCTTATTCATTTTTATAATCATTTTTGGGGCATTTTAGCCTTTAATAGACAGAACAGCTGTAGCCAGAGAGGGGAAAGGGGGGGGAGATATGCAGCAAATGACCACAGGTTGGACTTGAACCCTAAGCCGCTGCATCGAGGACTGAGCCTTTGCAAATGGTTGCCCGCTCAACCAGGCTGAGCTACCCAGGCGCCCTGAAAGCATCTTAATGTAAAAACTCTACGATAATCCCTTAAATAGAAGCTGTGCCTACAACAGTGGAATATTTTATTGTTCATGTTTAAAACTGCACATTCACTTTGGCAGGCCTCACAATGAAAAGAGGTTAAGAAGGAAAGAGAGCTTGTTCTGTTCTGTTTGTTTGATCAGAAGAAGCAGCATAGCTAATTCCACTTTAATGCAGTTGCTGTACTGCTGGATTTAAAACACAAACCAACATAGCTCTGAACTGATCTGTCTCATCCAGAGATTCAACTATATTGTCTACAACTATCTCTAATTAATATCCCACAAACATCTTCTTGCTCACGAACTACCTCTCCTTTACTTTCTTACCTAATGCCGAAAGTAACTTGCAACAGAGTGCATATGCCAGAGACGAAGAAGATGGTGCTGATGAGGTGGCTTTGTGTGAGGCCATCAAACTGCAGACACAACCCCTTAGACAAGATTAATGGGATGGCGATGATACCTCCAAATGCAGTCAAACAGTGCTGAGAGAGCAAACACGGGGGAAAAGATATCAACACATATTTTATGTTTGATATATGGTACATAAGGGAAAATTAACAAGATTTAAACGGACATTTAGGTGTTTGTAGCACATCGATCATTACTGTAGAAGTGTTCTACCTATAAAGACTGTAGATTCTGTAAAGTAATGGTGGTGTAAAATAAAAAAGGAAATTGTTTATATGGAAAAAAACACACAATACTTAGTTATGTCCCAGGTCACAGATGCAATGTTAAATAAACTCATTAACTTTCGCTGACACTTTTCACAATGAGCCGTACGTAAATAAAACCTAATCAACCACGAAGGAAACATGAAACGGATGCTCTTGTGACACTGTGTTCCTGTTCGCATTGCTACTTAACATTAAAAGCTCTTCTACAGGCTGTTAGTGAGGAAATGACTGAAGACTGATGGTCAAACATGGCTTAAACAAACACCCCCTTGCTGACGTACCTGGATGCCTAGGACGATGCACAGGTACCAAGGAGGTACATCTGTCACACAGTATGCTAGCTTGTTGTTGTCTTCCTCCATTTCTTCATTTTTTGTGTCAGGTAGATCACAAAAGCGCCCTTCAAGCTTCAATTAATCCGACAGACAGACAGACAGACAGACAGACAGACAGACAGACAGACAGACAGAGACAGATAGAGGTCCATGAAAGACATAAGATCTTTGTTTTGCATTGAGGCAAACTCATATTGTAAAATGGATTACATCTCAACAACAACAACAACAGAATGCTTAAACACTCGTTCAACTAGCATAACTTTGGGACACTCATAGAATTTACTATCTTGACAATTCCTAGTCAGGAAATAAACAATTGATAGCTCATGACTTACTAGAAATTAATGTCCTTTTATCACATCCAAGGCATTATAATGTAGATTGGAAATAAAAAGCCACAGTCAGATGAGTGACACATTTTCACAGTTTCTTGTCGAAGGTTAAAAGCAAGAATTCTTTCCATAATCAGTTATACGGTAGATTAAAAAAAAAATACTGGTATATTTATTTTACAAAAGTACCATCACTTTTGGATCTATTTCAGGTTTGGACTGAAACCTTCTTTTTCTCTAGCTAAACAGCTTGTCACTTATCTTTTCAATAATGTGATTTTAAACATGGAGTAGCAAGAATGTAAACAAGTGCATTCCCATGTTTTCATGACGCTAATTTGCTAGCTATTCAATGTGGTGTCAATTATTAACTGACCAAAACATCTAGTTTCTACTGTGGTACTAAACGACACAATTCATCTATTATGCAACCAGTTCAGTTAGAGGAAAGCATAATCACCAAGTAATAATTATACATGCAATCTGGATGTTTTCACAATCACAATTTAAAAAGAAATCACTGGATTTTCATATATTCACTTAGCATTACAAGTATCATCAGTCATGAATTTTGCAAGAGCATTTAAAGTATGTAATCTTTTCAAAACATCACCTTGTAGAAAATACATTTAAAGTTATACTTACTCCGAATGTATAGGTATCAAGACCATTACTGTTCTTTTCTTGATTCATGTCAGCTTCTGCCTATGGGCTGGGTTGTAGTCTTCTGAACCCAAAGCAAATCAGAAAAGTGAAAAAAAAAACATTAGTGAGAGGGGAGGGAACACATCAAGCGAGGATGGGAGAGTTTGCTAGAAAAGGGAGCGAGCTGGGCGAATGGGTAGGGTGGGCCAGTGGGTAGGAAGGAGCAGAGTTCAGACATAAGACTGCTGCGCTTGTTGTTTGAAATGAGTACCACCAGCAGCTCATGTGAGCCCAATTACAACAGTAACAGCAGCTGACCAACCAGCAAGGCAGGAAAGAGATTCACATTCAGACAGGGAATACACTGAGTATTTTTTTTTTCTCTGTCTCTTTCAAATACACTCTCTGCTATTTTTTTATCTCATCACAAGAGCCCTTTAAGAAGCCTGAAAGAGCATAAAGTAGATTCATTGAGAATGGTCTACAGGCCTCTTTAGCTGAGGGAGCAGATCTTTCAAGGCAATACTTTCGAGCCTACTTTCCTTCTAATTCTAACACCAAATATTTGTGTTGGGAGGACAAACCTTACCATCACATGCTACAAAGCTAATAGTAATGATGGGTAAAGGTTCAGTAAATGTTAACTTAATTTACTAATTTACCATAAAGCTCTGTTTCACCTACAATTAGATTAGATTCAATTATATTATTAGTCTAAATTAAGAGTTTGATAGCAGCCCACATCTACTTAATCAAGGAGTTAATAATATGTAAAGTAATAGCAGCAGAGTGAGCTCAGATTTAGTGGAAGTTCAGATCCGTAGGGGGTGGGTTGGGAACAAGAAGGTCGCTGGTTCCCATTACAAAGTAGTGTGGACTAGTAGCTGGAGATGCCAGTTCACCTCCTGGTCACTGCCAAGGTGCTCTTGAGCAAGGTACTCAACCGCTCAACCAAGGTAACTCAACCGCCTGTTCGGCAGCTACAGCCCACTCACTCTGACACCTCGCCCTCCATTAGTGCATGTAAAGGACCTGAACATGTGTGTGTATTCCAGGCCTGTGTGTAGTGTCTAATAACAACAGATTTCCCCATTGGGGATCCATAGCCAATAATATCAAGAGTATAATTTGGGGTGATTTCTTCTATTTCACCCAGTAAGAGTGTGCGCCCCATGTTGAGTCCTGCAGTGGCCAGGTTTCAAATCTGACCTGTGGCCCTTTGCTGCATGTCATCCCCCCATCTCTCTTCCCCTTTCATGTCTATATATACATCACTATAATAAAGGGAAAAGCCCCAAAAAATAATCTTTAAAAAATAAAGAGTATAAATTATTATAAATTATTCTCATACTATTTGATTCCGGCTGTATTTGCACATCCTGATTTGATCATGACAACAGTCCACTGGATTGACAGATTGAGTTTCAGAGTCAAGACCCAGGTCACAGACAGGCTAGCATGAGGTTATCAAGCTCATCAAAGGAACACCTCAGCAGCTTAATATCAGACACGGTCACATCTTTAACTGCCTCTTCTAATGCCTATCTCACACAATATGCATACTACAAACATCTGGAATTTATTAGTTGATTTTGTTGTAATGTAGCTCAGCGTAAATTTTTTCAGGAAGACCTAACTTTTAATCAGTGCGCTCCTAAATCAATTCAGCTGTTATCCTAATAAATGTACTTTTTTTGCTGTGTATAACTGTCGCAAATATGCATCTAGTCACTCCTGATTTAAATACTGCATAGCTCAGTGTAAATTCTTTCAGGAAGACCTAATTTAATCAATCCTCTCTTCCTAAATGGAATCAGCTGGTGGAGGCGTTCACCTTCCTGCTTAACCAATCAGAATCATACACGTACGCTCTTTAAAATCTGTTTCCCCCTGTGCTATCAGCTGTTGTTGCAGGCAAAGAGCGCAACCCTCCACCTCCCCTTCCACCTTCAGTCATCTACTCCAGCTGACCGGTCTGGAGCCTCCTTTGGTCTGGTCTTTGGGCTCCGTCGTCGCCACCACCGGTGTCTAGATTCCATCAGGGGGTCTGATTGTTCTCTACCCCTATAGATATACAAAATATTCATATAGCGATGGAGTCTAATTTCCAAAGACTTTGTACATTTTATTGAGCTGTACAATAAATCTTATTTGCATATCTGCTAACATGTCTCTCCTGTTTAAAATACTTTCACACATTAAAAGTGCATACACTTATTGTTATGGATCGTCGTTGTAAAGACATTTCATGAATCTTGTTGAGTTCTGTCATCTGTTGGTAGGCTGATCGTAAAAATGTTAAAACCTACAAAAAAATTAAAGGATCACCGCTGTACAATTTTTACTTTCCATAATGGGAGTAAATTATAAAATAAAATAAAATGCAAAATTTTAGCAAAATCATTTTTGCAGTAAATCGTGCCATACAAACCTATTAAGACGGATGAGCTTATTTGCGGATGAGGAACTTGCTCACAATGTCAATGCCAACGTCAGCATGTTAACTTGCTCACAATGTCAATGCCAACGTGCTATAAAATGCTAAAACAACAATGTAAAGCAGGTCCAATATTTACCATGTGTACCATCTTACTTTATTGTATGAGCATGCTAACATTGGCTAATTAGCACTTAAAACAAAGTGCAGCTGAGGCTGATGGAGATTTAGGTATAGTCATAAACCAGAGTAGCCTACCAACTAGAATTTAGAATTTAGCAGGTGGTGCTTGATGAAAAGATAAATGTGAAATGTTACATGGCAATATATATAATTGTTGTTGAGACATTTCACTCATCGCCAGACTCTGTACACAATTTCATGGTAACACAGCTAATAGTCGTTAAGATACCAGCGTACAGCCAAACCATTGCAATCCCTGGAGCAATGCTGCCAGCACAGCCAATATTCTGACAGAAAACTAGCAAAGAACCAGCAGAGAACTGCATAGCATACAGTAGGAAACAAAAACTGATAATTATCTTAATTAACATTAACATTAATTAATATTAACATTAGATTTAAATAGAGCCTGTTCAGAATTCAAAAAGCTGTTACAGAATACTGTAAGAAAGCTTTTGTTTTCACTGGTATGGCTGTTCAAAAATAAGGAATGGGAGCATGAAAAAAATGCACCAAATAGAATAGTTGAAGGAAATTGAGCTCACATGCAAGGCAAAGAGAGAAGCAGCAGGACATCATGAGGTCTCCTGCCCTGTGTGCATGTGACTGCATGCAGTACACTGTATAAGAATCTATCACATGTCAGGTAGGGAAGGCCTTGGTGGTAGTATTCTTCAAAAATCCCTCTATGAGGGGTGAGTTAAGCCAGAGTCATATTATGCATGTGTATAAGTAACGTGAGCTATGATATTAAATGTATTTTAGCCTTATAACCAGTGGTTGAACTGGGAGTAATAAGCACCTATGCCATTGTTGTCATTTGCTCATTAAAGCTTGCTTATAGCAGCTCTTACTACCCTAAAATAAATAATCTGTAAGAGTGTATCCATTCATATAGACAATTTAGAGAATAGGTTCAAACCTATTACTAACACATTAGTCACATCTGAGATTTAGGTCAAGCTGTAACTGAGACACACATGATCACATTAAGCCTCAGAGACAGTGTACTTTTTAAATGTGTGTATGAGAGATTTTCCCATAATCAAACTGGGAGATTGAGATTACGAGATTACGGGTCTATGTAAACAAAAATTTTATAATGAATCTAGTGTACTTTCCTCCAAATCTGTAGTCCACACAGCATTCCAGAATGTGAGAGATTGCCATTTTTTAAACCAATACACAATCAGAATCTCTTGGGCGATTGAGATTACGAAATTGTTTTGGTCTATGTGTAACAAAAGTTGTTATAAGAAAACTGAATCTAGTCTTAGCTGTTGCCAGACTTGCAGTCCATCCTCATAAATCAACACAAAGCAGTTGCAAACGGAGCAATCCCGGAAGAGGAACGACCTGGATATAGACTATAATAAATCTGGACAGCAAAAGAATCAGTCTGATCTTCAAGGTATAGTTTAGTTTCTCACTGATCAGCTGATGGAGTTTGCTATTGTATTCCTGTCATGAGTATTCAGCTCTTTTCTCATCTATTAAGAGATGATCCTATATCCTATCAGACGGTTCTGTGATCTGGACCAGGACAGTAATATAAATTTTAAATATAAATTTTGTATCACTGAATAAGCCCAAAAATAAATAAACAACAACAAAGACAATGTCGTTATTTGGATGAAAACTGCCTAAGTCCAAATATTTTGGGCTCTCACAATGTGGTTTCTGACCCAGGGTCTGCAACCCGTGACTCTGCCAATTTGAGAAAGAGTGCAGCTTTTAAATAAGCACATACAATAAGCTTAACTTTTGTTTCTCCTTTATTTGTGACAGAAAGCTTAAAGTGCCCATATTATGTTCATTTTCAGGTTCATAATTGTATTTTGAGGTTGTACCAGTATAGGTTTATGTGGTTTCATTTTCAAAAAACTGCATGTGGAAGCATCACATTCATAATATGGGCACTTTAACTATTTTTCACCATACTCTATAGGGTAACGTGTCCACCCATGACTCCAGACACGTTAGATGACATAATTACAGACCACAACATTTTGTGAATAAGAGTTCCTGGAGAGGCAGAGGACAGCACCACCTGCAGTACATGGTGAGAGTGCAAATCTGCTGCTTTTATCTATTGTTTATCTATACATTTCTGAAGTTTGAGAAAAATGATCCTAATGATGTCATTAGGGTTATTTCATTTTGGGCTTGGGCGAGGTTTTACTTTCACAAAAAGCATGTATAACAACCATAGACTGTTACTACTGGGGGCACCAAGTTTGAAAGACAAGGACATTTAGTCGCAAGGAAGGTCTAATAAAAAGTTGTTATTGGTGGCATTCTGAGAAATGTCCGATCCAGCATTTGTCAAACTTGACCTGTAGGGATGAAAATGTAGGACATATCTGCCTCTGTTGCTTCAATTCAACTTTAAAAAGTAGAAATACTAAATTGCTATTAAGGTTGCGTTACCTGGTTCATATGCATTAATTGCTTGTTAATGTCAATTCAATTCAATTTCAATTCAATTTTATTTATAGTATCAATTCATAACAAGAGTTATCTCAAGACACTTTACAGATAGAGTAGGTCTAGACCAGATAGAGTAGGTCTAGACTACACTCCAGAATTTACAAGGACCCAACAGTTCTAGTAGTTCCCTCCAGAGCAAGCAACAGTGCGACAGTGGCGAGGAAAAACTCCCTTTTAGGAAGAAACCTCGGACGGACCCAGGCTCGTGGTGGGCGGTGTCTGACGACCGGTTGGGGTTAGAATGAAGAGTGGCAATAACAGCCACAGAAAAGATAACAGTTTGTAGTAGTTCTTTGTAGTAGTTCATGGCATAGCAGGGAATTGTGCGGCATTACAAGGCACAGCAGGACGTAGCAGGATGAACACGGCATGTCCTGTCCACTTACATCTTGCCTTGTTGAACCTAAAAACAAAAGATCCATTTTTTGTCATCAGCTTCAAACTAATCCTTTATTACTCCCACCAAGGTTATGTTTTCGGTTTTGTCTGTAAGGGTGGACCATTAAGTAATAGCCCATACAATGTTTGAGCAAATCTGAATCCCGGGGGTCATTGTATTGCAACATAGGTCATGGCCTTAGCAGAGTCCTGCGCTCTCCGAGTGACCTTGTAGTTCTCAGGTTGATTTGGGGTTGATTTGGGGTTAAAAAGATACCTTACATATTGACTCCTTAGACCTTCAGCCCCAGTGACCCCAGTGAGCCAGCGTGAACCCTACCAGGACCAAAATGTCTGCCATTAAAAAGGTCTATTACTGTAACATCACGACATCATGACATACAGAGAGACCCCAAAAGGTGCATTCTTAAACTCAAAGATGAATGCACTGAAGAGCCAACGCCACTAGATGGAGACATACTAAAAACATAAGACATGATCTCCCAGAAGCTTGTTCCCAGTTTGTCTGTAAGGTGAACTGAAGTGTAAAAGGGTATATTGAGGCCAAGGAGGTAAAGATTAGCCTTCCAACAAATCTGGTGATAAGAAAGAGAAGCAACAGTAGATATGTTTTATAGTTGACTAGTATGCAGGTGTTAATAGAACTAAAGAGCCACAGAGATTTAATTTGAGCTTGGCAATGCAATAATTAGTTTTATACGCTGGTTATATTGAAGACAGTTAAACCTCAGAGTACATCTAACAACCCAGTTCTATTAAATGGTGTGTGTGAAAGACTGATAAGGTCCGATAATATTTTCAAGTTTATGTATTTACAACGAGCACGCCTTAAATAAAAAATTCTTAAGGGACGCAGAAAGAAAAAACTTTTTGTAGAAGTATGCAGTTACATACGCTCCTCCCTGATAATGACCATGTGATGCAGGTCAAACACAGGCTGACAGGGGAGGGAGGACAACCTGACTGTCCTCGCCTTGCAGAGAGTAGAGTGCAACAAAGATACCAGAGAGAAGAAGAGCAGTTTTCTTAGCCTGAGAGGTGTTGGATAATTTGAGCTCCTGGACACTTGTGAATAAAGTCTATTTGCTACTAAAAGGAGATATCTGATGACGAAGGTGCTGATGGTGACGGATATTCTGCTGGGAATGTAAAATAGAAATAGAGCTACAGAGAAAGAGGCCCACGTGAATCGGAAATGGAATCTCAGCCACACAAAAAATTATCCCATTCAATTGAAGAAATACTAAGGAGGCCCACATGTGTCAGAAAAGAGAAAAGAGTTCATCGTGACTGGACTGTTATCAAGGAGAACACCAAGGAATCAAACCAGCTCTCATGTGCAGGTAATATGTTGTTTTTTTATCTTTTTTTTTTGCAACATCATAGTTGCCATTAAAACATGATAAATATTCCTGTTAATTTTGTACTTGTTCTCTCTCTGCTAATAGAAAATCCACAAAATAGACTACATGAAGAGACTCCAAATGCCACCACAGACTCCATGAGTGAGTATAATGATTTATGAAAGCGAAGGAAAAAGACACATTTAAAAACATGTTTAAATGTGATGATTATTTGTTCACAGGTCAGAGGAAAAAGAGGCAAACGAGGGTTACTTTCACACCATTACAGGTGCAGGAGCTGGAGAAAGTCTTCCAGCAGACTCACTACCCAGACGTCAACAGCAGAGACCAGTTAGCCTCTCGCCTGCACCTCACTGAGGGCCGAATACAGGTAGGACACATTCTTCAGTAGTTATGAACTACTTGAGTGGACAGTATTTCTTAAATGTATTTATTTTTTGTCTTTGCGGGTCTTCACAAATGAGTGGGGATGCACACTGGTGTCCATTAATGTTTGTCGGATTTTACCAAGAAAAGAATCACCATGGCATTATTAAATAGTTCATGATTGTTTTATTTAAATGCTGCATTATATTCAGTTTATTAGTTAGTTTAAGATTAGTATTATTACTAGGCACTATTTAATTATGTTGAAAGAGAAGAGAAAAAGAGAAAGAAAAGAGTGTCCCACACTCTGGCTCCATATGCATTTCGCTATAAATTCTGATTCTGATTCTGACGTTTCAGCCCTAAGGCCTTCCAAATAAATAGAGAAATGCATGATGGAGCCAGAATGTGCAACACTTTTTTCTTACTTTCAGGTCTACCTCAAGTGATCAGCACCTCACGACAGCCCCCATTTGCTATATATTAAATATATAATGATGTGGCATTTTACTTGTCAAACCCATGTCATAATTTTACGTATTCCTTTTAAAATAAAGTTCAACAAACAATGACCAAATAGAGCCTTTATTTTGCAACTTATTTGTTGCTCACATTACTTATTAGTAGTAATAGTAGTCAAGGAGTTACTAACTAACAATTCACTGTATGTGCTTAAACAACAGACTGATTATACTAAGTAGCCATCAATGGAACAATAACAATGGTATTTGGACTGCTACCTCCCAAATGATAAATTACATATTACAGAATAAAAGTGTGTATTAAAAAATGTATCATTCTTTGATGATGTTTTGTACTCAGAGGAAAGTCATAACAAAATAGTCCTGCTATACAGTATATATGGTTAAGTTAGAAGTAGGTAGATTTATTTCACATGTGTTTTTTGTGCTATAGATTTGGTTTCAGAACCGTAGAGCCAAATGGAGGAAGGCAGAAACACTGAAGGATATAGAGCTGATGACCAGCCAGGACATCCAGCTAGCCAGTCATCAGCTGCTTTATTATGAGGTAACATCTGACATATATCTGCCCATCGCAATTGTATTGCATCTTTCATCCACAAAATACAATAAAGGAAAAAATATGATATGAAAATATACAATAAAATTCAAATAAAAAGACCTTACAATGATAAAGTGAAGTAAACAATAAAAGAGGAAGCAGGTAAATAACAAAAACAGTTAAAGAATTAAATTTAAATTTATACCTGATGCTTCATTTATTTTATGTATTCATAAAAAAATGAATTATTGTTTTTAACTTAATTTACTTTATATACTACCAATATATACAGCCAAATATATGTGTTGTTGTTTTTACTTGTCTTGAGAGTTATCCATATGCCATCCAAGGTGTGGGAAGGGAGGAGGGGAATATATAAAATATATATATATATCATTACGTACGTGGATTTATGTACTGTAAATTGAGGCAGGCAGCTTTTTTTATTCTCAATCTAACCTCCGGTGTTGAAAAACAGAATTAAAACAAAAAAATAAATGAAAGTAATATTGAATATATCTATCTAAAACAGCAACAACAAGCATTAATCATTACCATAACCACTTACACCATAAGATCGACCAGTAGTCATAGTAGTCACATAATTATGGTCACATAATTATATGCTCACTTTAAAAAGAAGAACATTTTGTTTTAGAACAAGATACAACATGATTTCGTATTGGAGAATTGGCTAATGCGTTATCTAATCAAAATGAGTCATACGATATGGCACAGGTTAAGTGATCAGTGATTCCTTTGTTGTATTTGGAAATAACTTCTCGTTAAGTACTGTGTGTGCTCTCCCAGGTCTCCCAGAAGCCCCAGCTGCAGGCAGTGTGCTGGCTGCCATGCTGCGTACCCAAACCCCGTCAATCAAGGCTGTTCCTCAGAGCGACATGTGGTCCGACACCAGCCTTGCTGACCAACACACATTCCCCAGATCCCAGGACTCTGTATTTTGACCTGCTGGGGACAGACAGATAGCAACTTCTGTTCAAATGATGACACCATTGTGTTAAATCACATGAGTATCTGGTGATATACTCCAGACTATAATATCTAAACTATGTTTATGCAACAGTTTAATTGATAAGTTTTTATCAGATGTGTTGACTGTGTTGACAACTTGAAAATAAAATGAATGTTAACAACAGTTTTTCCTTTACCAATAAAGTTGACCTGGCTGGCTGGTTTACTGGATGCAGTTAACTTTCGTGTATGCAAGACCTTGTGATTAGTCCGTACTGATTTATTCTTATATGTCAAGGTTTGAGGACACTCGGAGCTGCGGCATGCTTCTTGGCAGAGAGCAGTGTTTGTGCTGTTATTGTACATGACACCACACTTCCTTGTCTGAGATAAGTTACAGCGCCGTCATAAAATGTTCATTCATTTGACTTTCTGACAACCTGTCCTTATCTTAATTTGGGCTGATAAATCAGGGTTATTGGCAGGTCAGCTGGGGGGATTTAGAGAAATTGTAGACTAGGATCAAAGGGGAAATACCAGCTGAAGGTGTAGGCGGTCACTGTGTGTTGGTGCTGTAGTTAATAATTGTGGCTTAAATGAATTAAAAGTACAGAAAGTGAATGAATGAATATCTTTATCAATCTTTATTTACAAATCAGGCTACTGTACATACTGTACTGTAATGATGTAACCACTTGTACTTTAACTGTTTCTGTGAAACTTACTTGTGATATTGTTCTGCGAAAAGGCGACAAGGCATGAACCTGCTCACATCTCTTTCTTTCCAAGAACTGTTATCTGGGCCATTTTTCAAATAATTAGCAATTATAAGATAAAGCAGCATCGCCTTCACTATCAATGCCATAACTGGCTTGACAGTACCATAACTGATTACATTTATTAGCAAGCCTCTGAGAGCAGGTAAACTTTTCACCCCGGTCATATCTTCTTTTATTGAACGTGTTTTCTGTGAGAACAACTGTTCTGCTAGCTGCTGGGGCACGGTTCCACAAATAGTTGGTGGAGACCATCATACAAGGCGCAAACTGAAGCTAGATATGACATTTATCTGAATCATATGCCCTGGCCAAAACCAAAATATCAACATTTCATTGGACAAATGCAGTAAAATGGAAGTGGTAGATTATATATTCATTGCTGTTGTCTGTATTCAGGACCACGATTTTAAACATCAGATACCACTAAAATATAGATTGTAGGTTGTAAATGTTTCTCTTATCGTTCCATATAACTTTAAAACTATTTTTGCTGGTTGACTGACTGGTTGCCTGCGCATGCTAAGTAGGTTCCCCCTATGTATCTAACGCGTCCAATTTCTAAAAATAAAAAAAAACAACTGTAATTTCACTAAAGTTGCAGCAACATCTCAACTGGTCGTCTCCAATAAGGAGGTTGGGGAAGAAAGAAAAAGAGTCAGGTAACGTATTGACCAACAAACAGGATTTACTGAAGCCTCTATTAAAATCCCTGCAATACAAACACACCCCAAAACCCAGAACCACCCCTCTGCACCCACACACTCAACACAGCCCTCTGAAGCAGGTTATATTCACTTTTGTCTACAATACCACCAGCTTGCAACCAACTAGTCTTGCATTGCCAGACCTTCCTCCACAGCGCTGTGGAGAAGGAGCCTTCTGCTCAACAGCCAAAGTTTAAAAAAAAAAAAGCTTTTAAAAAAAGGTAAATATGATATATTTAAATTGTAAGTATGAAAAAAGAAAGTTGACATCAAATATGTATTTATATATATTTTTAAATAATTTAAGAATTTATAAATACTAGAAATGCAAATTGAAAACAAAAATGTTACTTGCTCTTCCATTGAGAAATGATTTATTATAATTTATGTAAGGTTTTTAGCCATAACCAGTGCATAACTATATATTGTTAAGGCAAGGCAAGGCAAGGCAGCTTTATTTGTAGAGCACATTTCAGCAACAGGGCAATTCAAAGTGCTTTACACAAAATCAGTTAAAAGAAAATAAAACCGATAAAACACAGAAGAAACAGTTAAAAAATAAAAACAGTTAAAACACAAGAATAAAAGTTACAGTGCAGTATAAAAGATTAAACATTAAAGAAATGAACATCATTTAAAGAAAAGCAACATCGAAAAGAAAAGTCTTCAGCCTTGATTTAAAAGAACTGAGAGTAGCAGCAGACCTGCAGGTTTCTGGGAGTTTATTCCAGATGTGAGGAACATAGAAACTGAACGCTGCTTCCCCCTGTTTAGTTCTGACTCTAGGAACAGACAGTAGACCTGTCCCAGATGACCTTAGAGGTCTGGGGGGGTCATAGTGTAGTAGCAGATCAGAAATGTATTTTGGCCCTAAACCGTTTAGTGATTTATAAACTAGCAAAAGAACTTTGAAATCAATTCTTTGGGGCACAGGAAGCCAGTGTAAGGACTTCAGAACTGGAGTGATGTGATCCAGTCTCTTAAGTGTAAATACTTAAGAGCATGCAGGACAGTACATGCACTGATGCAGGTCCTATAAAAAGCTGTAACTGTTATTTCTCACAGCAGGTGGCGCCCTTTCACCCATGAACAAGCAGAAATGCTGCTCTCTGTTTTGCTGAGTGTCACACAGAAGCCACTGACCTGATTTTAAGTCGCAGGGCTTCATCTATCAGCTGGTATGGTCATTTTAATGATTGAATGATTTATCTGCTGTTAGGTGCTATTAATAATAATTCAGAGAAAAATATAATCATTCGTATTTTTTTTTTTTTTTAATTGTGTCTCCATTGCCTGTCTGGTTCTCTCAGGAGAGGGGGGGGCGGATATCCAGCATCTCTCAGCCTCCGCCCGCCTCTGTGGCTCTGTCCAGACCGGTGGAGAGACAGGGGGGGGACCGCAGAGCGACAGGGAGACAGACAGAGACATAGAGAGAGAGAGAGAGGGGCGATGGCCGCCGATGGAGTATGCGCGGAATCGGCGGATCAGTACCGGGCCGAGTTGGAGCGGCTTACCCAGGAACTGGCCGAAGCGAACCGGGAGAAAATCCGGGCTGCGGAGTGCGGTCTTGTTGTCCTGGAGGAGAACCAGGCGCTGAAGCAGAGGTATGCAGACCTGGAAATCGAGCAGGAGACTCTCAGGAAGGAGTTGGAGCAATTGCAGGAGGTAAGAGAAGGAGCTGCTGTTGCTTTTTTTGGACACCGTGGCCCGCGAGCGCACTGCGGGCAGGTGTGTGTGACCAGCTGCATTGCCACAGAGGGGGTCCACCTAGTTTTATACGTAGTGTCCACCTTAACATGAACATACGATGATGTTTGTTGCGTTCATATGCACGCAGTGGTGTGGGGATTGGGAACCAGCAGTTATGTGGTCTCCAGGGTCCCCAAACATACTGAATGATGTTTAATATCACTTGCATTTAATTTAATTGAAAATACTTCAATCTGTGGACTTTTAACGATAGGCCTATCTATTGTCATAATGCTATAGGTTTCACCCCCTGAATCTGTTATCATGAAAAAGTGAATAATTTATGCTGTTTCTCTGCAGTGAATCCATTGGCAGCAGTATTATACATGGTATTGCAAGCACAGGACTGTGTTTCATAGTTTTAAGATTCCTTCCTTTATTACTTTCAGGCAACTCTCTACTTGGGACTCTTGACTGAGCCTTTTGGTGTTTTGCCAAGATATAGTTTTTTTCTCTCTCTCAGAAATCCCTCAGTAATTGGATCTTCAGAGTTGTCCACTGCAGTATGTGCAGTGGCTCGAAGATAAAAAGGACATTGAGACCTACTGTGAAGATTTTTTGATTACACCCACAAATCAAATTTTAACTCCTGTACTCCTGTCTCTAACAGACTTTAAAAGTTAACAAACCAATGCTTTAAAGTGGAGAAAAGTGCTGTGTGATCCAGACTGAGTAATACATGGCTGTGTATGAACATTCACTCAATGCATACATGCATAGAGTAACAAGAGACGGATGCTGACAGGGCGTAGAGCCCAAGGTTGCTTATGGAGATGCTAGTGCCAAGGGGCCAAGAGAAGTAGCTGAAAGCAAAGTTTTTGTGCATGTGTGTGTGTGTGTGTGTGTGTGAGGGAAATTCAGTCTTTGCTGCCAACTTTTGTCAACTTTCATTCTCATCATTATTTATACAGTGTCATCTCAAACCATGCGTACACCAGGCAGTAAGATAGAAGTTTCTCAATCGCAAAAACATAATGCTTGAGAAAGTTAAAAGCATGATTTTTTTCTTCAAGTCTATATCCTGAAAGTAATAGATGAGACAGATAATTTGTAGAAAAAAATATACAGTATTTTTCTGCTTCCTCCTTGTGCTCCTATTGGCATTTGGAAGTTTCCACCGCACCGGAAGGAAACAACCAATCAGAGCCGAAGAGTCCCTAACAGTGTCTAACACTGACCAAATATGAATCAAGGTTATGTTATTGTATTGCCTTAAATCTTATCAGACAACATATTATTTAGTGTACTGTTTAGCTGTATTATAAGAAAGTTTGGTACCCGTCTGCCATGTTAACAACAGTTGAGCCAAAACCATGCACCCTGCCCTGTGGTGGTTGGCATGTCGCCCTGCCAACCACCTGCAGCAATCTCTCATTTTATAGCAATAGAGGAACAGAATCTTTTCATATTTGAACAGCACTAGCTAGTTCAATCCTGCTCTTAAACAGTTAAGACTTATATTGACTCTACCTTACATGTGGCTGATTGGGAAATGAACAGCTGAAATATGAGCAATTTACATTTACCCCAAACTGTCTATTATATATATATATATATATATATATATATATATATATATATATATATATATATATATATATAAAAGTTATGCATGAAAAACATACAATTGTTGCCAAATTCTTTGCATATCTAAATATAGGAAAAAAAAAATCCTCAAATCCTTCTGTCTCTTCATGTATTGTCAGACACACTCACTCGATGATGTTGAGATCAGGGCTCTGTGGGGGCCAGGCCATCACTTCCAGGACTTCCTGTTCTTCTTTCCACTGAAGATAGTTCTCCTTGGGGTCGTTGTTCTGCTGCAGAATACATTTGGGGCAAAGCATACGCCTCCCTGATGGTATTGCATGATGGATAAATATCTGCCTGTATTTCTCAGCATTGAGGACACCATTAGTCCTGACCAAATATCCAACTCCATTTGCAGAAATGCAGCCCCAAACTTGCAGGGAACCTCCACCATGCTTCACTGTTGCTGGCAGACACTCATTATTCTACCACTCTCCAGCCCTTTGGCAAACAAACTGCCTTCTGCTACAGCCAAATATTTCAAATGTTGTCAGTCCAGAGCACCTGCTGCCATTTTTCTGCACCCCAGTATGTTTTCGTGCATAGTTGAGTTGCTTGGCCTTGTTTCCATGTCGGAGGCTTTTTGGCTGAAACTCTTCCATGAAGACCACTTCTGGCCAGACTTGTTTTTACGCGTGCCCCAAACTTAAGAAACCGCCTAATTAAAAATGATACACGTCCACAACCCATTGCGTCGTTTCTTAGTATGCCATACGTAACTATAAATCTGGCAGTTCCTATCAAATCATTCCTATAATAAACATTTTTTATGAAATGGTCTGTTTCTGCATTCACTATATTGCAGCAGGTTTTATGAAGGAGTGGGATAATGTTCTTTAATTGTTTGTGGTAGGCTTGTATATATGGAACTGTTCCTTCCACTGATTGTTTTTTCTTTTCCTTTTCTTTTTCTTTTTTGTGGATAGCAATGTTATGGATATTGAATTTTAACAGCCGTCTTTTGAGGTGTAAAAGTCTGTTAAAAACCTGTATAAAAGTGTTCTCTTAATTGAGTCATGAGTGGGGCTATTAGGCTTTATAGACCTAATCCAACTAATTCATCACATGTTTGGTCAGTTGATTGTAACGAAACGTTGCCTTTGTATCAAATTATGGGAGCTTAAAGCAGTTTTGGGGACATTATATTTTTTCACTGTATATTTACATCTGCCACTTTCTTCCTTGTGCCTTTTATTCCTCTTCTTGACTAGTTGGACTTTTTGTTTTGACTTGCACGCAGAATCAGAATGATCTTTGTGCAGCTCACGGCAGCATGTTAAGATAAAGAGACAGCCATAGACAGCCGGTAGCAGAGCACTGTCCAGCTGATATCTCAATACTTTATTATTGGATGATAGGTGGTGTGGCTGATTATATGGAGAATTTGATGAGACAGGGAAGAGAAAGAAGCAGAAACACATTTTGGCTGTGTAGGAGAGGGAATCAGGAGGAAAGTATGATAAAAAGAAAGTATTTCGATGCCAGCAGAAAAAACGACAAGAAACAAAGAGTCTAAGCTTGAAGAGCGGCCGTTTATATTCCGTTATTAAAGTTTAGGATACAACAGACCAGATGGGTGGATGGGCCTGCTTTACTGTACCAGTGGCTGGATCTTTTTTTTAAAGGATATTGAAGTGACTTAACATACAGTATGATGCTTTGGGCTTCTTTGTTAATAGTCCATTATTTGCTTTTGTATAATTTGTTAATCCTGTGTAGTTAAACTTTAATTTTCGTAGCTCTAGTAATGTCAGCTGCCATTACAGCAGCAGTACTCTTTGTTGTGATCTGTCATCTGTTAACATCTGCACCAATTTTATTCTCTGCTTCCTGTCTGTCTGTCTTTCTGCCTGTCTGTCCTTGCTCTCGCCTGAGAGAGGGAACATTTTCCTGAGGTGATATTACTTCCACAGAAAGAAACACCCCCTGCTTCATATCTTTCTGTCGCACTTTAATGAATATGAGACTGAATGGCAGAGTGCAAACCTGCCAGTAACATCACATCTACCCCTGTCGTACTCTAGGACAGGTGCATTATTAAAGGGCACGGAAACTGCAGATGGAAATTGCAGTTGCTTCTGGGACTGAGTGGCCTGGAACTGTTGATTATTCTTAAAAAAGGCCAAAAATCAGTTTCGCCATGTTTTTTTTCTATCTTTAAAGAACATATTGTTTCTTCCGGTCAGTGTGTTCATTATTCACAAAAAAAACAACTTATGTGTCAAACAAGATTTATTTGTATATTTTTTATAAAATTGACAACAGACTGCATCATATGTGTGCAGGCTGCATCATATGTTTAAAAACAATCACTTCATATCTGATGCATGTATTTTTCTTTGATTTGCTTATGCCATTGTATGTGCAAGCTAGCCAGATTTGCAAGTGTGTTCATAATGTTTTTGCATATGTTCTGTGGTGACACATATGTTCTGTATGTACTGGTTGCCCTCAGTCCAAGTCCCAGCTGGTGAAGAACAACTGACTAGAACACTGTACACACACACACACACACACACACACACACACACACACACACACACACACACACACACACGTTTGAATTTTGTCACAATAAAATTACATAACAAAAGGTCATGATGACAGTGAGAAACCAACATCCTCCAGTGGAAATCTTTGCCAATTATTTTCATTAATGATTAATCTACCAATTATTTAATTATTTTCTCCTCTCACAGTTTACAAGAACCTAAGTTGACAAATTCTCCCAATTTACTGTAACTTTTGGCATTTTCACTTAAAAATGACTTAAACTATTAATCAATCATTTTCTGTAAATAGCTGCCAAATACTTTTCAAAAATGTAATACAGACAAAGATGTTTTTTATCATTCTTGGCCTATTTGCTTGTCTCCTCAATTTATAGAAAATGAGGTAAAAAAGTTATATTTCCTTGACATGACGTGGTCATGGTCGTGGTTTTGATCTTTATCTTGATCTATATCTTTCCTGTCTGCAGGGCCCAAGCAGAAATTAAATGCAAAGAGCGTGTTTTGGTTCTAAAAGTAGAAGTGTTTCCTTGCTCTGTAGTGTCCTCTCCCACCCCATATATTTTCCCTTCACCAAGCTCTTTCACTCAGCCTCCTCCTCTTGTGTGTGTGTGTGTGTACTGTATGTCTCTGGATTGCTGCCTAAGCAATGGTTCTGGCTTGTTAGTGCTGTCTCTGGGCAGATCAACCTCGGATGATAGGACACAGTAAGAGGCGGAAGGAGGAGGATGCCACCACTGCAGAGTGGGAAGAGCAGTGTGTTCATATGGCCTACAGTGATGTTTTAATCACACTGTAAACAAGGTAGATTGAGAGCACTTGAAGAGCAGTCTTGTAGTCATAAAGTAATTGTATGCCCTGTACTCACTTATTAGTTAGTCTTAGTCTCTAATCTCTTTAAGTCCCTTTAATTAGAATTTTTCTTAGTCTCCCATACAAAGAAAATTATCTTTTCCTTTTAAACATTTTAACTCATATGTCTGGATTAGGGTTAGGTCATTTCTGCTACCTCCTCTTATTATCTCTAAAATGTAATAATTTTAAAAAGTCTACAGAAGAGTTGGCATTTGTGATGAGTTGAGACGAGGCAGGCAGCTCACAAGTCAGTTCTGTTCTCAAGTCTTCAGGCCAAGAAATATGTCAAAAATAAATCTTCACATGGCAACTTCAGTCATGATTCATCAGGTCAGCATGAAATCTTCAGCTCCAAGACTGTTTTCTATGTTTCTTGCAGCTATGTAGTCATCCGTCTCCTCGACGCTATTCTTGGTAGAGTCTGCACACACTCAACCTTCATGACTCACAGTATTTGCTGACATTGAACTTGAAAACTGCCGTTGATAGCCATTTCAGGACACATGGTGTGCTATGACTTGTCTTAGCAATTTGACTAATGGTTGTCACAAAAATCACAAAACACTTTGATTGATTTCCACATACACAACAATGGAAAAAATGCTGCAAACAGCGCCGAAATCCATCTCTGTTTGGACCCATTTTGCTTCATCATACTTTATCGTAGGAAAATAATGCAATTCTTACATAAATTCACAAATATCACCAACACAAGTTGACTGTTCTGTAGATGATTGATTTGCTGTCAGCCCATCTCCTCTGGGATTTTCTCCACATTATCTGCATAAGTCAAGTCAATATCAAGCGACTGCTCGGTCATCAGGCACCAGTGTTGAGGGTGTGAAGCTGTTGAATGACTTGACCTCCTTCAAAATAAATTATGAAGCCTAGTGAGAGACCTATCAAAATCACACTGGTTTTCAAACCTTCTGTGTCTCATACAGCAAAGAACAACACACAAAATATAGTAGAAATGAGGAGTTAAGGGCTTCCGGGTAGCTCAGTTGGTAGAGCATTTACTCCTCGACGCAGCAGCTGCGGATTTGACTCCGACCTGCGACCTTTGCTGCATTTGCTGCATGTCTTTCCCCCTCTCTCTCCCCTTTCATGTCTTCAGTTCTTCTTTCAAAATAAAGGCCTAAAATGCCCAAAAGATTATCTGTAAAAAAGAAGAAAAAGAAATGAGGAGTTAGATTTCTAGAGGTGTTTAATGTATTTCCCCTACCAACTGTTGACAACTGCAGTTACATTGCTGCTGTAGCAGACAAGACTCTAAAGCAGCAGAGTTACTGTTTGGTGTTAGGCAGGGAGGACACATCTGGCATTTTTTTCTTAGAAGTAGGGAATCAACATTGAAGAAAAGGTTTAGCAAAACTTAAATACTGCTTAACAGTAATGAAGTTTAAAAAAAGAAGCTCAGTACACCCTGGTGAGTTTGATGGGGCCTCCATTAAAGCACAACAGAGAAAGAGAAACAGAGCAGCTGTGGTTGTAGATCACGCTTTCCTGCATGAGAAAAAAGGATACTTTACAGGTTTCTCTCCCCTCTGCTCTTGCATCATTTTTCATTCCTTTGGTCTTGAGAAAGGGCATTAAACATGGATGGATTGGCTGAATCAATATCTCATGAGATGGTGTTGCTCCCTTCTTTGGGTTTTGTGCTCTACACCATTAGCCCACCATCCCCCTCCTCATCTCCTGGGGTCGCTCCCCCCTCCTGGTCTTCCACGATGGTCCCTCCCTAGAATGAAGTGGGAATTATGCATCGATTTCTGCTCCGTGTGGTGAGAATGTATCATGTCTGAGCTAAGCTGCACATTATTGTGTACACTGTAGCATGCATTGTGGAAATCAGTGCATGTTGGTAAAACACATCTGACAGATTCGGTGTGATTGCCTCAAAGTGGATCATACGCAAACAGCTGTTGAATCAGTCACTTACAAAGATGTTTTTAGAGATGAACCGTCTGGCACTGGGGTCTGCTTGATGGCAGTCAGCCATGGAAATAAAGCCAAATTTGCTTTAACTCTTAAAGGGATACTTTTAAGCCAGCTCTGTGTCATCTTTGTGTGGGCAGTGTGTTTAGATGAACCGAGTTTGGCTTCCCTCCGTGGCGCCAGTTCACAATGCTCACAGATATCTGACGTGATGTGATTAGACACCATTCATCTGCAAACACTACCCACCGTGCCATGATAGAGAGCCGGGTTTTAGACAGGAAAAATCTCTTTAAGTAATTTAAATGTGATTTATTTATTTAAATGTATAGCCCACTCAACAATGTCTTTCAAAGTCATGGTGTTTATCTGAAGCGTAATCGTTAAAAAAATACTTTATTGTTCTTTCAGTTTAAATGATATTGTTGTTTGGAGAAAATAATCTATGCTCTTTCTTTCTAGGTGGTATTGACCTGTGACCTTTTAGCAACAGGCTCAGGGATGCTGTTGAGCATATAGTTAAGGACCTGTCTGCCCTTGTGTTTGGCTGTGTTTTATATGGGTGGGTGGGGGGTGATATGTGTGTTTTGTCAGGACCCAAAGGGAAGGTCATTTGTCACTGAGTCACACACCAGGAACACTTTTCCTGCATGTGTGTATGGCTTTTCCTTTTGTTTTTTTCCTCTCCTGTGTCTGTATGTGTAGCGGGAGGGGGTGGGCTGCGGATGTTGTGATTGAGACCAGAGAGGGAGGGGTGGCAGGATAGAGTGGTGGAGGCGGTGAGTGACTCCAGCCCATCAGTCGGGTCTCTTTGTTGTTTCAGGTGTTTATGGTTGCGTTGACTTGATGGAGAAGAGGTGAGGAAGAGAGAATGGGGGGGGGGAAACTCCAAAGGAACACCATGATTTCGCTCAGTTATTTTATTATTTTAGACTCTTATTATTTTTCTTTTGTTCATTTTTCTTAAATCTCAAGATGAAGTCACATGAAGAGAGAACAGGACCTAAATAAGCTGTTCTCTCTGCAGAGACACTTCAGGCCCGCCCAGCCCTGCATAGATTATGTTTTTAAGAATGCTCCTTTTTACTGCAGTGAAATACAGTCGTTGGTAAGGGGAACCAGGACTCCCCTGTCTGCAGGCTGCTGTATTGATTAGTCGTCTACTTTAGCTGTGTGTGCTGCAAACTCTGAAAGCATAGCAAAAGCCTTTTCTCTCACAAGGAAAACTTTTGTTTTTGCAACACAAAGATCTTCCATGTGTGAATTTAAGAACTACTAGTGCAGTGCCCGTTGAAAATGTGCCAGGCGCATACTTGGCCTGTGGTATTGCTGCTTGTAGAATTCATCAAAACCAAAATGACTTACAGAAGGACCCCAAACCACTTAATATGCAACTCCACTGTATAGCCTACTACCAACTTACAGTGTAGTGTAGGCTACTTCTACACCAGAGGAAGACATTGTAGGGTACTGTTGTAATTACCTGACAGAGAACTCTGCAGATTCAGAATGTAACTACTGTAACAACTTAATTAACCTGACCCAGGCTAAGTCTGATGAAAAGTGATGTATCTGTCTGGTCCAACTCTTGAGATTTTCTTGCATTGCACAGCGCTCTGAAGGAATAATCTCTGACATTAGGTTACATTATGCTCTGCCAGCTCACAGCATTTTAATACAATAACAGAAAAGTTATTAAAGCGTTCAGCATGTGGTGTCTGCTGATGTGCAGGTTACCTTCCCCCCAACACGGACACACATGGACACACACACACATCGCTTTATAAGATAAATAGCCTGCCTAAGTGGCATCACGCTCTGTACTTGTTGTCTGGCTTTGCTTTGAACGTGTGGGATTCTGATACGTCCTGAAATTCAGGAATTGTCGTTTGTTTATTCAAAGTCAAAGACAGTCCGAAGTCGTGCTACTTTGCAAATTTTTTGTGGGTCTGATATGTATGTTATATTTTAGCTGCCAAATCTCCGCTGCTCATGTGGTTGTCAGGGTGAGTGGCCAGCGGCTAGCAACAAAAGCCAATGTGTGCTTCTTTTACCTATATGGTATTTTGTATTTCTTATCCAATAACGTCAAAGTTGGCAGCGCACTTACTCGTGCCCGTAGCAAGACATCTGCCAAGTTTGAAATCCATCGGACTAACGGTTTGAGAGATATTTGCGTAACACACACACACAGACATACGTTCCTGTAATTTATAGATAGGTTGTGACATCTAATGCTGTCCACCTGGTTTCTTGATTTTAAAATTGGTAATTTAAAGCTTCACTGATTTCAGTTATTCTGCTTTGTTTGTGTCTTAGTTTCAGCTCCTGTCTTCTTTCATGCTTTCCATCTCTTCATGCTGGGGAAAGAGATGCCTCCCATCTAGATGACCAGAGGCCATTATATCCAGCAACGATGTAGAGCAAGGATGAGCATGACCCTCTGAAGTTCCTGCCTCCCTTAACACAATTAAAGTGCACATACTTACTGGCATGCGTGAGCACGTGCACGTGCACACCCAGATATGCACTTATACTGTTATGGGGGTGCGACAGAATCAGGGTCAGCCGATTTGTCTTTGTCACTTCCATGCTGCTAGGGGGTGTAGAATCAGGCAGGTATTAAATCATCCCCTAGTTAACCCATTTAATTAACCCTATCCTCCATCACTAGAGAGCTGATGATGTCAAGTGAGGTCATTAAAACTGAAAGGGTATATATATATCTATATATATATCTATATATATAGATATATATATCTATATATATATGAAATAGCACGTCATATTATAAATATATGTATGGTCCTGCTTTTGGAAGGTTTGGAAAATGCTTAAAAAAATATAATAGGCCTGAGGGTGCGTGCCTCCGTTTTTGTTAATAAGCATAAGCATGGCTATATACTGCAGTCTTTGCTTGATACATGACTTAAACAATCAATCAGGTATCAAGCAGAAGAAGTGAAATTAGCCCTTTCCAAAAACCTTTACTACTTACTTCGAATCCAGAGGTTGAATTCTTGCTAAAATAAAATGAGAATGAGAAGGAACAGAAACGTTTGAATGTAGACAAGAGACTTAAACAGATAGCAGAGAACCTGGTAAATACTTTATTAGTAGCCCGTACAAGGATTCCCACAGGTCTGCGGGCTTGGCATGGCGGCTCTCCTGTGGCTGCACAAAAGCACTGAGTCACCCAGAGGCCCCATGTGTCAACACCAAGAGGGTCACTGTGTGCAGACCAGCCTTTCCATTGTAGTCAGAGACCCTCTACAGAGATAGGAGACAATGTTATTAGTTGAATCTGTCTCCAACCGTTGTGTCTCTCTCCCTTGTGTGCCTCTGGCTGCCTCTCTGGGTGTGTCTGCTGGCACTAACACCAAATACCAATCAGCTTTCAAAAACCTTGTCTTTTATTTTATTTCCCAACGCCATCATCATTACTCTCAGCACACTCATCCAAGCTCAATTTCCTTTTTCTTTAACCTTAGATTACTTGTTCCATTAAATACTTCTCCCACTTAGTCAAGCAAAGAGATGGCAAAGGGATGAAGGACTTTAAGGAGGGAGCTGTGTAAGAGGAGACTAGGAGAATAGGTCAATCTCCACACTCCGTACATTAGCGCTTTAATTCGTCTTCACCCCCGGCAAGTCCCTGAACAGTTGACTCACCATGGAGGCCCAGTACTTAGTTCAGTGATGGAGCGAGAATCCACTTGAAGAATTCAAGTGGATTCAAGTGTGTTCCAAGTTAGTATGGCAAACTTACACAATTTGAGTGGCACTGTAGAGGTCACTAGGTTTAGTCCGACAGCTGCTTGCTCTGCCTGCACGCCACTACGGCTCAGCGGCTAACGACCAGTTAACAATACAACTTCTGTCATTATATATGTAATTTATAAAAGGCTTCTAGTGTCGGTGTAATGGCCGTGCCGCTGCGTGAGCTTCTCCGGTCGAACAGAGAGAACGCCGCCACGTCAGAGAGCAGCAAAAGCGTCGGGAAGCTTTTGACGCTTTGGCCGCTCTGACGTGTTTGATCAAGGGAGAAGCACAAGCAGCCACTGCACTAGCGGCAGGTAATGTTAACTGGTCCATATGTACAAACAACGTTATATCATAAATGATTAGTAACCTAGCAATGGCGATTATGAGCTTGTGCTCAGAATTAATGTTTTGGTAGGAACGAAAGTTTACATCATATGTTTCTCTGGAATCAGCCAGTGCAAAGGACCATTCCGACTGGTTGCTAGATTACCCGCTGATCATTACCATAAAGTTGAAAAATGTCAACTTTCTGATTGACGCTCAACACGCTCAAAACGCCCAAAACGAAACACCGACAGATTTGCTGATCCTTGCAGCTGAGAGAAGTTTCTATTGAAAATGAGTGACTTCCGGTGACTTTAGAAGCTCAAGTCGGTGGCGGTGTGAACGCACGGTTAAGAGCTAAGGAAGCGCAGTGAGCAGTTCTCCAGAAAGCTGTAAGCAGCAATACCACAGGCAAAGCAATTGGCCATCCGAACAATCATGGTTTGAATGGGCAATACACTAGTTTCATTTTAAACTGAACAAATTTGGGTGTTTCACCTCCTTCCTTCCTTCCTTCCTTCCTTCCTTCCTTCCTTCCTTCCTTCCTTCCTTCCTTCCTTCCTTCCTTCCTTCCTTCCTTCCTTCCTTCCTTCCTTCCGTCTGTCTGTGTCGGGACACTCAGACAGGGCACTCAGCATTAAAGTCTCATCTCCTCCTCACTCAGTGCTTTTTTTATTTTCCATTCCAACCCGATGGCTCTTGTTCTCTCTCCAAACAAATGGCAGGAGTGAGGGATGAATACCAGTGAAGTGCATGGACGAGTCTGCCTCCATGTGCCTGGAGCCATGTATATTTTAATATGTATTTGTGTGCTAGAATGGCCTAAGGGGTAGGCCATGTGTTTTTGTGGTTGACTTGTTCATGATCCCCTGTAGTGGCACACGTTACGTTGTCTGATCAGAGCCTTCTATATAAATGCAAAAGCATAACATCATGTACGCCTCTTTATATTGTGTGTAAATTTAGATCCCAAAAAGAAGAAGTAGAAGATATAATACTTTTCATTGAGGCAGACAGTTGTCCGCTGTTTATTTTCATTCTGGAGTTAGGAGGAGAGGAGAATGTAAGGATGAATTTGAGGAGAAAGGATAGGAAATAAAGATTTAGGATCCAAAAAATCTTTTCCGGCCCAGCGGCCCTTCTGTTTACTGATTCAATGTCCATTCAGCCACACACAGATTGAGCACACATAAGTGATAAGGCATTCTGGGAAATAATCCAGGCATCTTTCTTATAAGGAGCAGACTTGAGCCAAATTGAATCACTCTAACAAGCCATATCTTTTTAACTAGAAACGCAGCCTGTCCCCTGGCAGACCTTTCAGCTTCACACAGCATGTACTGTACACATTGTGTTGGTGAGAATGCGACAGATGTGACGCTATTGTGGATGTTTTGTAACTGGCAGGGATTTTCCCGTATAAATCACATTAAGGCGTTTTTCTGCTATTATCCTGCATTATGGATTTTTCCTGGAGTGTCAGCATAATAGCATATTGTTATCAGAGGAATAATAGGCTCCGCTGCTCTAAATAAAAAGGACAAACAGAAAGGAAGGCAATTCACATGTACCCTCTTCAATATCTATAAAACATTCATATCACGTCAGCTCCAGCTAAGTGTTTATGTTACAGATATTCTTTAATAGAATAGCTTTCTACCAACTGGATAAATTAAAGGATTTAATAGCCTGGGCACTTATAATAAAAACTATACACATCCAGGGCTCCTGGTCGCTTAAAGCACAAACACACTCACACGCACACGCACACACACGCACACACACACACACGCACACACACACACACACACACACACACACACAAAGCAATGCAGATACTGCAGCTTGCATGTAATTTCTTCTTCACAAAGGACAATACATTTTGTAAGTATACACAGTTGCTGAATTGTTTTTAATTACTTCTAGTCATGTTTTTTATTTGTTAATTGTGTTAGTGTGACTGACCTCCATTCTTGCTGGGCTGTGATTACCCAGCTTCCCCTCGCTTGTGAAAATGTGCTTGTGTGTTTTTTTAGATCTGTTTTTGACAGATCTTTGGACTTGGCACTCTTCCCAATGGCTGAGAAGCACATGGGGACATTTCTGTGTCCTTGCAAAATATGCCAGGACAACGTTTTCTATATACCTACATCAGTGGCTCATCATGGGTTTTAATTACATCAGAGTTATAGGATACTAAATATACTAAACTGAAAAGAAGTTGTATGTATTAAACTTCCCTTAGCCTTACTCTGATTGTCTGTCAGAGTAAGCTTAACTTTTGAGCAATACTTAGTAACTTATATTTAAAGGGGCACGCTATTGATTTCACATATTAAGTTCCAATCATGTGTTAAAAAATGTAGTCTGCCTGCAAAAAAATGTGTATAACATATTTTGTGGCTTTGGAGGGAGCTTTGGTGATGTCATTGGGATGTAATCAGGGTTACCTCAGCTTGGGCTTGATAGTTAAAGGTCCAATATGTGATATATTTACTGTAATGAATCCAAATTCCGTGATGGAAATTGGGTTTCCGAAACGCTAGTGCAGCCATGAAAGCAGGAAACACATGAACAGGATCAACGGAGATAGATTCTACCCGACCTAAAAAAAAAAAAAAACGGCATGTTTCTAACAGTGACAAGAGATGTAACAAACCCCCGGGTAAATTATGGAGCTGTATATGAAAGGACGCAGAGTTGGCCATTTTCCTCCTGAACAGTTAAGCATTAGCTTCAGGCTAATTTATCATCTCTACTAGGGATGGGCCTTTCATGTCATTTCAACATTTGCATACTCACATTGAATTATATATAGCTATAGTATCTGAGTTGGTTACTCGCAAAAACAGTTGAGATCCTGAGTTAGCAGTGTGTTTAGCGGGTATTGCCGTAATTCTAAGCCAATAAAGTGTGTATTTCAGTAGGGTGGAAAAGGACGGCAACGTTGTGGAATTTTTAAACGGTTCCTACTGTAATTCTAAGCAGAAGAAGTGTGTGTGTCAGTTGGGTACTGAGCGCCACATGAGCACGGGCTGTTATGTTACGTCATTATAGCCAGTATCTAACGTTAGCTACTCCGCTGTGCTGTGAACTAATGTCTGGCTATGTGAGACAAGCGTCTAGCAACATTGTTGTGGATGCTGCCGTCTCAGCCTGGCAATCAACACGAACTTCGAGGCTAGGGAGGAAGGGGCGGGGGAGACGACTCTCTCAAGTATTTTGAAAGTACTGCAGCAACTATTCTAAACACTAGCGTTCAGTATTACATATTGCACCTGTAAGGATGTAAACAGAAAGGCTGCATTACAAACAGGAGTGTGTGGAGTTTGAAAGACATGGGGTTTTAAGAGGGAGTGAGGGTCTAATGTAAGATGCTAATTGGGTTGCATTATAGGAAATGTAGGATACAGTGTTTTGATCCGTACTAGAACATGTGATTCAGGATGTCTCACCCTCTGCGTCTCTTGTAAGTCCCCCAACTTTATGATACTAAATGAATGGGATATCCCTTTAAAAAACATACTGCAGCAGTTCTTACTCTGAGCAACTCCAGCAGTAAACTTGGATTTCTGGATTACCAATATTACAAGTGAGTTAATGAACATTTAAAAGTGTGCATATTAGTTATTTACTGTTCAGATGCATGGATATAACTAGGGTTGCAAAATTATATAAAGGTTATTTACTAACCAAACTATAGAAACATCCTAAATTTAATTTGTAATTGACAGTACTGACAGACCACAGACAGGCAGAAATTTGTGGAAAAGTGCAAACTGTTTCTTATAATTCTGCTGCTCCATTTACCTCACCCGACTTGTGTATTGCAGTCCAACATGTATTTGTCAAAAAGAAGTGAGTGAGTCAGGATTAAATCTCATGTGTTTGTGTTTTGTCTACTTACCTCAGGCTGATGTGTGTTTATGTGTGTTGTCTTGTTGTGAATGGATGTTGACACATTGCATGCCGCTTCAGACTTACTGTGTGTCTCTTCTATTTATTGCACTCTTGATGCAGTTCTTTTGGAAATTTGTGGGAGATTCAGTGTGAGATTTCTGTTGTTTTTCCTGTTGTTCTTTTTCATGGATGATTTGGCTTGGTCATCAACACTTGTGACATTGGCATGGCATGATTTACAATTGATCATCAAACAAGTAGATGACAAAGTGTATGACATGCTGGAGCAAGAAAATATTGTTCCGCTCTCAGACATAGTTAGTAGTTTCCATACACAGAGTTCTCCTCATGGCGCTGACAGCTACAGACTACTCAGCAGCAGTCCTGCATGTCTCTCTCCATGGTACTGAAATCCCAGATGTTGTTGGCTGGGCTGACCATCTGGACAGGACACAACAGTGTGTGTGTGTGTGTGTGTGCGTGTGTGTGTTTAAGTCAAACTTGTGATCCAGATTTAAGGCTGTCCTTTCTCAAATTGAGCAGTACAGGTGGCATATTTCTCATCTTGTATTTTCATAAAATACCCCCAAAAAAACGACATGACTTTAATCGGTCTTTAATCCATATTTATCATGGTGCAATTTAAATCCTCAATTTTATTTTATTTTCTCTCGGCCTAATTATCCATAAATTACTTTCTGACTGTACAGTAATTAACAATTGATTAAGGATATTCTGTCACAGTCATTAAATAATATTTTAAGTAATCCTCATCCTCTAATTAAAATCCACATTAATTAGAACCTAAATACACAAGGGCACGTTCATAGATTATGAATGGTTTTTATAAAATATTATAATGGTTTTTCTTGCTCTTTTTTTGCTCTCTGACCTTTTTAATTTAATAAAGTCTAGACACCTTGCTATCTATAAATTATAAATAAACTTGTTTTTACAGTGTATGCTGCTGGGTAGACCTGATACTTAATTATGAACATTTGGTGGAGATTAATTGCTGATGTAAAATTTATTTACTCTTCTTCTCCATCCTGGGTGAAAATAAACACACCCACAGGTCCTCCCCTGACTCCTAATTAGGAGCTGCAACTGACGGGGAAGGATTTCAAGGTTGCACTTGCTTCTCCTCTCACACTGGTGCAGTGGTTGGTTTGTTCCCTCTGTCTGCTCCTCTTTCCATGGCCTGAGGGACAAAAATCTATAGAGGAAGACTCTATTGTTAAGACTTCATCCACTGAGGCACGGGAGACCGGGGAGCCTCAAGGTTGAATACATTATGGGGTTTTCAGTACACCAAAACGAGCCGGTTGCCAATCTATGACGCCATGTTAAAATCATCCTGAGGAATAGTATTAAACTTTAATGTTCTGCACTGTTCTTCACATGTTATCTGGCTTAAATAACTGTGTTATGTTTTCTAATTAGGACATAGATACAGGGCCATTGCAAATCCATCATTATAATGATACAGCATGCAGTATTGTTAGTGACGTTCATGTGATTAGCCTGAATAATATAGAGGGGTTAGTGTTATTTTTAGCCAACCAGAAACTCAGGAGCATCAGGAGAGCCAGAGCATACTGTGCTCCTTTAGGCCTATGTGTAAATATTGAGCCTCAGCCATCAATGTTCACTCACTGTGACTTCCTTCAGGACGAGCGGTTGGCAAATTGAGCGAGCAGACTTTTGAAGAGCACGGCTCAGCCCATGAAGAAGGTTGTTATAAAACCATCTGCTTTTCGTTACGCATCAAGAACACCGATTCTCCGCGTATGAGTTGCTGCTGAATCACTGCCTGCAACTGGGACAGTCCTCTCTGTGTGTCTGTCACTGTGGGTTATGCCTTTTCATCAGCTGCCATGTTTATCATTCTTAAATACTAAATGAAATGTGTGAGTAGAGTGTCAAAAGTTTGGAATGGAGTGTTTATTTGTTTGTCAAATATTTCCTGAACTAGATCATACATTAAGGTTCTTTTTTGTATTTAGGCAAACAGCTGATGCTGTTATAATTTGCTATTTTGGGAAATACACTTCATATCTGTTAGGCTATAGCCATCAGCCAGTTAGCTAAGTTAAGCATAAACAGGAATCTAGACTGGCTCTGTCCAAAGGCAACACATATGCAACTTTACACATTAAGTCTCTTGTTTAAGCTGTACAAAATCAGAAACTGAAAACAAAAATTTTTCTTTTTTTTTTTTTTCAGGGGGTTATGTGCCAGACTATTTCTGGTTCGGGAAAAATAAATAAAAAAAGACAGTATAAAGACAACAAAATAATAATAATTATTATTATTTTGTTGTCTTTATACTGTCTTTTTATCTATTTTTATTTCCTTTTCTTGCAAAAACTGCTGCTGGAACTTTCAATTTCCTCGCGGAGTCATCCCAAAAGGATCAATAAAGAGAAGTCTAAGTCTAAAAACTTTGTGAAGTCTCCACTAGTTTCCTGGCAAGCTCACTTCAGGAAGTCATTCCTCCCAGCAAAGACCTAACCTTGCACATACACTTTGGTTTTTGTAATTAAACAGTTGAGATATAACATGTTAGTTAGTGAGCTATAGAGGTGCTACTATGGGGATTTGGTTACCTTTGGACCACTCACTGCTTTGGACAGGGCCAGGCAATTAGTTTCTCTCTGCTACCAGTTTTAATGCTGAGCTAAGCTAACTGGCTAACTGGAATTTGTATATAAGGCATGAGAGTGGTATCGATCTTCTCATCTAACAGGCATTTTCCACTGGGCACTTTTCTACTGCGTTCAGCTGTGTTCCGGTTTTGTCCCGTCCGCTGGTTTTATTGTCTCTACAAGTTCTTTAAAGAACAATAACATGTTTATTCAACTAGTTTCTACCTTCAACTCCACTTCTGTAATTAAACTCCATGTCTTCTCTTTTCTGGTGTTGTCCCGATAAAAAGGACATTTATGATTATTACACATTATTTTTTGACCTCCAAGATGAATCTCTCGTTGTCCATGGTGTTGTAGAGGAGGTGTTTTGGTAAACTTACTGGATGCTCTTGCTGTTTCTCTTCCTGCCTGGCTGTCCGGACAGTGTGCAAAGATGCACCTAGTGGAAAATGCCTGTACCTCTTGACAAGAACGGGACTAAGAATATTTCCAAAATGTTCTACTATTGCTTTGGGGCATACAGTATAATAATTATGCATTCGGGAGTTTGGCATATTTTGCTAAATATTTATATTCCTCAAACTATGTTACTGAAAAAACTCAGTACCAAAACATTTCAAACCTTTCCAGGCCCTGTCTGTTTCCAACTGGCCCCCAGTCACAGTACAGTGAGTACATCTTGACTTCATGATATTAAAAGCCGTGACTCTGTGGGTCTAGATTTTTTGCTCGCCCCTCTGTAGGGCTCAGCTGTTGCTGTGAGGCCTGCTCGGACATTGACAGCCTCCCATCTGACATGAGAATGCGAGCTCATTCAGTCGCACTGTGCTTGGAATTAATTAGCTTTTTTGTTCATGAGGCCCTCCTCTTAATCATTCACTACAATCACACTGTGCTTCCCAGAGAGTGAGAGAGAGGGCACAAGGGCGAGTGAACTAGAGGGTGTGAAAGAGAGCGAGAAATAAAAGAGACTGAGAGTTCATTATGATATAGTATTTCTACAGTACTACTGTAGTGTTTTGTAGTCATTATAAAGCAAGGCCCTAAGGACAGTTTGTGGTTGAATGGCTAAATATTCTGTGTATTTACAGTTTTACTGGACTGATTATTACTAGTTTTCACTATTATGCTATTTGTTAAATGTATGATCCACCATGAAAACAAAAGGGCCTATTAAATTAGAATAAATATGTCTACAGAGGGAATCAGTGCCTTTCTGACTGAATAGAGATTGATTTACCTGCTTTACATCATGTTATTGAATTATGAGTTATAGTGACAGAATGGAAAAATGTGTGTGTATATATGTATTTGAGCTGTTTGCCTGTGTTGAGCGTTGACAGTGATTTACTTCATTTGTTGCTCTGCTAGCTGATGGTGAGTATTCAAACAGCATGTGACAGAGGCAGGTGTTCAATAAAGCTAATTAGACGCCGTTCAAATCTCTCTGCTGGTAAATTGGCTCATCTCATTCATTCACACGAAACTACATGTCAATTTATTTAACAGCAACACGGAGGTGTGGACTCATATATTATCATCAAAGGAGCTAAACATCCACAAGACAAACCTTCACCTTGCAAGTGCTCTATATACTCCGAGATCTGCAATAAAGTAGATTTCTGGCTGTAATAATGTGCCCCTGTCTGACAATAGGACCTCAGCATTCTGCCTGTTAGTTCATGAAGCTCATGAATCAGAAGTAAATAGAAAAATGACTATCACGGTGGAAAGAAAAGACAGCTGCACACTGGAGCTCATGTCTTCTTCAAATAATGGATGCTTGTACTTTATAAATGATTCATCTCGAAGAGAAACAGAGAAAATTTTATTATGTTGAGGTGGGATTGGGAAGACTTGTGAATTATTAATACTCTGGACCCAAATATATATGGCTACCTGCATTTTTTATTTGACTTGTTAACTCTCCAGGAATTGCATTACAATACATGCTGCATTGTTTACAGTTTCATGTGGCAATTGTAAACCATGAAGTATTTTTCAGAGACAGCGGTATTGATCCCTTGTCTCTCCGAGGGGCCGATGCTGATCTGCTGAGAAACTGAAGGATGGTTCATAGCGTTTATCGAACCACCAAGGCAGCTGTTGCATGTGCGTCGAGGAGTTTGCTGTTATGAAATCAGTCATGACAATCTTTCTACACTCAGGCAACCTTGTCAGTAAAATAATGCACGACTGCACATTTATACAAAATAAAATGACATGCTATTGCTTAAACCTTGCACAAAGCACCTGCATATCTCTGTATAACTGTATATATTTCACTTGTTTTTTCTTTCAAGCTTTTGCACATTTCTTACAGCGCTATGGTACAGTAGGCCTGTGGTATGGTACGCCTGTTTTGCTGTTGATGCATGCTTTGATTTTCTCAATCAAGCCTTGGCTTCTTTATCATGACAAGTCAGCTCTCAGTGTCGTGAAAACTTGTGTCAGGAAAATGGGAACAGTGTGTCTATTGATCACAGTGAAACATCATCCTACATAGTCAGAAAGCAAGTACAGCTACCTTGAGGGACAGCCCCTGCAAGTATGCTGTCAGTGGTCAAAAGCACAGCAGGAGTACGCCTAGTGGCCAATACTGTGAAATATGTGCTGGCCCTACTCTACATGCCAGTGGGTGCAAATCCCTCACATGGATTAGGTTGTTGTTGTTTCATGTTACATGTATCTTCACTTTTGACTGTTCTTCCTCCCCAGGCATTTGGCCAGGCTTACACCAACCAGCGTAAGGTGGCAGAGGATGGGGAGACTAACGAGGAGACGTTGCTGCAGGAGTCAGCCTCTAAGGAGGCCTACTACATGGGCCGTCTATTGGTGCTGCAGACGGAGGTGACACTGAGCCGCTCTGTGGCGTCCAATGCCCAGGCCGAGAACGAGAGGCTCAACGCACTTGTGCAAGAGCTACGGGAGGTGAGCTTGTCAACAGTTACAGAGTGCACCTTCTGCAGATGATTAAATAGTTCATGCCAGATGAGGAAAACACAGGAAATCAGGAATATGATATATGTGAAAAAACAGCATTGCATTAGCTGACAGTAGAACTCATGCATTGGAATATACGCTCATTTTAGTAGATTCAATTCTCTCATACATTCATGTTTTTTCATCGTATCAATACGTACGTTTGGATAGATAGTAATGTAGGGATGGCTCAGGTGGTACAGCGGTCGCCTACCAATCACAATGTTGGTGGTTTGATGCCTGGCCCTGCAGTTCCATGTTGAAGTGTCCTTGGGCAAGACACTGAACCCCGAATTGTTGAATTTTTATCTGATGAGCAGGTGGCACCTTGTACGGCAGCCTCGGATGCAGTCTATGGAGGTGTGTAAATGGTTCCTTTACTATGTAAAAGCACTTTGAGTAGTCGTTAAGACTAGCAAAGCACTATATAAAAAACTGCCTATATAAATAAAGTCCAATTACAAGAAATTTGAAAGTACAACAACCTGAGAGATCTTCCTTTTTTGCATAGTCATTCATTATTGAAATGTGTAAGCAGACTATTGTCCACGTTCTTATATACGTACTATACATTAACTTACATGAGATTAGTGTGTTACAGTGGCAGAAAGGGGGTCAAACCTAACACAGAGATCACAATTTGCCTGTGTATACGGTACATGCGAAGCATGCATTTATGCATTCATACATGTCTGTAGCCACTGTGCAGCAGAGGAGTTCAAGCTGGGGTCAGACGCCGCGGCCACGACCCCATTGTGGGGGGCAAATCCGGCGCTAAGCTGTGGAATAAGGGAAATGCCCTGAGCTCGGCACATGTGTAGGGACAGAGTGAGCCAGGCTGCTATCATCACACAACCAGCACTACAGCCACAGCACACCCGCTCTCATTCACTATATTCATCAGGGAGTGTTGTTACTCTCTGTATATCTCATTTTCTGAACATGACACGTCATATGTCCATGTGAACGTAAGCAGAGTAATATCATACACAACAGGTAGATGAGAAATTGCACATAATGAAGCATAATAATTGGGAAGATGAGCGTAGTCAACATATTCGCGATGAGTTGTCACATACACACACCTGTCACTGTTTGCATCACGATTGTGTGTCTTTGAAGATTCATCAAATGGCTTTTGGTTCTCTGTGAAATCCTCATTTGCATGCGTGAGGCCATTAATGAGGAAGAGTTTCCTTTTCAGCGTGAGAAGCAGGTGTTGCAGCCACACCAGGGACTTTATGTGTGCAATCTTTCACAAACACTATTACCATATACAGATTCACATCAGAGAACTTGTGGGGAAAGTTTATTTCAGCATGTTTTTACTCCGTATGTGTCAGACCATGAAAAGAGTAAGAAATAGCTTAAAATCACAGACTTAGGGTATTTCACAATCTTTGTGTTAATGAATGCACAGCACCCCAATTCATCTCATGTAGAAGAAAATCACTCACAGTGCATCTTGACATCACCCTAAGCTTAATGAAATCTGTAAACCTTTAAAAAAAAAAAAAAAGAAAGTCACATTACCATATATTTATGTTTAACGTTTTGTTTTGATTCCCCATTACCACAGCAGCAGTGGTGGTAATGATGAATGAGAACAACATGGCTGGACTTCTGCCATGTTTGCCATTGTGTCATAAGTCAGAGTCTGAGCTGTGAACTCCAGATGAGGGGTGAGTTGCCCGGCTCAGCCCTGTGGCAGGCTCATTGCCAAGTTGGGGTGCGCACTGTCCCTGACCCCAGCCACTGTAGCCCCTCATCAGCTACGCTTCTATACAGCCTCACTGACATAATTGGCCTCTTATCCTGTGCACTTCATACCCAGCTCAGAGTAAACGTGGACAAGTTGTAGCAAGGGAAAATCATTATAATCAATAATAATATGGCATCCCAAAATGTGTGATTGTATGATTTGTTATTTATGGTAATAAAATTTGTTCCTAAAATGTGAATTGGTTTCTGTTATATTTCCCTTGATTAGTGTGAAAGTGTTTTCAGTACAGTCCAACTGTATTTCTATGTACTTTGCAGATAAGGCTCCACTTGCTTTAAGGGTATATGAGTTGCTGTCAGCTACTGTACAAATCAAATGATTCCTTGTGTCATAATGGTCTTTGCTTTCAGTCCAGTTGCCAGTTCTAAAAGCCCCATTGTCATCCACCCCTAAACATACACAAGCACACACACATAGCACAGAAGAGGCCATATGTGTTTGTGAGCTTCTTTCTCCTGTGAGTGCACCCACCCACTCCTGACACTGTCTCTGGGTCAGCACTTCTGCCATATGCACAGAGAGCTGCAGGGAAGCTTTTAGGAAGCTCTGCAGTAAGAGAAGTACACACATGCGCATGTATAATGGTTATATACTTTGTATTTCCAGTAGTTGTTGCATTGTACTGTACACATTTGGTGATGCCTGTGTTTTTTTCTGCTTGTCATTTCTGAAAACTACTGTATAATCTATCTTTAGGAAATACAGGGTAACAATTGTCCTACATACTGTGAAAACACCCAAGATCATCTGAACTGAAAAAATATTCTGTAGAACACAACATTAAGGAAATTAAAAGTACTTGCAAGGTCGGATTTAACAGAGACAGAGAGGATATTTCTCCATCTCCCTAATTTGAAATAAAACTCACCATTAGTGTCTGTTTTTCACCGAAGTCTATTCCCATATATATATTAAATTACCATATATCCATTGCTGCAGCCTACTATACTTAGATTTATGACCTTTGTGGCTGGTACATTTTCGTCTCATCGACACTTAATCTGGTCCAGCATATGCTCATGTTTCTTTCTCTGCACAGCAGGTGACAAAATGCTGATCTTTTTGTTAGTCTAAAGGCGCTGACTCATTGCATTTTAGATAATGAAATAGTTTGATGAACGTTCTTATCCACACACTATCAGAGAGTAGTATTATGTACATGTACAGTATGTTTGAGAGTGTATAGTGTAGACTCTAAGCATGTATGAGAGATATTACGTTCTATGCGTGTCAGTTTCTGTTGTGTCAGTTATGGATTTAGGTTATGAGCTTAGGTTTCTGATCCTCTTCCTCCTCTCTCCTGACTCTTTACTTTTTTCCCTTGCTCTAGAGTAACGAGATGCTGGATCTACAGAGGAGCCGGATGAGGGAAGAGGTGAAGGAGTATAAGTTCAGGGAGACCAGGCTGCTTCAGGATTACACAGAGCTGGAGGAGGAGAACATCACGTTGCAGAAACTGGTATCTACGCTCAAGCAGAGCCAGGTCAGTATAAACTCATCCAACTCATTTTCTCAGTTACTCCACACTACAGCAAATTTTGTCTCATACACATTGTGGTGTTTGGTTTTAGTCACCTGACTCCAAAAATGTTTTTATTTTTTAAACAAAGATTTTAAAAGGGGAAAATGTCTAAAATGTGCTTAATTTTAACTTTTTTCTACTCACCCCTTCCTTATGTCCCCTCTAGTTTGACCTGGGATTGGACCCAATCCTTAAAAGAATGTAATCAAGAGTTTAAATTAAATGTTTTCTACTCTTTTCATTTCCTGTCCTCATCTGTCCTTTCTGCTGCTTCTTAGGTGGAGTATGAGGGACTGAAACATGAAATCAAAGTACTGGAGGAGGAGACTGTTCTCCTAAACAGTCAGCTGGAAGATGCATTACGTCTGAAGGACATTTCTGAGGGTCAGCTGGAGGAGGCCCTGGATGCCCTCAAGAGTGAGCGAGCAGAAGAACAATCTGAGAAAGGAACTGGCCCACCACATCAGCCTGAGTGACAGTGTCTACGGAGCAGGGGCCCATCTGGCACTCACCGTCACCGGTGTAGAGGGTCTAAAGTTCCCTGAGGAGACCAACGGAACCAACGGCACGAACGGCAGCTCCATCCCTGCTGCTAACGGCAACAATGAGGACAGCAACCGCCGCAACGGCCTCATTCACACAGGCACCGGATTGGCTAAGATGAACGGGGACTTCCGGGCAGCCCGGAAAGGAGAAGGCCTGCACCCTGTGCCGGACCTGTTCAGTGAGCTCAACCTGTCCGAGATGCAGAAGCTCAAACAGCAGCTGCTACAGGTGGGTAGAAATTATAGCAATATATAACCCACAATAACTAATAAAAGTAAAATCCCCAGGGTTGACTTGCAGCTGCTAGAAAGCACTTAGTTTTTGGTTAGCCCTTTTGTGTCATTTAATATTATTTTTAAAGTTAGTTCCACTTGAACGTCTCATTGGTTGTGTGTCGAGTTCCAGTCTGAAAGCTGCTAACGACGTTACCCACAGGACAGTTTACTGCAGCCCAAAGCACATTAGAAGACAGCTATGCTGATCCACTTTGCCACAGTACATTTCAATTTTTAGTGGAAAAACGGAGGCGTCTTATCGATTGTCCTGCTGCATTCTGTGTGGGTGTGTGCTTGTTCTGTGTTCACTGTTCATTGCTGCACTGATGAAAACTGCCCTGGCCACTGTTTGCCATTGGTAACAGCAAGGAAATTACAAGGTGATGACAGTTTGGGAATGAGAAGAAAAGCAGGAAAAACAACAAAAACATGAATACAAATAACGGCACTGAAACATCAAGGAATATTGTACCGTCGACAGCACACTTCGTCGCTAAAGCGGGCACTGTTACCTCCACTCATAAACTTCATTATAATTTTAAAGCATTAAATCTTCAAAACATCCGGTTGCGTGTGTCGTGTTGGCTCGGTGGGTAGAACAGGCGCACATGTATTTAAGAGGTCCAGGGTTCAAGTCCAACCTGTGATGATTTCCTGCATGTCTCTACCCTTTGTCACCTAGCTGTCCTATCGATTAAAGGCAGAAAATAAAAAAACATTTCTCTCACATGTATGCACTGAGTCACCTGAGTGCAACACACTCATGAACAGGCACCCCACACAAGAGGAATGCATACAGTGTGTTGAACGACATAACAATCATACTCAGTAGGTAGATACCGCTAGGTAGATTAGATTCCTGGTAACAATTTAATTGAGTCATTACTGTTTATTTTTGCCCAAGCTGAGCTCCTCTGAGAAATAGAAAATTAGATCAGTAGATGCTATATTAGACGTGTCCTTTTCTCTGTAAACACAATTACTAGTTAATACATTTTTCCTCTTAAGATGATTATTGTGGGAAACACCAGCAGCATCAAATTTAAACAAAAAAACTATTTTGTCTTTTTCAATATGGACACTATGGACCAAAACCATTCACAATTTCATTTGAGGTATCACTCTAGGCTTTAATCATTATTTAAATGCTTTAAACTTATCCATTTGCTAAGCTTCCTTCATTCCACCATTCAAAGATTTGGATCAATAAAGATTTTAGCTTTATGGGAGCTTACTCCCCTGATCAAAAAGCAATTAAACAGCACTTAATGTTAGTTTCCATTGACCTTACCGGCAGTTTTTAAGTCAAGCCAGCGTCACCACATATCATTACACACCTTTGTTTAGAAATACAGGTAAATTGATACATTGTTATTCTATGATTTGCCTGTGTTTGCTATCTTGCTGCTTAATAATAATGGTTGCATGGTACATTGTCTTTATCTTCATTGGTCCCTTAATATTATGGAGTTGTAGAGGTCAGATGGATTATACATTTGCATAACTAAATTAAGTTTGCATGTAGTTGGATGTCAAAACTTGGAAGTCACACATTTTGATCTGTTAACATGGCAGAACAATGCAGATTACTATAAAAAATATATAAAATGATAAAGTGAAAGGCCTCGGCCTGTCCAGGGTTTATGAATATGTATATCATTAAACATGTATGCAGCATTGTGTTTTTCCCTCACTGTCTTGAAAGCCTCTCATGTGGTAGCGTATCCTCCCCCGTTCTGCAGGTGGAGCGGGAGAAGTCGGCGCTCCTGATGAACCTGCAGGAGTCACAGACCCAGCTGCAACACACACAGGGCGCCCTGACTGAGCAGAATGAGCGCGTCCATCGCCTCATGGAGCGCGTCAGCAGCATGAAATGTCTCAATGGAGACAAAGAGCTTGATGAACCACAGGAGAGTGAGAAACCTGATGGGGGCTCCTTATCACCACCAGCCAATGGTCACCATGATCCCGACATCCATGGGTTTGAGATCCTTGAGTGTAAGTACAAGGTGGCGGTGACGGAGGTGATTGACCTGAAAGCAGAACTAAAGGTCCTGAAGGAAAAGTACAACCAGGCTGTGGAGGGGCAGGGGGACAGCCACAGCGACGACAGGGTCCCGGCACTGACTGAACAGGTTTGTCATAGTTACATGCAGTGTATATTCTTATTGAGTTGGGAAAAAATTGAATTATGTATGGTGAATTTTTTTTTGTGACGAGTTTTAAAATGGATTAATTTCCCCAGAAATCATATATATATATTTACCAATTTACCAATTTACCAATGATTTGCCTAAATATTTGCTGTTATTATCCATTCGCGATAGCCTACTTCTAGAATCGCAATACAAATCATATCTGCACTATGTATCGTGAAAGAATCAAATCGGGACAAAACCATATTGTCCCAGCCTTAATATTTAAATTTTTATTCCTGCATCTCTATCAACCAAATATATATATATTTATATTTCTATTGAAAAAAGGAAATCCGAGGCACTCTAATGCAAATTATTTAAAAAGCTTTTATTTTACTGACTTTTTCAAAATAAAAAAAATTTAAAAGACATAGGGCAAGCCACGTGTAGCGCCAGACAACCTTCTTCAGGGTGTGTGTATATTTTATTTTAATTGGATGATAATAACTGCACCCAGTGCTGTTTTGCACCCTGTAATGTTGCAAATGTCCAACTGATTTTATCCAAGCAGGTAACTCATTTGGAGCGTAGTTACCGTGAGAGTCGGGAGAGGGTGGTGAGCCTAGAGGCAGAGCTCCGAGCATCGGCGAACACGGCCACAGAGAGCCAGGGCATGCTGAACGCAGCACAGGATGAGCTGGTAACCTTCAGTGAAGAACTGGCACAGCTCTACCACCACGTCTGCCTGTGCAACAACGAGACACCCAACCGCGTCATGCTGGACTACTACCGCCAGAGCCGCGTCACACGTAGCGGCAGCCTGAAGGGATCAGACGACCACAGGGCTTTGCTCTCGCCTCGCTTGGCACGACGCCTAGCTGCGGCATCCGCAGCCTGCTCCTCCGAGCCCCCACGTACTCCCATGGACTCCCCATCCAAAGACGGCCATCTGAATGAGACGACAACCAACACACTGGATTCTTGTCATAGCAGCCCCACCCGCAACCCTACAGGGTCCCCAGTCATCAGCATCTCTCCTTGCCCGTCTCCAGTGCCCTCCGAGGCAGGTGGGGACCTGCGGAAGGAGCCCATGAATATCTACAACCTGAACGCCATCATCAGAGACCAGATCAAACACCTGCAGAGGGCTGTGGACCGCTCACTGCAGCTGTCCAGGCAGAGGGCTGCAGCCAGGGAGCTGGCACCAATGCTTGACAAGGACAAGGAGTTGTGCTTGGAGGAGATACTTAAATTGAAGTCCCTGCTCAGTACCAAAAGAGAGCAGATAGCCACACTTAGGCTGGTGCTGAAGGCCAATAAACAGGTGAAAGATGATTTTTCTTTGTACTTAATATACCATGAAAAATGTAATACCCATGCCAACTGTAGAAAACCAATCATTTGTCCTTTTTGTGTCAGAGATACAATCCGGATGTTATCTGAATTAAGCCTACATGTTGTAATAAACTGTCAAATGATCCACATTGCAGACAGCAGAGGGGGCACTGGCAAATTTGAAGAGCAAGTACGAGAATGAAAAGGCGATGGTGACAGAGACCATGATGAAGCTAAGGAACGAGCTGAAGGCTCTGAAAGAAGATGCCGCCACCTTCTCATCTCTTAGGGCCATGTTTGCCACAAGGTAAGAGCGGAAAATGAGGCCACTAAGCTAGGAAAGTGAACATGAACTTTCCTTAAAATATAAATGGAGGATTTGCCTGTGTGACAGAAATCTCCCGCTAAATCTTTGTTTCTCTCTTTCTCTCTCTGTAGATGTGATGAGTATGTTACCCAGTTGGATGAGATGCAGAGGCAGCTGGCAGCAGCAGAGGATGAGAAAAAGACATTGAACTCCCTCCTCCGTATGGCCATCCAGCAGAAACTGGCCTTGACCCAACGGCTGGAGGATCTGGAGTTTGACCACGAGCAGACTCACCGTGGCCGCGGCGCTAAAGTGGCCAAGATAAAAAGCAGCCCGTCCAAAGTAAGTCGCAGAGGTGCCGTCACAGCTCCCTCCAGTCCCACGAGGTTCCACAGCCCCTCCATTATCACCACCCACACCCTGAACACCTCCCTAACTAGTCCTCCCTCTGTAGAACTAACCGCCTGTCCGTCCATGTCTGCGTGGACTTCAGACACACTTTCTGAAACAATCCAGACCTCAGCTTCAACTCTTCAACCGAACATCAGTTACCCTCATTTGTTTCTGGGCACCCAGCCCATCATGGTAGACCCCGAGCGGCTAACTTTAGAGTTCAGACGTCTCATTTACTCAAGACAAGACATAGGTCGACTGTCCCCTTCTCACAGCACCAGTAGTCCTGCCTCAGTATCTCCTCACCTTCGACGAAGGCGATGATTCATCATCATCTATGTACACAGTTTCCAGATACCACTGGATTAGGTGGGATACAGAGAGGAGGAAAAACTGGTTTCCCATGTCTATTGTTTGAACATGCGGCAACACTCAGGAAGAAGGAGCCCCTGACACCTTGCTCCATCATCAAAACAGCACTGAACAGCCTTTTTAGTATTGATACGTTTGGACTGCATGTCATTTTCTTATGAACACCCTTACATATGTGATACCAGGCATCTTTCTTGGCATATGAATAACTGCTACCATAAATCAAGGCAATATTTATATCACTCTCTCAGAGTACTAGGAAGTGTGTCAAAGAGAAAACCAAGCAAAACATGGCTGCAGGCTCTGCTTCAGCATACAGGGACTCATAGCACCTCCCTGTGGCAGACTCTATGAATTACATGTTTTATTTCTCTTTCTTTTTTGCATCTTTACCTAGTCTCTATATTCTATCCAGTCAGACCTCCTCTCTGTGCCTCAATCTCCTATTTGATTGTCCCTCTTTACACTTCCCCTCATGTGGTATCCAATAGTAAAGTAGAGGGAGGTAAACAAAATCCAGTCCTCCCTCTGCTGACAGTCATTGTCTTGACAAGCCTCTCTCACAGTATTCCCAGTTTTCTCCATCAGAAGAACATTTTCTTTTTCTTTCCTGTCAAATGCTGTTTAACAACTCTCTCTCTCCCTCTCACTCTCGCTCTCATTTATCCTACCTCAGATAATATATAGCATAATGAAAACAGCTTAAATAAGATTTTAAGATAACACAACGTCATATAGTATGAATGGAACTGATGAGAATGACTGGTGTGGACTTAAAACAGACTTCTTGAATAGAATTGAGCCTTAAGCAGCAGGTGTTCTGGAGTTGAGCAGCATTGGATTGTTCAGCATTAGCCCGACTGTGTCTGTCCTCCTCTTTGTGGGCTGTACCAATCAATAATAATCAATAATATTGGTTGATTTAAGTGTGTGTGTGTGTCCATGTCCATGCCTCTTTGTGTTTTCCACCTCCAGTGCTGAATTTTAAGATTATTTTTTGGGCAATTTAGACCTTTAATGACAGGACAGCTGAAGAAATGAAAGGGGAAAGAGAGGGGGAATGACATGCAGCAAAGATCCACAGGTCGGAGTCGAACCCAGGCCTGCTGCGTTGAGAAGTAAACCTCTATATATGGGTGCCCACTCTACCAACTGAGCTGTCAGGGCACCCCACCTTCAGTGCTGATTGTCTAGCTGTGTGCAGTGACTGGTCCTGTTAGTGTTATCAGATAAGACTGGTTTAGTTACGTTCACACTATGCAAGCATACACTGTAAATGACAGACAGTGGAAGAAACCACTTGGTTGGCAGGTTATGCTTAGGCTGGCATCAAGTACTTCCTCTGCTCTTTTTCTGATATTTTCCTCATGCTCTCTTTTTCTCAGACTTGTCCCATTCACTTACAGAAATGCTGATTTCCACAACAAAACAAGAAACAAAACAAGGATGATTACCATCTACATTATGTAGATTATTAAGTAGTGCTATATAGCACAGGATCAGACTGGTGCTTTAGTAAAACGAACAGAGCTATTGTAGCAGCAAACCAGTAGTAGTCTCATTGTCTCTGACCAGGTCTTACCTGTCTTGTGCTCCATGTTTTTTCTGTCCTATTGTCTAACCCTGAGTGTCACCACTCTGTATATCTGTCTAATTTATCAGTCTCTTGTAGATTGTCAGCAGCCTGCTGCCTCAATATCGTCACTCTCCCCACAACTAAGGCGAGGGAGAGCCTCCCTAGCCCGCAGGTAACAAGCTGGAGAACCTGCTAGTAGTGGGCTTGTTGACATCTATCTAGCTGTCTATCTATCTGTCTACTAATCACACCATTCACATTCTGTTTAATGCAAATAGACTTTCACATTTTTTCTTGGTTGAACACCTGCATCTGTAAAAAAAAATGTCTTGCATGCTCTCAGTTTTCCCACTTTACATTTGCTAGTTTTAGGCATGGTGGTTATGGCTGAAACTCTTGTATTTCATAAATAATTAACTCCAGGAAGGGAAGAAATTGTTGTTTTTCACTTGCAGGTAAAGTTTTGCATGCCACTATTCTATATATGCTTTTACTGTATAAATTGAGCACCAATTCTCCTTTTTGTAGTTGCAATTTAAAAAAGAAACACAATATTAAAGTAAAAATTTAGTTTCAAAATGTAAGGCTATACTTTGATTGTGCACTATAGTTTTCTGTCTTATAGACTTTTTTCATGGCTGACATGACTTCCCATAGCCAGAAAAGCACATGTGTTATTAATAAGGATGGAAGTGTCACATAAAGCCATGCAACCTAGCCAGTCGCTATAGTTTGCATCATTAGCCAAGTCAAGAGTCCACTGTGAGGAAGGTCTGCTACTGTTGCTAATCATGTTTGAGTTTACCGACAAACTGGGCAACAGGTTGTCTTTATCTTTGTCAATGGACAGAGACTTTGATACAAGGTAACTAGGAAACTGCTGACAGATCTGAGGCCGTGTTTAGTTTGAGATGTTTTCACCAAATACTTAAAATCTTAAAGTATTTTATATACAGCCCTTTCCTTGTCTATGGGGTGGTTTAAAGGAAGAGTTTGACATTTTAGGAAATATGTTTATTGTTTTCTCGCCAAGCATTAGATGACAATATTGATACCGCTCATGTCTGTACGCTAAATACAAAGCTAATGTTAGCTGGGCACTGCACACAGAGTGGAAACTGGGGAAACCAGCTACATGTAGCTAGCTCTGTCCAAAGGTAACACAATTTGCCTAAAAGCACCTCAAATTTTCCCTTATTTACACATACATATATTACACATTATATTATATATGTCTTCATACAAAAGTGTAAAACAATGCATTGTGGTTTTAAGGGGTTTATATGCTGGAGGAAGAAAGTGAATAAGTGTGTTTCCAAAAAAAGCGGAATTTTTCCTTTAAGAAAACCACGACAGTCTTTTTACCCACGTCACAGGTTGCATTTTTGTTTGTTGATTTGGTGTAACCTCATTTCTTCCAACATTACCAGTCTTTTTTTACTCAATCTTATTTATTTTCTTCCCCTGTCTCTCTGCCTTCTTACAGTCCTAAATTGTTGGCAGACCTCCAGAAACACCATGCAGTCCTGTCCAGCAGCAGTAGCCTTCTCTCCCCCTGCGACCCTCGTAACTGTCTGGCCCATCAACCCACGCTCCCCGGCACCTAACCCCACTGCTCCAGCCCGGGCTCTGGCCTCGGTCTGGTAGGAGTTATGCAGAGACAGAGAGACACTTTGGATTGGGGTTCCCTCCGTTTTACTACCCCCAACCTAGCAACCACCTGGTGCGTATTGGACTCTGTGACCCCCACCCCCCACCTAAACACAAACATGGTTCGGCCCTCGGCAGGCCTCCTGGTTACCTGGGTCGCAGAAGAAGAGCATGACGCTCTCTTCTTCTCTCGAAGTGACATCCTGTCCTGGAAAAGGACTGAACTAAGATGCAAAATGAGTGACGAATCACTGGAATTTTTTCCCTTAATCGTATTAGTATTTATTTATAATTTATTTACTCTATTGACTATTTATTTACATATTGATTTGTAACACATTTCAAAAATATTTAATATTGGAATGTTTTTTTCTGTGTTTGTTGGTCATTCAGTACGGAAATCAAGCCTTGTTTTATTGCTGTGGTGGTATTCCTGAACAAAGGAAATACAATGCAACCAAAACCAGATCTGCAAAGGTTCTTTCTGGTGTAAAAAACAGATTTAAAACTTGTCTCATCATAGTATACAGCATTAAAATGTCAGATTTTGACAGTATAATAATCAAAACATATGTATGCCACTTTTACAAAGGAGTGTCAAGGCTCTGATACACCAACCCGACGGCCGCAACGTAATACGTCTCCATAACAGCAGGCGGCACTAATCTGTATTGCCCCCCCAAAAAATGAAATGAATGAATTGAATTGTCGAAATGAATTCGACCAACGTATCTCGTGGGTCTGGCTTCTCCACAATTTCAAAACCGACCATAATGGCGAATCGTTCGGAAAACAATCTCATATTTTATTTTTAATAGTTCACCGCAACGTTTTTCTGAAAACATTTTAAGCGAGAAATAGGCCATGCAGTTGTTGTTGTCTGTCTTCATTTCAGATTGACAAAGCTCAGTTTAAATACATTTCGTCAGATTTTGAGAGGCGTTAGTCACGCTCATCCCACTCGTCATTTACGGGTTAGCACTCCACCAATCGGATTGGTCAATGAGTCCGACTGCCCATCCACCAATTCAACATGTCTCTGGCTGACGTAGGCACGGAACACACCGAACAGACTCGAGTCACCGCCCTCGCCAGACTGTCCGACGGCTGAAAAATCGGGTTGCTGCATCAGCACCTTTAGAGTACATTGGGTTTGACATTGCAAACAGACTAATGAAGGTAAACACTTTATATTAAGAAAACTGTTTCTTGTGGTGGTGATGGGTGGATTTCAGCTACCTTTCTAACATCACTAGTCTTTCTTGGGATGCTTGTAATGTTTTTTTTTTTTTTATGCAAAGATTTTTTTTGCAAATCATGTGCATAAAGACTATTTTATACCTCCTATTATTTGTATTTATTTTTACAGCAGACTCTATTGGCATGGTTGTGTCTGTTTATGTAGCTTAGATCTTCAGAGACTGAGATAGATGAGAGACTGAGTGTTTGAGATCAGGACTAGGGCTGTTGGCCTGAAATTTGCTATTTGAATTGAACAAGTTTAAGTGAACATGGAGTGAACTGACCGCCATCATTTTAACATTAGTTAAGAGCAGAGAAGGTTTCCCAAACCTGTTCCTTATCACGAGTTACCGTCATGGTATTTTCACCCAGTATTCTCTGTCTTCCTCTTTCACTGTATTGGCCACACCCCCGGAAAACTGTTATTATGACCTTTTGTTCATCCTATAATGACAGTGACAGAAATTACATTTACATGTCTAACTGTCCTCCAAACAGTATGCAGTATGCTGTCTAAGCACAACTATGCACATGCATTAAAAGCAATACAGTAGTGCTGGTCGGAGACTTTTCTGATTAGGATAAACTCAATATTTCCATTTCTACCACAAACTAACCAGCAGGCTTATAAAAAAGGCAAGACAGTTGGGGAAACAATCAAGATATTATTTCTTTTTGAAACACTGTTTTGATCACTGAGGGGCAAAGTCTGACTTAGATGGATGTAAGGTGTGACGTTTGTCGCACAATTGAAATCCCATTCCTCTGTCTTTACATCCTCATAATGTCTGAAGTGTTCCCCTCACTGCACTGAATACATATTTCTGCCAGATGGATATGAAATGGATAAACTAAAACTACATAGCCAGTATAGTGTTGTAATGACAATGCATTTCTGTTACAACAGCGATGAATGAGTGGACTATTTCTGTTCTTTGTGTGTGTGAGTGTGTGAGTGTGTGTGTGTGTGCACGCGTGCGTGCATGCATAAACTTGTCTTTGTTAACAGTGAAGATTGTTACTTTTTGGAACTACAGAGTGGTGAAAATATGTGTGGCCCAAAGTAGCTTCTGAACCCACGCAGGCTCATTGGTGACCTAACTCTCTTGGTTTGTTTGCACAATATAGCAGTAGATGGAGAGAGACTAATCCAATGAAATAACAATAGCTGTTCTACAGTGGGTTTAACAGTTTCTCCTCCATTTAAAACAGTGTTTCATTGGTTTCACAAGTAAATAAAAAACCTGTCCTTGGATTTGTTTGTGACTGTGTGTCTGTTTCTCTATCATCATTTGGACAAACCAGACAGAAATGAACATGCATTCAGAGAGAGCACACAATAGGTTCAAATCTTTTTTAAAGCACCAGAGAGATTGGACATCTATTCATGTCATTTATTCTCAGCATTACCTTAAACAAAGCATGATTTACAGCACAGTAAGAAAATCGTTGTGGTCTTGTTGGATCGAGACTCTCTTTCATAGTCTTCTCCTCGGTCATTCCTTGAGTGTCTAAATGTATAGGATTAATTATCAGTTGTATTAATAGAATTATAGGAGAACATATTCAGCCTATTCTCTATTACAACGGAAAGAAAAAAATGATCTCAACACACATGATGTGCTTTAACGTCCAGACATAACAAATACCTCTCAGTCTCAACTATAAGCCAAATTACTAGGATGAGGCTATATTTATGGCATGATCTGCTTAAAACTTAATATCAAACAATATACAATAATGTATGGATGTGTGAACTGCCAAACCCCTTGATGAATCCAGCATGTCTTATGAAACACCTTTCCTGCCAAAACAATTATGCAATATTTGAATGTGTTTCTCAACTTAGAATGCTAAGAATATTTAAAAAATTACAATTAGTCTGTAACATTTCATAAACATGACTTAGTGTTCTAATGTCTACCAATTACAATGATTACATCATAATCTTGATTACTTTGTGACCTATATCTTGTAATTATGTGTTGACTTAGTATCTCATAATTTACACTTACCTACTTATGATTTAATCATCAATTTCAATTGTCATCAATTTTAATAATTTTGCGTATCTCAACATATCTAATGAGTATGTCATAATTATGGCTTATTATCTCATTAATAAATCAGAATAGGTCATAAAGAAGAATTGATGTTGACTTTATTACTCACACAATTTCATACTTAAAAAAAATAAAATCTCTTAACTGTGAAAATACATTATCAATCTTAGTGTGTGTGTGTGTGTGTGTGTGTGTGTGTGTGTGTGTGTGTGTGTGTGTGTGTGTGTGTGTGTGTGTGTGTGTGTGTGTGTGGCGGGGCTTGGGGAACACCCCCATCAAGGTGATGTTGCTTATAGAAAGGTGTCTAACGTCGATACGACCAAAACATCCAGCTGTTTGTCTTATTGGCCCGCGCAGGCGCACATGGGCTGCCCCCGCGCAGCTGGACGCGCTGCTGAGGTTCTAGGAGAGGACCGCGTTTCTTCAACTTTTAATCGTTATTTCCGGTCATTTTTAAATGCGTTTCCCTTCACTGTAAATGCTGGATCAGTCATATCAGAATGGAGGGCTTTAGCAGAGTCGCTATTCGCAGGAAAACAGCTAGTCTGGACACCGCGGAGCCAGAAGAAGCAGGTGAGTTTTTACAGACTGCTGGGATAACCCATTTCATAACAAAAACACAACTATATTACGTCAAAACTATTGCAAGAGATTGAAATGGATCCTTCTTATGGTCTTTTACATCTATAAAACCCAGTGCTTTTGAATCATGTCATTTTTCAACTTCTGATTTAGGCTATTTGTTATCATAGGTTTACTGTAGCCAACGTTTTATCTGGACTGATTTTGCCTACTTATGGAAACTTCTTCGTGCACTCTCCTGTGCAGTTCTATCTTAAAGCAAAAGTAAAACTATTACATTCTTTACCTGGCTTGCTGGTGACTCAGTGACTGAAATATGTCTTGTATTAAGCCATGGAGTTTTTGTCAGTCTGGTTGGGAAAGCATGACATGGCCAGACTGTAACACACCTACATTAACCCCCTTCTTTACACACATACTCTGACTTACTGGCTGCTCACAGGAAGGTTTCAGAGGCAAGCCCCACCCTGTTGTGTAATAATCAACATGCTGGAGGGCACCTTTTTTTGTTTTTTTTTATTCCTTCTGGAAAACACCACTACGAAGAAAGTGCTAAAAACTTTGTCCACTCAGGATGGGACTCTCAGGGAAATTCAACGCTTTTTCTGACAGGTCCCGGTGGAGTTCTGTGTCTCAGTTTTAAAGTCTGATCTAAAACTTGGGATTGCATACAGGCTTCCAGGTGGCTTCCCCTGCAGCTGTAACAGAAAGATTGCCCAGGGATTAGTTTAACTAAGCTGTCTATATTTCTCGGAAAACTGTAATTCAAATACATGTGAGTACTCCTGCAGTGTATGCGGTCTGGTTGTGACCTACTGGGACAGGAGGCGCTGGTTTCATCTTGCAGCTCTGCGGAGTGCGTGTGCCAACATGCAGCTGAGGACACTGTGCTGTACTTTACCTGCATATTGGTGTGTGAACTTTACTCTGTTGTTGATAGTGCCACTGTTAAGATTACACAAGGTGCCTTCATAGCTCATAAAGCACAAGTGTCTGTCAGCAGCCAGCCTTAACCACACAACTCAGAAAATGAGCTGTATGCCAGGAAGTGAGGTGAACACTAGAATTCCCAGAGATATGATCTGTCAGATCTGTCACATTGGTCAATAATAATAATAATAATAATAATAATAAAAAAAGTATGCAGTACTAAATCCAAAAACTGAGGTTTTACCAAAGAGCTGTCCAATGTGCAATATTGCCTTCTTTTATATTTGTTTTTAAATCATGGTTATACAGATCTACCTTCCTCCCAGGTCCACAAACCATTTCCTCTTGTCTTCCCATTATTTGGGCACTCTAAAGGTTAGAGTGCCCGCTGTTTCATCACTGAGCTATTAAAACATCTGTTGTGATGTTTTATGGGGAAGTAAATTGAACCATGACATGAACCATGGTTGATTTGCAACACGGAAAGTCCTGAATAAAACTAACTGCCACAGTTAGATAGTCATTTCTTCCATTTGACTTGGTTCAGTACAACTCTTATTGTGGCTGGCTGATCACTGATGTCTTGGTCCACAGATATGATTAGAGTAGAGAAGCAGTATTACATGTACCATGAGCTTTCATGCTCTGTTGTTCTATTGGCCTGGAAGATTCTAAGCCGTCCTATTTATGCCAAAGAAGATGCTTTGTTATCATTTATGTCTATTTTGATTTATTCTACCTGGACAAATGGAAGCATCAAATCATTATAAAGTCTGTTGTCCTTTCAGTCCAATCATCTTTGAATGCTAACATATATTATCCTGTCAGCTCCTGTGTAACAGAGTTGGGTTGCACAAAGAACTCTATTTGTTTCTGTCTCTCTAGTGTGTGAAGACGAGTTTGCCCAATATCTTATTTTAAATAAAATTTTTGTTTAAATTAGGCCTGCACAATATGAATTTGTGATAATGTTGTTGATTGTCGCGGTGACGAAATTAGTGCACTCCGTTCTGCATTTCTGCTGCTTTCAGTGTTCTGCTAACAAATTGCTTGTTGAATTTAAAACAAATGAAAGGAAATCATATCCAACTTTATTTTATTGTACAAATTTAACATAGAATGGAATATAAAAAGTCACCACTAAAAAAAAGACTGACAGTTACATTTTAAAGTGCAATTTTCTACTGATATTTTCTTTCAACTAAACAAAAAAAAAAAGTGTATTTCATGATACATTGCAGCCTTTTGCGATGTGTTTATTGCGGCAGTAAATATTGCAATGACTATTTAAAAAAAAAAAGATATATTGTGCAGCCCTAGTTCACAGCCCAAATAGATTGGGGGCATGTACCAGAGAGTTTGAGCTGGTGTTACTGTGAGGACAGCTGTATCAGTCAACAATGAAGCTGCTTGTTTTCTGTGTGCTAAGATAGAAGCAGTGGGACTTTATGAATCAGATGCTGTGTGGCCTGCTAGCTTACTGCTTCTGGTATTGTTTTGCTGCACTGGTGCCCATTCATCCTGAGCTGAACCCTTTCACTGTCTTCTACTGGCTTTAACTCACTTTAGGCAATAGTGGTTCCCCTGTGCAGCTCAATTCATGAGGGCTTAAAGATTATTTGTTTTTTTATGCCGTGCATTGCTGTATCACATCAATTACAAACTACCCATCAATCAGCTCTGTGAATGGAGAGGCACTGCTTCATGTGTGATTGGTGTTTGAATTTTAAAGGTCCCATGGCATGAAAATTTAACTTTATGTTGTTTTTTAATATTATTATGATTGGCCCCAGCCTGCCTATGGTCCCTCAGTGGCTAGAAATGGCGATTTAAACCAAGCTCTGGGTATCCTTTTCTGCCTTTGAGAAAATGGAAGCTCAGACGGGCCAATCTGGTATCTTGCTCCTTATGACGTCATTAAGGGGAAAGGTTACCTCCCCTTTCTCTGCTTTGCCCGCCCAGAGATTTGGCCCGCTTATGAGAAAGAGGCATCATGGCTTGAAAACAAGCAAAGTATGGCAGTTTGTCAAGGCCACACCCCCTGTTGCTCAATAGGGATGAAATGCTAGGTGACAACAACAGCTGTCGGGACACGGTCCACGGTCTCTGGGGGACGCAACAACAGGGAAATGAAACGCCAAACGCAACAGGACGGACCGCCACACGTGGGACACGTTACTACAACGGGGCTTTTGTGGTTAGAAAAAGAAGAACACCGAAAGGAAGTACCACACGTGGGACACGATCCCTGATCTCCGGGGTGAAAGCCCTGTGTTGTTTGACCCAACCACCACCCAAACTTCCTTTTATAAATAAAATACATTTTCGTTTTCAAATCCATGCTCACTACCACGCAAAGAAAAATTAGAAAATCTTGTCCGTGTACACAAATCAATAGATTAAATAACGTCACCATTTAACGAATTGCCATGACACTGGGCTGTGTCATAGGACCTTTACAAGATAAATTAGTGTTTCCTTTTCCTTTTGCTCCTTTTGTCTTGTAAATTACCGATGAACAGAAGGTTCAGCTACTCAATAGAGATCATGCTGACAGAAATAAAGAATGTATGTATGTACTCTACTGTATGTCCAAAAGCACAGAACATTAAAACAACAGCACATGCTTTTGTAAATTCCCTACTGTATTATAAACATTTTGCACTACATCATTGACATAGGAAGGAAGATGTGGGGCAATTGTGTAACCCGGCTACATTTTCTCATCTTTTGCAAAATAATGTACATTCCATCTGCAAAAGGACAGAAAGATTTGAAGGGACTGGATGACTTGTCTTCCTCTATAGTGCTGTCTTTCTACTCTTGGAGAGGATAGTAGGTCTCAGCATAGCTTCCTGTCTCCTCTGCCTCTGTGTTTGGAGGTAGAGGAAGGAAGAGGAGAAAGTACTAAACAAAAGTGTATTTTAAGCCACCGCTTCCATGTAGGAAGTGAAACTAGTTTAGGACTCTATTTTCCTATGTTTTTTTGTCTCTGTGACTGATCATAACAACATTCAGTGGTCCAGTATTAAGCGATGGGCAAAACGAGCACTTTTGTGAAGGTAAATACAAGCTGGCCCTATTAACTTCCATTGTAGTCTTTTTCGCCACAATCTTGTTTAATACTGGTCAAAGATTGTTGTTCTCCTCCAAACATATATATATATATATATATATATATATATATATATATATATACAGTATGTACACCAGACTGACAATGAAACAACTGCACAAGTACTGGTTTTTGAGGCAGAAATCCAAACATGTGTTATTATGGTAAGATTTTAGACTCCATATTTGTCTTTGCACTAAAAATTCAAGTATGAGTTGATGTTAAATGATGAAAATTACTATTCCATAAACATGTTGTGCGCTACATCATTGACTACAAAAAGTATAGATTATTATGATTCTCATGCGTAAATGTCAGATAGTAACTCTATATAGACTGGCCAATTATATAAACAGAGACCCGAGTCTCCACACATTCTGGTTTGACTGGGGTCACCTGAAAAACTGGACTGGGGTCACTTGAATGGGTTTGGCCAACTTTACATGGTGCTTCATGTTCTTTTTAATGAAAATATAGTGTAACAAACCCTGAATGCATGTCAGGTTTGTGTCAGGCTCAAATATTACTCACAGCAATATGTGGAATTACAGTTAAAGCTTTAATTCAATATTGCATTTAGGTTCATGTGATTTTATTTAGTCTTAAACTGTGCCTCGCAAGAATTACTTTTTTGTATTAATTAGTTTTGGGCTTTAGTTAGTTTAGCCTTGTTTTCCTACAATATCCTGTTATCTCTTTGTTCTTTGCACATTGATCCAGACATTGTCTCACTTTGCCAGACCTTCCTCCACCGCGGCGCTGCTGAGGAGGGTCTGGTTAGTCCACACAGCATTCTGGGATGGGAGAACAACGTTATCTGGAATATTGACATTGACATTGACATTTCTTCAAACCAATCACAATCGTCTTGGGCAGTGCTAGGCACCAGGAAAAGCCACGGTGCCTCTGCAAAATAGCCTCGGGTAGGAACTTGTTTTGGAACGTGTACGTTCAAAAGTTGTTTTAGTCGTTCAACTGAAAAGTCAGATTGCACATGTAGTCTAGCTAGCTGTCTGGATTTACCTTGTAGAGATCTGAGGAAACAACACATTCTCACTCCCATTGCATAAAACGAACGCTCGGTCAGGTGCCTTTGACGTTGTTAGGGTTAGATATGGTTTAGATATGACGCTAAAGGAGACTTTTAGCGTCATATTTAAACACGCTTTATCTAAACGCGCTTGGTCAGGACTATTGACGCAGTTAGATCAAGGAAAAGGTCGTAGGTGGGCCTATGTTTCCATGACACGCGGTGACAGTTGGGTTTAGGAGAAGAAGAACGGGACGGTTGGGTTTAGGAAAAGAAGAACGGGACGGTTGGGTTTAAGTCATCTTCAAACGCCGTGTAGCTGCTGCTCTACCTGGTGAGGTAGAGCAGCAGTCGTATCTGACACTGACAGCCACTGCCCAAACATTCCTATTTTACGAGTTTGGAGTGAGAGCAGGTTGGAGAAAAGGTTATCCATAGTTCTCATAAATTGACCGGAGTTTTAAATGCCAACACAAAGGAAGCCCAAGGCAACGGATATCTGACTTAAATGAGTGAAATCCGGTGGAATTTCTGTCCGCAATGAAGCAATCCCGTCGTAGAACATCAAGGACATAGACTAATCCAGACATGATACTTTGTGGAGGAAGTCGAGTCCTGACAGAGAATGTCAGGTTTGGAGTGAAGCTGTCAATATATTGAGCTTCATCACTTTAACTTTATGACTTTATAAAATAAGTGAGCATGGTGTATATTGTTGTCTTATGGGCCAACTGTGATTATTGCAAATTAATTAGTTTTTTCTTAAAAAAGAATAGAATAGAATGCCTTTATTGTCAGTACACAGTGCCTGTGCAATGAGATTGAAGCAATCCCTTTACAGTGTTGACAGAAAAATATTAAAAATATAAGATAAGAATATAAAATATCAAAAAATAAAGTTAAAAATATAAAGTGTAGTTAGTGCAGAGAAAAAAAGAGGGGGGGGGGGCTGATGCACAGTGCTGAGTCCAGAGAGCAACTGTATACATATAAAATAGCTTTGAATACACATTGTGTGAAAGTAGATAAGTATTAACAAATGAATAAATATTGCACTGTAATGAAATGAAATGGTTAAGTACCAAATAATAAATAAATAAATATTGCACAGTAATGAAATTAAATGTTTAAATATTAAATATTGCACTGTTTTAAATTACAGAGATTCCAGTGTCCTTTGAGGTATTATATAACAGTATAAGAGACACAGTTGGAGGGAAGAAGAATGTCCGGGGGCCGGGGGGGTAGGCTGTGGAGTGGAGTCAGTGCATATGTGAGTTTAGGGTGTGTACCTGTATACATCAAATTACCAACAAAAACAAATCCAACACACTTTTTTCATACATAACTTTGTTATTATATTGTGGAACGCAGAATTACTTCAGTTTGTTATGTAAATGTATGTTCCCAATGTTTGTTTTTTACTACTTTGTCTGGTAGAGGTGTCTCAGACTGGACGTGTTTGTTTTTGGAAGTGGTAATTGGTTCGCTCAGTTCATAATCACAGTGGGCGTGGGCTGCACTCAGCAGGAAACGACTAATACATGTGTGTGTTTGTGTAATATCTCTCAGTGGTTGCACACACACACACTGGCTCTTACAAACAACAGTATTTAGGATCATATTTGAAGCACTCCAGTGTGCAAATGTTCCAGTAGGTGGAGGTAAATGCTCAGAAATGTTTCACCCATCAACCAGCAGGTGGACCCACAGGCGTGTGATGAGGACACATGCAGAGTCATGTACTCCTTTGCAACACAGCAACCATCCACATACACTTTATTCTAGTATGATACTGTGCTGTTGCTCCCAAATCAATAAGAAAACAATCAACAGTTATCAGTTGTGTTAGATTGTCTCTATTAAACTCAGATGTCCTTCTTATTGAAAGCACATTATCATGAGCTTGTTGTCAATAATGTATGATGTTTTAAAAAACACAAAAAATGAGCGTACCAATACAGTCTACTGTAACACACGGACAGTGTGCTTGTTTTTCAGCATGCATACAGAGGAAAACACTCAACAGCTACTGCCCTGACTCAGATGGTTGATGACTGGTTTAAGGATATGGACGAGAGGAAAATAATAGGTGTTGTAATGCTTGATTTTACTGCAGCATTTGATATAATTGACCATAACTTACTGTTAAAAAAATGTGAATATTATGGTTTATCACAAACAGCATTATTATGGATGGAAAGTTATTTGACGTACAGGAGACAATTAGTTTACTTCAATGGAAGTTTTTCAAAAGTAAGACTTGTGGAACATGGAGTGCCTCAGGGAAGTTGTCTTGAGCCACTCCTTTACACAATCTTTACGAATGATTTACCATCTGTTTTAGATAAAGCAAGCATCTCAATGTTTGCGGATGATTCTACTATATATTTATCAGGAACTGATATTGGTGATCTAAATACTGAACTACAGAGAGAGCTACAGTCAGTGGTTGACTGGATCAGGAGTAACAAACTGATTCTCAATGGATCTAAAACTACTAGCTTAGTAGTTGGAACTCATTTTTCTTTACGTTCCAGACTGAAACTTGAACTTAGTATTGAGCAAATTTCTGTACAGCAAAGAGAAGAGGCTAAACTTCTGGGTGTGATGATTGACAATAGATTGAGTTGGGACAAACATGTTCAGAAGTTGGTAACTAAAATGGGCAACACCTTTCAACAACGTTCAGTCAGGTACAGAGCAATGTGTGAATGGAACTCTCTCCCAATGGCTATCAAACACAACTCTCAGTATGGTTTTAAAAATCACTCAAGACATATGTATTTCAAAGGAATTAAACATTTAATATAAAATTAGTTGGGTATAGGGCTTTTGTTATCTTATTTCTTAAAATACATTTATCTATTCGGAGTAGTGCCTTGTTTTATTTCTTGTATTAATTGCGTTAACTGTATGATTTACTTATGATTTGTATTTTAAATGTATGTTTGTGTGTGTAATGAAATGTCACAATGAGGATTGTCAAAGGAAAGATTGTAGGACCCCAGGAGGAATAGCTTTTAGTGTATGCTAAAGCTAATGGGGATCCAAATAAACAAACAAACAGACTATTCCTGTGATTCAATGAGGACGGAGGGATATTTCTTACATGCGCCTGCTGGAAAAACAATGAGGTAAAGAGAGGAAACAATGGGCAATGTGTAAAACCACCAGAGAAAAATGGTTGAGTAAAAACAAAGTCTGTTGACACATCCTTTATGTGTTTGTGTATGTGCACATGTATATGTCACACACCACCCAGGGCCATATTTTTTTCTTTTAGACTCTGTAATTTACTGTAAATCTATTTTTTTTATTTTACTTTCAAACCATATCAGCTGGGTGTGATACACTGAATTAGATCTAACGTGAAACACTGTCAGTGTTTCTACTAGACTGAATCCCAATATGATAATCAATAGAAGCCTAAATATCTGCAGTGTTTCAGCCAGGACACACTGCCAGCCAGGGTTTCCTGCCTGCAGTGAGTCGTTTCCTCCTCCTGACTGGCATTGTTAGCCTGGGAGGCTCTTCATAGAACGCTACTGTACCTAACATGTTCAGTCTGAGCTCTGAAAAAGAGAATTCAGACCTGCTAGACACCGAGGGACCAAGAAAGACTTTGAGGAAGGTAATTTACAGAGAGGAAGATGTGGGACAATTGTGTAACCTGGACATTTTTTTTTCATCTTTGCGAAATTACGGACACCCCTTCTGCAAGAGGGCAAGAAGATGTGAAGGTATTGGTGACTGGATGACTTACCTTCTTCTACAGTGCTGTCTTTCTATTCTTGGAGAGGATAGTAGGCAGAGGAAGGAAGAGGAGAAATTACTAAACAGGTGTATTAGGTTTTAGACCACCACTTGGACGCATGGACTGGTTGGTCGCTGATTACCGGAGGTCCCGTCTCAGACACGTTGCCTCGGGTAGGTGATCCTTATAGGCTGGACAACACAGTGAGGATGAACACTGCCATATATATATGTTAGGAGGAGATCTTGGGTTGGTATTTTGTTTTTTCAAAATAAAAGACACCAGACTGACAATGAAACGACGGCGCAAGTACTGGTTTTGGAGGCGGAAAGGTAAAAATGCAAAGATGTGTCTGCTCTGCTGTTATGGTAAGATTTGGAGACTCCATATGTGGCTTTACACTGAAATTGTTAAATGATGAATATTATTCTTCATAAGTGAAGGAAAGGTTTTTTTTCTGCCCAGCCTTTCACAAACATCATCTGTGACGTATTTCTCATTACCATTAAATGTTCCCTAAACTTGTTTAATGCCTGCTGCTCTGTTATCCTGTTTGACTGGCATTTATGTAATTTTCTACCAGCAAGCAGGGTCCATTTTCTAATGTTATCATCTGGCTGCTCTCCCACATAGACCATTTATTTTCCACTCTGATGATGAGTTGCTGTTCCCTCCAAAGTGTTATGGCTGCACAAAACAGGAGCAAATTATCTGAAAAGGCTCCCTCCCCTCTGCATTACACTGTACATCTGTAATTGTTTTTTTGATTAGGTTTTGTTAGGACTTAGTGGTTTACCAATGTGAATGTAGGGCTGGGCAATATATATTGATATTATCAATATCTATATATGAGGCTAAATAGCGTCTTAAATGTTGGATGTTGTTATATGATAGTGTTCTCTTTTTCTGGTTTTAAAGGAAAAGTAATGTAATTTTCTGAACTTACCAGACTACTTAATCATTATATCCACATTACTGACAAAATGTTATTGTGTAAGTATTTTGTGAAGGGCCAGTTGTCAACTCTATAGTATTGATGCAATATCAAGATTGATGTATTTGGCAAAAGACATAGCTCTATGTGAATGTTATGTAGCACCAATGTGTTTATGTAGCACCAGTGTTCTGGTAAATGCATTTGTTTAAGTATTACTGGTCAGATACAGTGTACATCCGTGGAGTGAGTGTGTTGATTCACTGAGTCGCAGCATTGGTGTTCATGTGGACTGCCCTGCTGCTGTGTGAAGGAGCATTTAAATCCACCAGGCTGGAAAAAGACAGTTTTGTTCTCAGAGGCCTGGGAACCGTTTCCCTCTTTTAAGACCCTCTTCTAACCACTCTGGCCTTTTGGCAACGTCCCTGATGCCCCATGTCTTTACTGCACTTGTGTTGTTTGTGTTTAAAGGCAGCATAGTAGGGCGATGGAAATGTGAGTATGTGTATGTTGTAACATTGCAACATACACATAACTCAACTGTGCACATTGTTTACAGTGGTGTGTATTGTTTGTGAGCAGGGGCGAGTCCCCCTTATTTATTAGAAGAAGAGAGGAAACACTGTGAGGCATTCGGCTTTCATTCTCATTGGCAGGAAGGAAAAGGCTGAGAACACCAGCAGGCCGAGTCCTTTCACCACGCTCATTGTTTCAACGTGGGAGAGGGTGTCACAAGGTTTAGTAACCCCACTTCTGAGTATCAGCACATATACACTCATATGTTTTGATTGGCATTTTGTCTATTTTTATATGAGCCTTCAAAAGGTATTTCTAACAGTTCTGGGAAAAGGTTGAGAGTATGTGAGAGTATTTGTAAAACTTGCAGAAAATGTTAATATAACCCTTGTGTTGTCTTCCCGTCAAAATTGAAAACCAACACTTTTGTTGACACTTTTTATCGTTTTTGTCCAAAACTAGGTAACACTAACTTATTAATTTTAGTTCTACAGTGATCTTTGAAATTGATGGTCAATAAAGCTCATTTATAGGAAATGATACCTAATGTTTGAGTTAGAAAACCAGAAATTAGGAATTATTTAGACAAATGTATGTTGATGGATAATCACAGACCGGAATATGTCAACTTTTACTCAATACTATAAAATTGAATAAGACACCCCAAAATTAATGAAAGTAAAGATTTGTTCTTGCCAAAGAGCGTTCAATCATGTTATTTTGCGTAATTACTATTGGGTAATTAAAAAAGAGAATTGAAATAGCAAAACGGGTCAATTTGACTCGAGGACAACATGAGGGTAAAGTAGGCAGAGTAGAAAGGTGAGTACATGCAGGAGATAGTGATCTAAGATCATACAGTGAATTCACGCAGCCCTATTTTATCAGTGCACTTTGACCACAAAAGGTGGATTATTACTGTAATAGATGGTAATTGTCATAGTCTAAATGATTGCAATGGCACTTGACTTGATAAACTGGCCTCTTAAAAGGTCAGCAAAAACAGTATTGTATTATTGTATGTATTGTATTTCATCTTGCTACAATCCTTTATGTGTTTGTATAATGGAGCACTCGTGCTCACCGGTGCTCACACTGACATACTGTCACTGATGCATGCCCAGACATGGAAATAATGAAGTACTTATCGCTCTCAGTGATCGTTCTCTCTTATTGTTAATTCAGGGTGGATTATAGTGGGATTTATTCTGTGAGAAAGATAAAGCCAATAATGAAAGCAACCATGTGTCTTCTATGCTAAGGTATTAAACCAATGGTTTAATCAATTTGGTGTCTAGCATTAATATTATTCTCACAACGCAGCTCGGGACTGACTTGATTTTGGTAGACTGACAGCAGGTATGTTTTGTGTGTGCGTGCGTGCGTGCGTGCATGCGTGTGTATGTGTGTGTGTAAGGCTTATTATTGGAACCAATCCAAGGTTGGTTGTTCCAGTGATGCGGGGTCAGATGTAGAGACCCGTTGCCTGCTCTGCCCTTCATGACAGATGTGCCCAGCTATTGTAGAGATTGAGCTTTACCCTCTGCACCTTGTTTGCTGTCTCTTTGTAGCTTTTTGTTTGTTTGTGTGTGTGTATCTATGAACACGTGTGTGTCGGCAGACAATACCCATCATTTATCATTGACCTTCATAATGTGTGTGGTTCACCGGGAGGAGGGGGGAGTCAATTAAAAACAGCACGGGCTGAAATGCAGTGTGTGTGTGTGTGTGTGTGCGTGCATGCGTGCGTGCGTGCGTGCGTGCGTGCGTGCGTGCGTGCGTGCGTGCGTGCGTGCGTGTGTGTGCTGTTAAACATGCATACATTTTAAGTGACATGGTTTTAATTAATGATGTGTGTGTGGGAGGCCCGTGTTTCTTCACTTATAGAGATGTGGTGGGCAATGGCCCAGAGCCATGCTGTTCTCCTCCCCTCTCCTCTCTTTTCAGGCCAAAGAGAGAAGACAGAGATGGATGGTGGAAAGAGAGAAAATGACAGAATGGTAGGTGGATGTAGAAGAGAGGTGGGTGAGTTAGTGAGGGAAGAGGGAAGTGCCAGCTGCAGTGGTTAGAAGGGAGAGAAATGTGTGAGGTGGGCAGCGTGTGTGTGTGTGTGTGTCTGTGATGAGTGGGAGAACGTAGTGGGGCATAAGCAAGGACAGAAGAAAATATATGCACATATATTATGTTGTTCACGCTTGAAACCATTTAAAAGCCGACTGCAGCTATCAAATTGTAATCCTTTAAACTCAAAATTAACTGAATGTGTTCTCTTCATTCAACCAAGTTGACATGATTTGACTATTCAAGTTGATGTTGTGTTTACAGCTTGTTCTACCGACCTCAAGTGGCCAAAGCAATGCAGCTTTGTCTCTACATGTGTGTTGATTGCTTTATGGCGTTTTTCCACTGCATAGTACCTACTCGACTCGTCTTGACTCTACTCACCTTTTTTGGTTTTCCATTACGAAAAAAACTCCCTGGTACTTTTTTTAGTACTACCTCAGTTGAAGTTCCAAGCGAGCTGAGGCGATACCAAAAGGTGACGTGAAAACCTGCAAACTACTGATTGGTCGAAGAGAATCGTCACTAATCACTGCGTCATCATTGCTAGTGACAGAAGGGGGTGTCCTGAACAAACCCGCCGTATTTAAGTAGTATAGCCGGCGTTTTTTTTTTTTTTTTTTTGCTGCCTTCAGCTTCTTTTGAAACTAATTTGTCTTCTAGCTGTGGCAACAGCCACATGCCAAGAATCAGAAGCAACCTTCGACGTTCTGTGTGTGTGTGTAGCGTTAGGTCACGGCAGTTTCGTGCTATGACGACCAGCCACGGTTCGCCTCACGCATGAGGCGTTACTAATCTGCAATAGCAAAAGGAGGACAGTCGAGTCAAGGCGAGTCGAATAGGTACCATTAATGGAAAAAATGCCATTAGTCTGTGCCTCTTGAGTACAGTTTATTTTTTTTAGAGTTGTAATACTTTTAGCAATAATTAGATAATCGCGAGATTGGGCATTTGGCCATGCGCTCTCCAAGCCCTTCTACTTTCATTTAATTTTATTGGATTGTGGGCAAAATGTGAGATATGATGCATAAAATACAGCTCACTGTATTAACTTCTTAACATTATGAAAGCAAATATGAAAGATAAAACGTTCCCATCCGCTACCTGTACTGTACGTCCACACTGTCAGAGGTATGACAATGTCTGCACGCCAGGGCATGCGAGAGCTTCAAAGTCAACCAAGTGTGAAAATGAGAGTTTGATTCTGGTAGAATTAAGGTGAACAAAACATCTGTCATGGTGGTTATACATGATGTGTATTATTACTTTTGAATTTGAACTGGGTACTAAGCGAGAGAGTTTGAATTATGCAGAGTTTGGGCGTGTGTGTGTACGTGCGTGTGTGTGAATGTGGAAAGATTCTTTAAGCTGACGTCTCCAGTGTGTGACAGCAGATTGATCTATGGTTGCAAAGCAGCGAGGAAGGGCTTATCTACCCCCATACAGGGTGGGCTTTAAGTATTTGATTGCATTTCTCATACCAAGCTGGGTGTATTTGTGAGTTAGTGTCCACATTCAATTGACTACCTCCTTGTGTGTTTGCTGTGTGCACGTACACTCACGTGCAATAACCTAGTGTAAATTAAATCTAAAGAATATGTCAGCTATCTTCATGCAAGTGTACCTATATGCTGGTAATGCCTGTGTAAATCTATGCCTGTGCGCTCACGTTGAATTGCGTACTGTATAGAGAAAACTTAAGCAGGTCCATTACTCACTGTCTGAAAAACCAATACTCACCATGGAAACAATACAATAGGTCTTCCTGCAGATAATAATCAATGAATGTGTTGGCTCATAAGAGGTATAATTTCCTAACATAATATTCAATGTGCTATTCAGTGTTCACCACACCTCAGATGCCGGACATTCTTCTGAAAGTCATATCCTGGTAAAAGAGGGGTCAACGCTTTACTCTGGCTAGAAAGCAAGAAGATATTCTGTCATTTAATAATAGTACTGTGTATATCATCACAACTTCTTTTCTTCCTAAATATAATACATAATAATAATGCCTGCAACTTTTTAACACCTAAAAAGCACCTCTTAGGCTGAAAACTGTCATGGACAGTGCAAGAGGATAAATGTGCACACTGAGTTTGTTAGATGTTTTTTTTTAATATCCTCATTTGTCACTTTTGGTTAGGATAATAACTGCAGTGCTTAATTAAGCCCAGAATCACTGTGTCTGAGGTTTTGAATGTGTGTTTGTCAAACTTCTTGAACCCATGAATATTCTCTTAAACTTCCCTTTATGGAGTTAAAGTCAGCAAAGTGGAGATGTGCACCACATTTACAGTTCGGTTTGGTCTGTTTTGGATATAGCGTAGAAAAATAATAATACATTTATTTTCAAAAACATAAATAATGGATGTACAAAATTGCTATAATTCCTGCTTGCAAAATCAAGGGATTCAAACATGTGCATAGAGTTAGTCAGTCAGTAAGTTAGTTAAACTTTATTACAAAACAATTTGCAATAAGAAAAATTGCAAGCTTTTTGCTCTCTATGACTTACATACTGACACTTGGTTGTTGTTTTGATCCAGGCCGACATGAGGGACTTAGACCCCAGTGTGTTTTGGATTACCTCTACTAATAGAGCTTCTTGGGTGATGCTGTTGAAAATGACATAGTGTGTGAAAAATCTGTGTACCATTAGCAGTGTTAGACGGCAACGCATTACAGCTATGTGATTACTTTTGTCAGCAAAGAGGAGTGTAAGGGAGTACAATTTGAGTTTATGAAATACATTACACCTATTAACTCAAGGAAACTCACAGTTATTAGGAGTCCCAGGGCAGATTTCTGCTAGACACATTAGCTTGGTGTTGGGCTTGCAGTGAGGAAAAGGAAAAATGTGCCTCTCGGTTATGGCAATTCAATCTGTCAGACATCACACCAAGGCGGGACTAACACAGCCCCAGACCACTTTGTCAACGCAGTCACTGTGCGAGACTGTTCATCTTGATCTGTAAGTTTATACCTCAGATAACGAACATACTGTATGTTAAGCCTTCAGACATATAGTATATAGCTATCGTTAGCTAAGGTTGTTAGCAAGCTACTACCTTTACCCAGGGTAATTGTAATGGCTCAGCAGCAGGATGTAGATAAACACAATATGCCAACAAAGGTCATACTGTAATAAACTAATTTAATTGATGATTGCATTGTCGCTGTGCATGTGTAAGGTCAATTACAAAATGCATATTCAAATTAAATAACAACATTGCAAAATGAAATGCCATTTGAATAAAGAGTACAAAATACTTTTTCTCCACACAGAAAATTGATCAGGAATCAATGAGAGAAGAATCAGAAAAATAAGCAAAATCACACTGGTATAAATAAAATCTTATTTTTTTTTATTTATCCTCTGTTGTAGATCTTTAAATTATGTAATTTATTTTTTCATTGTTATGTTTTATTCTGATTTGTTTCATTTATATATATATATTTTCATATTCAGAAATTAACAGATACAAACAATTACAAACAATGCACTGAGACAGGGAACGCGTCCCAGAGATAAAAATCAAAGGGAGGAAAGCTGGGAGAGAGCTAGACACAACACATGCAGAAACAGACACACACATAAACAGACACACACACAGACAGACACGAGACAAGGGACCAATCACATGCCAGGTTGCCAGGCAAAGGCTGTAGCACAAAGCAAGAGCCAGCGATGCTGCGCCAAGTGTCCAGGGCCCTTTCCGGGCCTCCATGGATGCTTGCCGTTGGCAGTTCCAAGAAGGAAAGGGTCCCTCCATGGATAGACATGTCAAGAGGTGGCTTCCAACAAGATGCAATAATTCTCTTAGCAGCTGTGAGTCCAGCAAACATAGCAGGTTTTTGAGCTTTTGAGAGTTGGAAGGCTGGTCATTCAGAATAAAAACATTTACAGTAACGGGTACAGTAAATATGAGTACGGGGTGCAAAAATTTTGAATATAATATCGTTCCAGAACTGACCAACAGGAGAGCACTCCCAGAACATGTGAAGATATGTATCTTGAACTTTTATTGGGCAGAAAGTGCATAAAGGGCTGTTAATTTATTTTCATGTGGTGGATTTTCACGGGGGTGAGATACGTCCTATGAATGAAATTCTGAATTCTGTAGTAAATCTGTTGATGGTCTGGATTGCGAGATACTTCTGGTAGGTTAGACCATACATCATATCGTGCCCAGATCTTCTCAATAGGAAGGGAACAGTTTTTTTTAATAGGATGGATGGGCAAAGGCCTCTGCCAGGAAGCACCATATGATTGCCGACCTTAACTGAAGGTAAAAGAAAAAAGAGGAACATGGTAGACTGCATGCATTTTGTAAGTCAGAGAAGGGTAACAAGCCAACCTCACCAAAAATATCTTTCAGACAATGAGCTCCACTTTGTTCCCATTGTGGGGGTGTTATCTGCCTCCCACCAATCAGGAGTGCTGTATTATTGAACAATGGGGGAAAGGTGTGCCAGTTACAAGCTATATGGCAGTATGTTCCAGCTAATCGCCAAGTTTTGATAAGATGAGAGATAATGGGGCCAAAGCGTAGCTGGCACTGTTTATTAGAAACATTGGCAAAAACATGGAGTGATCATAGCACTTTCTAAGGTATGCCAACAAACAGATGTATCTGGATTAAACCAGGTGAGGAGGGGTAAGACAAAAGACCAGAAATAATGTTTAAAGTTGGTAACTGAAAGGCCACCATCCTCTTTCCTCTTCTGTAGAGTAGAAATCTTGAGTTGTGGCCGCAGGAAAGACCTCAATGCCTAAATATTTAAACTGCTTAACAATGAGGATGTCGACAGAAATGGTTGAGTTGCGGACAGAGTCAATTAAATGAAGTAGTGCCGATTTTGATCAGTTAATTTTGAAGCCTGATAAGCTTCCATACTCCTCGCATAATGATAGAAGGTGAGGAAGAGATTGAGAGGGGTTTTCTAAAAAGACAAAAACATTGTCCGCAACTAATGAGAGTTGATGCTGCGGGTTACGAATGCAGATTGGTGACACCATAATCGATTGGCAAATGGCTTGAGCCAGAAGCTCTTAAGAAATTAGTAATAATGCAGAACTCAAGGGGTAACCTTGGCGGGAAGATCTAGACACTGGAAATAAAGAGGAGGAGGTGCGTCTCGTTAAGACTCAGGCTGAGAGATTAGAATACAAAACTTTAATCATACCAATGAAAGTGTTACCAAAGCCCATCACCTCCATAAAAATGGCCAATCAAGTCTGTCAAATACTTTCATTGCGTCAAGAGAGAGAAGTGACATTGGGGTCTTACTGTCCTCTGCTGCATCATTAATATGGATAAGGCGGCCTTTAGTCTCGTTTTTACGAATCCTGTATGGTCAGAGTTCACTAATTTTGTCATTTGAGACTCCAAACAACAGGCGAGGAGCTTTGCAAAGATTTTTATGTCAGTGTTAAGCAGGCTCAGAGGTCGATAGCTAGAACACTCTGTAGGATCCTTTTTTTTAAAAGTAAGGAACTGAGTCCATGGTTTGATAGAAGGCTTGGCGCCGCTTGACCATGAAGTGTCCATAGTCCAGGGAAAAGCAAATCTTTCTGATCCTGACCATGAACGGATTTCCGCACAGCCTGTAGGATCGCCTGCCCAGTTGTGTAGCGAAGGATATTGAAAATCAACATGCAATTAAGTGGTGTTCTTCTTTGGGCTATCACTGTAGATTCGGTGGGCTCTCATAATCTTGATCTATACATCTGCCAGTTTCGGGAGCCACTTAGTCAGGGAACGCTAGCAATATTGAATAGCATTAGCACCTTCTAGCTCATCTTTCAGCCCGACGATGCGGATGTTGCATCTTTGGTTTATGTCTTCCATATCTGCTAGCTTCACCTCCAGCTCTTGAAAAGCGTGGCGATGGCTGTCAAGAGTACCTGAGTTGCTTTCAACGGTAGTTTTTTAGATCGCCCACATCAGATCTGATAGAGCCAAGGCTTGCAGTTAGAGATGCTAGCTGGGCATGAATAGTAGTTAGCTTCTTGTTGTTGTTGATCCCCATCTGTTGAATCTGAGACTGAATCTGAGAAAAACGTGGTTAAAGGTAGTTTTTCTGTTTCTCCAGTAATGCCTCCGTATTTGTTCTTTTTTGCCATTCTGCTTTAAATGACTCAATTCAGCACAAAGTGATAGAATACTGGAGTTGGAACCATATAATACAACTATTTGGCAAAATTGGGCCAGGAGCTAAACCTTAAGCCGCCATCTCCATTGAGCCGATCATATGACTCCATTTGTTTTATTTAATTAACTTAACTTATAGGGACCATCAACTAAGGATTGCAATAAGCCTTTAGCCACAATCCTCTACATTCACATCCTTCAAACTTTTTTTAAATAAATAAACTTAAACTTATCAATTTCCATCCCTAGTGCGCATGCATGGCTGTAGGCTGAGTAGTCTGACCTTGTCTGAGAGCACAGTACTGACCTGTCTGTGGTAATGGCTCTGCAGTAAATGGCCAGAAGGAAACTGAGCATACAGTTATTTCTGTAGCACGCTGATTTCCTGCATGTGGTTTACACACACACGCACACATTCATAGTCCACAGAGACAAGCACCAGGCACACATACTGGTGACGTCTGGACATAGTTATCGACTCTCTCGGCCTTCCGGTCACTAATTACTGTGTTGTGTAATGAGGCCTGCACAGACTCACAGTTTGTATCAAGGTGCTTGTGTAACTAAGAGTGTGTCAGCAGGTCGTTCCATGTAACTGCTGAAAGGATTTTATTTTAATGGGTGTCCATGTCCGGTTATAAAGGGTTAACAATAAAGGGTGCGTTAGATCATTATACAGAGAATCACCAGCCCCTTGCTGAATTTCCAGCTGTGGTAAAACATTACTAAAATGGGAAGTAGAGTGAAGAAGTAGAGAGAATAAGTCAGTAAGAAGGAGCTGGTTAAAAAGTGCAGGATTAATGGAGGATCTTTTTAGGAGAGTGCCTTAGGTGAGACTGTGGACTGTGTGTGTGTTTGTGTGTGCATCATATTCAACCAAAAGCATGTTTCTTCACAGAACTTGTAAAAGCAAAACTTCTCTCAACGTGCCACTGTAATACTTATCGGTGCCTGTAGGTTATTTTCATAGATATGTTTGACAATATGAGAACAACTGAGTGCTCTTTCTCACCATGTCAACACTGTAGCCACATCAGCCAAACACTATCTTCTACTGTATTCTGCTGAGAATCGCAGTTGTGATTGACAATGGAATGGTGTTAGTATTGAAGGTATTAGGTCATAAACCACAGTATTGGGTAAATTCAATGTTTGACCTGATGATGGCGTTCTAAGATAATTGAGGAGATCACAACAGTTATTATCATTCATCCCGAGGGGAACATGAATGTCTGCATCAAACTTGATGAAAATCCATTCAACAGTTGACCTAAGACATTTAGGCCTATGGATTAGATGTGCATGTTTAAGCTTTATATAAATACAATTATTTACACAGCTTTAAAATACTTTGTAAAATGTTCATTTTAATGGTCAGTTTTCAGGGACTTGCAATTGACCTATGAAGAATGTTAATTTGGACTTGAGACTTGACCTGAGACTTGCTTTGATAAGACTTTGACTTGACATGGACTTGTCTCGATTAGAGATGTGCGCTATTAGTCGACTAGTTAGGGTTGCTATACCCTCATCTGTCGGCACCAGAAATACTAGTCAGTTAAACTTATTATTAAGATTATAATTATTAGGAAACCGTCCCCAGTGAAGCCTTGTACCCTGGTCTTCGGCCCCTTTCTTCCACCCCATTGCATTCTCTCGGCCCCCACCTGCCACCACCTCCTCTTTCTGAAATGGGTTCAGTCTGGTTCTCTCCTATTCCACTGAATTGGCCAGCAGTGCACTTAAACTAGCTTACTAGCTAGCTAGACGGCTAGCATGTAAGCTACAGACTAAAGCTAGCGACTTCGTGGCCTACAAACATACAAAGCAGGCTAACGCCAGCTAGCTCAATGAATCAATACTAGTGGTATAAGCGATGCCTCTTAAACCATTCATATTTTCATGAAATATTAACCATACAGCACCACATACTTGGTTTGTAAGACAAGATTTGAATATTTGGTTATTTTTGTAAATATTTCTCCATGTGACTCCTCTTAGTGGGTAACCGCTGTTTGGTTGTCATGGGAAAAGAGTGGGTGGCCTTGATTTGAACCTCTCCCACTACCTCCAACCTACTGTGCTGCCTAATGTGATCCCTGGAAGAAAGGAGTTTAAAACACATTACACAAGCCACTGAGAGTTAGGAAGATACAAATAATAACTGAAATTCTATAAATCTTTACTTCAGGATTCTACTTCATAACACACACACACCCTCTCTTTCTGTCCTGTGTCACGCTGAGCACCTATATCTGCCATATAGCCACCAGCAACAGCAGGGACAGCAGATGAGTACGCCCATTGGCGTCTTCCCCTCTCACTGGCCCTCCCCTCGCCCTACACAATAGGACTGATTGTCCATGCGACACACACTCACACACAGAGGGCTTTACTCTGGGGCTGAGTGTCGCTCCCCCGCCATATGTCCATCTCCGCTGGAATGTGATTATCTTCACCCGCTATAGAGAGGAATGAGGAAAGGGTAAAGGAAGAAGGAAAGCATCTGGTAAGGCAAGGCGGGAGGTTGAGATAAAGGGCGAGATAGTCTGTCACTGAGCGTGCAAGTGTGTGTGTGTGTGTGTGTGTGAGAGAGAGAGAGAGAGAGAGAGAAGGAAGGGAGGATGCAACCAATGCAGCGAGGCAGCAGTTTACCACAAGCGTGAACCTGCCAGTGCAAGGAGCGACAGAGCGCAGAAAGAGAGGGAGAGGGGAGGGAGAGGTCTTTTCACTTTAGTCTAGCAGTGTATTTTATTCCTTCACTAGACTCCTCCTTACTGCTCTCACCGGACACAACCTCCTCTCAGGTTAGTGCCTCTCTCATTTTAGACCAGTTTACCAATCAGATTCAGCACCAGAGTGCCGTATCCATCGAGTGCACAATGCAGACGTGGGGTGTTGGGTTAACAGAACTGATAGACAAAATATGGGTGTTTCATGACCACAGAGACACTGAAACGCTGTTTGCTATTCTACACAGCCACACGCCACCTGCTGAGGCTGATGGTTAACAAAGAGGGGAGCACACATCAACAAAAGACAAACCCTGGATCTCACCACAGGATGTTCCTGTGACCAGTGCTGTAGTTAAGCGTGGCAGTGGTGTGTGTGTGCGTGTGTGTGTGTGTGTGTGTAATAGAAAGCAGTGGGAGCTGTATTGGCTGGAGGGGACTATTAATTTTCTTTAAGGCGTTGTTTACTGAGCCGCTCAGCTGCAGGCTGTCTAATGATGCACTCTACATCTGAAACTCACACACACAGATCACAAACACACAGCACATATGCTTGTGCACGTAGAGGCTACTGCTGCTGATTTTGGTTATCTCTGTTTGCCATGATTGGCATAATCGGCCTCAGCTGTCTGCAGTGAGCTGTGGGAAAATATGCAAGAGAGTGTGTGTGTGTGTGTGTGTGTGTGTGTGTGTGTGTGTGTGTGCGTGTGTGTGCATGTGTGTATGTGTTCATTGTGGCTTGCTGTTCCTGAACTGTCTGCAAACAAAACTATGATTTAAAGTCACCTTGTCATTACAGCTCTAATGCAATGTCTTGATGATAGATGCAATCTTAACTGCTTGTAGTTGCTACACTCTATCTTGGCTCCTACCATCAACAAAGGCTTTTTGAATGAAATGAGAAAATATGCCTCATGCTTTTTTTCTCTTGAGACTCAATCTCCCCTCGCCATCTCCCCGCTGCGTGCACTCACTGGAACTCATTTGGATTGCTATCGCTGCAATTGAGACCAATAACTTTGTCTGCAGCAATATATTTTCCGTGGTGCTTTCTCCACTCTCTGTGCTCCCATACAGGCAGCCAATGGCAGGGCTTATACCAGATGTATACCATGCTGTGTGTGCTGCGAAGGAGGCAACCTTTCAACGGTCCTTTTACTAAGGGAGAGAGGAAGACACACCGTTGTCCCTGTAAAAGTTATGGAGTCATGAAATGCTTGGGTTTGGTGTTGTTTTGTCAAGATTGAAAGATCTGATTGCTATCTATCCGTCATGTGAAGTTTTCATCAGAAAAAAATGCCAATGTGTTGGCTTGTTGCAGTTCTACTCAGATGGCTAAATAAGCAGACTCTGGTGGATGTTCTCGTTGGATTAGTGGACAAAGGCATATGCAGATTTGGAGGAAGAGAACCTATCTTAAAGGGGCTAGGTACGCACGTTGTTTCTAAAGAGAAGCTAAAAGTGGGAAGTGCTTAGAGCCTCATCACACTGAATACTAATGTACACACATGCACATGGATCCTCACTTACTTACATTATGGCTTGTTGTTGCATTTTTTGCAGTTATTTGTGCATGAGTGAGTCTGTTACATGATATGTTTCAGTTTATAGTAAGTCCCCCCTGAGCAGTCTCTGGCTCTACCATGCTCTGTCAGCAACTGCAGCTTACTCATAGTGGGATTCATCCACCTCACCTTCCCTGTATCCTTTCTCTTCCCTTTATCTCATGGATTATTTAGTTTATTTCTCTCACTGTGATTCCAAAGTAAAAATGCTGTGTTATTGCCCCGCACAAGCATCACTGGTTTGGTTTGTCCTCTCTGTGCACAGTCTTTCTACTGAGCCTCCCATGACACAGACCAAAAATGCTGATACAGTTTGACACTTAATTCCACCAGGATGTGTCAGATTAAGTGCTGTGTACACGTGTGTGTGCACTTGCATGTGCGTGCATGCATGCGTGCATGCATGCGTGTGTGAATGTAAGCGTACAGAAAAGCAGGTGACTCAGTTTATGTGGGTTTATGGAAAGTGCAGATCTGGCTTAAGGGAAGATTTTTGACAAGCATGGGGACAGAAATGAGGAAGAGAAGGTATGGTTTAGTTAATGCATGAACAGTTAAAGAGGAAGTTTGTGTCATTTTAAATGTTAGTGTTAGTTTCTCTATTTTTCTCTCTGCCTCATTAAAGCTCCAAACTTGGCTGCAGGCTCGCCTGCAGGCTTGCTTTTAGGATTGCAGGATTTTCTGGGCATTCCTGCTCTGCGTTGAGAATACGGCTCCAGCTCCTCCAGTCAGAGGGGCTCATTCATACCGAGTACAATGATCCTGTTTGAGGCACAAGTTTTTACCCACGCTGTTTGATTGGCATTATGTTCAACTTCTATTTACTTCATCCATAATGCATTGAGTCAAATGTGTCTAGCAATAATGAATCTCTGTTGCTTACTGTTTCCTTAATGAACTGGAATCAATAGAAGGAGATTAACAGAAAGACATTTAAGACTGATTGAAATGAAGAATTGTTTAGGAGTATTTTGATTTGAATAAGGATGTGATGAAACAGTTGACTGTTCGCTAATCACCGGCGACGACCACGAAACATCATGCATGTGGGCAGAAGACAACAAACAGACACACATGGCACGTCCAAACATGCTTTCCACATTGTTTTTACACTCATACTCTTAGGCAGTGCGCCTAAGCAGTATAATGGCAGGAACCCCCTGTTACAAATGCTAAGCTATGATTGGACAAATCCTGTGTTTAGCGTCAATTAGGCAAAGTTCTCATCATCTATCATTACAGTTTCAGTTGTTGCTGTATTTTCAGGTCAGTGAAATACTCTTGGCATAATTACAGTATCACTGCAAATGATTCAGAGTCACTCAGTTAGAAATTAGCTTCTGAAATGTTGTCTGTTCACCACGACCTTTCACAAATGCCATGTGCTGTCAGTCTTCCTATGTACAAGGGCTCTGTTGTGGCTCCATGCGTCTTACTCGGTGCATTAGAATATTACCAAGTGCAGTTCTTTGTTTGCATCGTCAGACAGCATGAGTTAAAGCCAGCATCAGATGAGCAACAACAACGTACTCATCAGCGTCCGATTGTGAGACTTTCTCATGGGGTTATTTTGGGAAATGGAGCTATATTTGAAGTTCAGGAAGTCATTTACTTTTGCAGAGGGAATGGAAATTTGAATGGCTTTTTCCACAAACATTTTGCTTAAAAATGGGTTGCCCTGAATGGAAATGCAATGATAGGAAAAAATACCCTTGGGGCATCACTTCACAACACTGAATTTAAACAAATTTGAGAGTGAACATTCAGATTGATTTATTTTATGCTGGATATACTGTACGTCCCTTGCACATATCATATATCAGCCTAGTGGCCCAATGGTTAGCACTCAGGCCTCACAGCAAGCAGGTTCTGGGTTCGGGTGCTCCAGTTTCCCTCGCCATTAAAAAACATGTACTAGCTTCTCCAGTCAGTGCCCTTGATCAAGACACTGGCTCAGTGGAGTTGGTCCCCGGATGCTGTAAATAGCTGCCCACTACATCCCTTGAGGGATGGGTTAAATGCAGAATATGAGCTTTACTACATGTATGTGTGACAATAACAGTACCCTGTCAGACATTTCAACCCCATTTGGTTCAGTCTTAGTCAGTCTTATGGTTCAGTCTTAAAGATTGAACCATAAATAAAAGGGCACGGCGTGAATAAGCACTGTTATTCATTTGTGAACAGACTGGCCTGCTGGTGCCCAGTCAGATGTGGCGATTGGGTGGACAGGATATTGATTGACACATTTTGGAAGCTCCAGCCCAGCAGCTGTGATCTGTTTTCCATTGTAGACAGGCAGGTCATAGGGGGGGTTGGAGGAGGAGATGGAGGGACTAGAAGGATAAAGAAGGTGATAGAGAAAGAGACAACAGGCTGGTAGAGAGAAGAAAAGAGACATGGTGAATGGGGGGGAAGTAAGAGATAGAGGAGGAGAGAATGACTGTTGATGTTATCTCATTCCAACATCGATCCCTTTTCTCTGTGCTCAGTGATCACACTATACTGCTGTTTGGATCTCACTTATGGGACTCTCATCAATCTCTTCATCTCTGTTTTTATCTCTATTCTTTTGTACAAAATCACTCAAGGTTTCTTACATATATTTATGGAAATGAATGTGCTTGCCATGTTTAAACATTCAGTTATGGTCATTCTTCTCTGGATGATGATTATCACTGCAGTGACAACCAAGAAACATCTATCTTTCTTTTCCTCGCTTTCTGACTTTCTTTGTGTTCTCTGAAGTAAGGACAGGACGTGTTTGGGGGGGGGGGGGCAGTCCCCTACTTGGCCTGCCCTCATTAGACATGGGCCACAGAGCATGTTCAGATCATGCTAAAGGCTTATCTTCACATGCTGGGCCGTGCGGGGAGCACGCTGGGATTCAGAGAGTAGATGGACAGTGTCTGCACATGATGGACACATTTTATGAGGCACATGTTGAAGTTGGTGGAATGTGAGGAAGGCTATATTGTAGCTGAAAAAAAAAAGACTTTCTGGACAAGTCTTAGTTGTATTTTCTAAGCAAGACAAAGGGTCCACTGCTCAAATTTACTAAGAACTAATTATATATGCAGCTAAAACAAAAGCTTACCACTAGATCAGTGGTTTCCAACCTTTTAGGCTTGGGACTATTTATATATTATCACACGTTATTAGTTAAAGTTGCACTAATCCCCATTTTCACATTAACAATGGTTCAAATAACTATGTGTAATATGAAAGAAGTCACTCATATTGACAAATGTTACCCTCAGCTCTACAGAACCTTTTAGCTCTGTAGTTGACATCATTGACTGTTTTGGTTCACTTTGACTACTCTTATCCAACCTATTCAGACAGACAACGTTAGTGACTAGCTGGTGATCATAGTGAAGCATAGCAGCTTAAGAACCATCTATTTCTATCAGTTGGTGGAGTCCAGAAAAGAGCTAAAAAGTAAGTAAACATTGGACTTGCTCGCAATGCTAATGTTGCTCCATGTTTGTTGGGGGTCGCTCTTAGTGATGAATCCTCAGAGAATTATCATCTGACCTCTGCAGCTTATTGTTTGCCTTTAAAGTGCAAACCTTTAATGTTTTTGTTCACACTCACCAAACTCATAGCGTCGTTTTGACCACAGCAGTCAGCTGTTTTCAGCTATAAAGCTCCAAAACCCCACTGTACGCTACCTGCCCACCACCAAACACAATTAGTGAAAACCAATGTTCGACAAATGAAGACATTGGCCTCTTTTCTGTACAACTCATCACAGAATAATATAACATAATGTCAGGTAGAAAGTAACATCATACAGTATGTCCTCTGCATGCACTGGAGATGGGGGGGTCTCATCTGGTTGCCTTGACCAAATAAAGGCTGTACAAGGCCTTTTAATTTTCACTCTATTATGTTTGTGGCAGAAAACCATAAGTCTTTGGTAAATGTCCATTATGGAGGGACAAGAGAGAAGGGAGACAGACGCATCTGGTCTAATTCAATAGCCAATCTCTTCTATGTCAAGCATGAAAACCTCAGACATGGGCACATACACACACACACACACACACATATATGCACAGACATTATCACAATGGACCTCAGTATGATTAAAGGGGTGTGACTTGGCATATTAACGCATTCTCTCCTTTCCATTATTTATGAGTTACATTTGAATGGTAGTTATCCTGATCTAGGACAGCCATGTAAATGAGGCTGAGGTTACTTTGCAATCAGATGTCCTTATGGTCTTTTTTAAAATGTATTTATTATTATCTATTTTTCATCATTATATGATGATAATAGGTGATAAGTCCCCTCTGTGATTAATTTCAGGATCTCATTCATTTCTGCGTCAGTTTATCAGGGCTGAGATTTGATTAAAATTGGGCTGATTTAGCTGAGTTAGATTTGTGTAATACAGTTAGCATGTGAGAAAATACTGTTAAGATGCACTGGCACAGGAGCAGGACATAGATAATGTGGTTTATCATAGTAGAAAATGTGTTTAATAAGGGGTTGTCAGACTGTTTGGCAGGACTGCAGATAGTTAAATATTAACTGTTACAGCTGGTTAATTTTCATCTTTTCCATGTCCCACGTGTTCCTCTCTCCCCTCCTTCCTCCATCTTTCCTCATCATTGGTTTATATTGTTTCCCCCCTCTTTTGGTGTCTCTCCTCTTCCCAGTCCCTGCTCCCACCCTGGGAGACTTTGTCCTTGAGTTCTGGCAGTTCCTAACAATATTATTGAAATGGTTGAATCATCATCTTGAAGGACGTCTTCACCCACCTCCCTACCTCCTAGTCCCTCCCACACCTGTTGTCACCTGGTGACTCTGAACCGGTTTGTACAGTGACGAAGCAGGTAGACCTCTAAGGGTTTGATGGGTAAATATAGACATAAAGTAACCAGGCGACAGGACAGCTTGTGTCTGAAGAGAGGACTGTAATGTACTCATATATGTTGATAAAGCTGAGTTGAAGAGACATTCTGAAATGGATGGACAGGTTAACAGGAAAAAGAAAATGGAGCTGTTCTGGGAACGAGTGCTTACAGGTAGAGATGTTTTCTTTTGTTAAACAGTCAATCAGCTCAAAAATATCAAGATAGTACAATTGGCTTTGGTTAAATGATTAAGCTGTGAAATGATTAAGTTGGTGAACCACTGAGAAAAGAATTGGAGGAAACACTGGTTCTTACACAGAAACACACACACGCAGGTGCTGCCAGACAACTGGATCTATGTGTGTAGGTGCAGTCCCTTTAAAAAATGTCAAGCATGCAGTGGGTCTGTTGTGGAGAAACCATGTAGATAA
>JABXJD010000043.1:760000-837500 GCA_013375575.1 Percina caprodes
GTCTCCTCTCTGGGCTTGTCTACTGTCATCATGCCCTAAATCTTCCTTCCTTCCTTTGTCTTCTTCATCCTATTCTTCTTCAATACTGTTAAAGCTTTTTCTCACCTTCGGCCTTTAGCTCATTCCTGCTAAATAATACCACTGTGTCCAGTTCTCTTTCCAATTCCCAGTCTTTCCACTTACTTTTTACGTATTTATTTCACCTCCCCACCACCCCCCAGCAGTTTTAACCCACTGGGGTTCTAATCTCACATTGGCCTTTGGATTAGAGGATGAGGCAGGGTTAATCTGAAGAAAGTCTGGGTAGTTGAACAGAAACAGCTAATCTCCCATGCCTAGTGGTAATGGTTCTCTTTCACACACACAGGCACACACACACACACACACACACACACAAACACACACACACAGTCTGTGCCAACATGATAGACACAATGAACGCTTTTTGTAACAGGGTAGAGTCCTGTAACTACCAATTTTAATCTCATTGAGTGATGTAGGGCACCAGAAATGGTTAGAAGTGTGTGTGTGTGTGTGTGTGTGTGTGTGTGTGTGTGTGTGTGTGTGTGTGTGTGTGTGTGTGTGTGTGTGTCTTTCCCACAAATAATTTAAATGTCAGGTGTGTGTAAAGTAACCTGTTTTTTTCTCATTTTAGGGCAGTAGCTTTATTTCTTAAACTATGTAAATAAGAAACCAGGTCTTCTTGGAGAAACCAAGCCATTTCCTGCTATGCATGAATTTGTGCATGTGGACAGGCCAGAGATATGTAAATTGAAGCCATGTCCTTTCCTAAAAAGTCAGTGAAAGTATGGTGTTTGAGAGACTTTAAAGACACCAGTCAATCCTGTTCAGTGAGACCCTGCCAACAATAAGGCTGCAGGTTGGCTGCGTTAAGTATTTATTAGCACTGACTCATGGTTGTACCACTGACATGTGAGCATGAGAGTGCAGTTTTGGTCACCATTGCATAATCAAAAATGATTTTTTCACTTCAAGTAGATTCCTCTTCAGTGTTTAAAACGTACATGTTGGTTTCATTCGTCTGAAATGTGCATGAAGTACTACGCTGCTCTTAGCACAGGTATTGTAAAAGGAATTTAGTGAATGGATTACCTACTGGACAAACTGGTTACTGGAATGCCTGTGATTCCTTCTTATCCTGCTCTGATGACACATAAAACACATTAGCGAGCATGCAGGTGTTTGACCATGTGTGTGTAAATATACATGCAATACAAGCCCACACACATACAGTTCACACGTCTACATACGACAAGATGACAAGAACTATGTCTGTCATATCATAGCTGTTAGTGTGACTTTAAATATGGCTTCCTGTGTTGGTTTATTTTTTTTTTTACTATTAGATAGGTCAAAGTTGATTTATAACGCTATGCTTTACAGCAATTACTCAAACGAGCAAGCAGCTCTGAGCTTGACTGTCACAGACACCCGGGAGCAGCTTTGCTCACAGGATACAATACAGAACATGGAGAATCTAAAGTCACAGTTCCTTGTACTGACTTCTACGAAAGGTACATCTTGTTCGCAATAATTTGAAGCCTGTTTGTGGAATCGTTCTTTCATTTTCGTTCATGTCAATCTAGATTTGAACTCATATGTTGTTATTGGATTTTACCAGATACACTTTTCACTTGTCTGTGTCGGCTCGCTCAAGTTTGTCGTCTGCTTGCCTTGTTTTTATGTCTTGATTCAATATTTGCACATAAAATTTGCCTGAGGAGGAGAAGTTGATGGCATGACGGTTTAAAATAATAGACTAGAGGCTTCATTTAGATTTTAGCAGGCAGATGAGAGAACTATAGTGTGTGGCGCTCCAGGCTGCTTTATTGCAGTGCTTGTTAATCATTGATCAGACTAATCGGACAGAACGAGAAGCGTTAAACAAGCAGGCCTCTACCAGTGGCCCTGTTCCACACCAAGAGGCTTTATTTGTCTGCTGCTTTCATGATCGGATTAACACAAAACAATCAAGTGAGAGGAAGCTGGAGCGCACCTTATTGATGTTTTGTGTCTGCAAGAGCCGTGCATGTACCGCTTCAAAAAATGTGCCATAAATCCAAATTTCATGTAGCTGGACTCTTTATTTTGTTTGTAGCTCTTAAAGTGTAAATGTGCGGATCCTGTCCTTTCAGAGGAGTGTGTTTTGAACCTCAGGGTACAGTGTGTGTGTGTGTGTGTGTGTGTGTGTGTGTGTGTGTGTGTGTGTGTGTGTGTGTGTGTGTGTGTGTGTGTGTGTGTGTGTGTGTGTGTGTTTGATAAATGAAAAATAGGCGCAAAAGCCTTAGTAAATCTGGCCCTAATAGTCTATAGCAATGATAGAACATCTGTGAGAATGTACTTAGTTACAGCGGTGCTTTGATCTAATTAAATTAATTATGAATTCATGTTAGCTCTTTTCCTAAAATCAAGCTAGAATAAACCTTCAGGAAAAATGTGTGTGTGTCACTCTGTGTGGCTCTGTGCTATTTCTTTTTAAAAGCCATTTAAATAGGGGGTGTGTAAGCAAAAGTGAAGGAGGAGTCATGTGCTTATCTGCCAGTCTTCTCACTGAGCTGAGTCACTCAGCAGCTGCGCTGCCTGAGAAGATTGCATGGAACCTAAACTTTAAGAGCTCTTCTGGGACTCACACACTCTTTCACACACACACTCACACACACAGCTTGGTCCCTCACTGAGGAAACACTCTACAGTTGTTTTCCTGTCTGTGTCAAATTTGAGGTGAGTTCACCCATTGGGATTATTAAATTAAGAGAATATTTAATTTCTACTTTCTCTATTTTATTCCTCTTGGATTGTCTCTCCGGATTGTTGGCTTATTTAATTTCTTGTTAGATCTTTGAACTGAGATAAAAATCACACTTTAGTAATGGCTAGAACAAGCTTGCATGCACAGACCAATCACTACTTCAATCATAAAGTAACAGTTGCAAGCTGATTTTTGGCCAACTAAAGACGTTATGTATGTGAAGGATTTTTGATCAAATATTCTGGATATGGCTGTTTCCTTCATGCATCTTCTCGCATGTTTTCTGACGTTGCTGTAGCTGTGCAGAAGCCACCCAGAGCATCTTTAATATGCCAACCCATTTATTAAGAAGAAGCAGAATTTGTAAAAAGTCCTCTCAGACATTCCTTTTGATATGAATCTTTGTGCCTGTGGGGTCACATGGTGGGGACACACTGCACCACAGAAACGGGTTATTCCTTTAGTTTTTTATACTGAAGTAAATCGGCACACGTTTTGCAAGAGGGGGTTTTGGGCGGAGGGAAATGTTAAAGGAGAATTTTTATGTTAATCTTGATCGCTATAAATATGCGAGTATTTTGGATTTAAAAAAACCCGACCTGAATCAGTGCAGGCAACACTACAGCTACGTGTACAAGCTTCCACTGAGCTATAACAGTTAGTGGGGCAAGTTTTAGAGTGCCTTTGTGCCTCTTAACAGACACACAATGCAATTAATATGGCCGTACAACATGAACAGGGCATAACACGTAACATCAAGATGTGTTTTCAAGTCAGACATTGTTTTAATTCACCTACCCTGTCTTGTTCTTGCCGGTGGGTAGTTTGCTTGCCTGGTTAGCTGCTAGAGCTAGCTGTTAGTTGCTATTGATAAGTGTGTTCAGCCGGGCTTTTGTGAAATTCATAACGCAGAAGTTCCGTGTGCATTTGTAGCTCATCCATTTTGTGTCATTGATCCGATGTTGGTGAGTAGGACGCTTGGCAGTGTCGATCTGTGCGGTAGATTCCTTTGTCCCCGCCTTCCTCGCCTCCCCTAAATTTTTAGCGATCAATATCAACGTAAACATTTTCCGTAATTCTCCTTTAAAGACAGGTCAGGCAGGTCTACTGTCAGGTGGAAATGCTTCTGGGAAGGGGGTGTAGTTTCTGTTCTGAAAGGACAACAAGGTATGTTAGACTTTGCTGCAAGCATCGGTTTCGTGGTTGCTTCACCACTTTGTTCTAGACTGAAATATCTCAACAACAGATTGCCGTACAATTTTCTATTGACCATGATTGTTGACAGTTGTGCAAAATGTCTGGGCAATCCATCCAATAGTTATTTAGCTTTTGGACCTAAGTGTTTGACCAACGGACCTTGGCATTATTGGAGCCAAACTATTTTGGGCACTTGTTGGGATGATTCACTATTTCTGGACACTGTTTGTTTTTTAGTTCCAGAGAAAGATATTTGTGTCAGCGTGTTACATTCCTTTAGCTTATTTTGCTGAATAACAGTAAACCTATTACTCTAATGCTGTAATGTGGCAGCTGGAGGGCTGTTGGGAGGGGGGGGGTCCTTTAATGCTGTGATAAAGAAGTAAATTCTCTTTGAAAAAGGAGTCAGATCCGCTCTGATGTTTTTGGAGAGCTCTGTCTTACTGATAGACTCACACAGTAAGGGAAGATGCCGTTCATGGTTTTAGTCAATAATCAAAAGACGCTGGGTGCTTTGCAAATCAGCATTTTGCACAAGTCGTTCTTTCTCATCTACACTGCTGTGGACACCTGACCTTTACGAGAGCGTTTCTCATGTCCCGCACTCGCTGTGCAGTTCTGAATTTATTGAGATAGAAGCAGACGCCTTCAGGCTCAGTCCACTCAGTAGTAAAATAAATGTTGCATCTTTAAAAGGTAGCTAGTTGCCATAGCAGCAAGTCTCACCATCCTTTAACAAGGACAGAGGCAAAGGTTGAGTCTCAGTTTGACTTGTCAACTCTTCACTTCCTAGTTTGCAGCAACACTCCAACGGTGTTTCGGTTTCTGTGCAAAGCAGATTACCTATGTAGAGACAGAGAGCAGTTGTCATACCATCAGTTAGGATATAAAGACATCAAGTGTTATATCACATATAGTACCTCTTGGGCATTATACAACTCACCTAGCTGATTCCTTGTCCAGCAGAAGCTGCTCTTTTTGTTTCTATCATCTACTTAAACAAGTCTCATACAACAGGGCTCCTTCCCCGTCACACAGATGGGGGATTAGAATCAAAGTGTTTCTGCAGGGTGGTGGCTGGCTGTTACTAATTTACTGTGCATGGCGGTCTGTCACTTGTGCCACGCCAGCATTAATGAGAAGATGCTAGAATAAGTGTGTTACCAGGAGCAGCAGTTCCTGCCAACCACTCGGCTTCTGAGAAAGAGAACTAGAGTTGTTCCCGTTTTAATGTAACAGAACTGGCTGCGTTTGATTGCCGTAATGGTTCAGATTAGAGTTTAGACAGTTGGTCTGATCCAAACTCTAAATCCATTTATAAGTAATTGGTATGCGGCTGCAAGCTCCAATCTATTTCCAGACGTATTGTACAAAAAAGATTACGGCACAACTTGATTGGGTTTATTTATTTATGTTAGTTGTACATGGACAAGTATGTAGCATAAAGCTATGCCATGCACCACATCATTTCAGCCTAAGCTTACATGCAATGCACATCCCTAGATGGACCTTTTTTTCAAACACAATAACTCAATACTTCCATAAAAGTAAAAGTCATTCAAGTAAAAACCTCCAGCTGAGGGATTGGTGTGTGACATAGTTAATAATAACCCTAGGAGACAGAGCCAGGCGGTGAAGAGTGGACCCCCTGCAATCTTCCATGACAAATGCTATATGTGGCGCACAATCTGCAGGCGGAGGCTTCGTCTTTAGCCATATGTATTTAATATGGTGCATAACTTGTTGCCGGATATTTTCTTATGATCTCTTAATGTGGCCACGAGGGGAAGCCAGGCACATAATCAAGAGAAATTCCTGAGGCCGCCTTCATAATTGATTGGTAATTTTGGGACCATGTTTGGAAAGTCTGCTCTCCCAAACACAGCGTGGGACTGTTTCCAGTCAGACAGTTTGCTCGAGCTGTTGTCTTTAATTACGGTCAGGCTGCAAAAATAGAAACTGTGAATATGTGATTCTGTGGGGGATTTTTTTTTCTGTTTCAGGATTGGTCAAATAAAGATCACTGTAGGGAAAATAAATAAATAAATGGGCCCCAAGAACCATTTTTGGCACATAATAGCAAAATGTCAGTAAACAAACTGCATCTGGAAGGGAACAGTACATATATAGTACATCTGTTGTTCAATCAGTAGTTCATATAGGGGTGTAACAAACTGGTTTTTTCATAAAAATTAAGCTAATTTTTTTCCACCATTAACGGCTAACCATTTGGCCTATATACAATTTAAAAATTACACTTTCCTAAAACCTAAGCTGACATCTTTGAGTATTCATCCCAACACCTACAACCTATCAATGTACTATGATATAAGACAAAGAAAAGCAAGTGAGGGGCTAGATCTTGGTCATGTTTGGCATTTCTATTTGCAACCCCACAGAGCTGCCAACTCTGGAATTCATTTTCTACCAATCGACTAGTCAATGAATCATTTCAGATCATATAATCATGATATATTTGTTAAAAAGGTTGGAAGGTAATTTTCTGAAAAAGTGTTATTTTATTTATTCTTCTAAAAGTGCAGATGCTTTTAGTTTGATCTATTTTTGGACATGAAACAGTCTTTTAAGGAATTAAGACCTCTTTATAAATGATTTATGTTAAAGGGATGGAAAATGTCCCCTTCCGTATCAGCATCACTGAGTGCCCAGCAGAGGAGGACCAGACTTTTCTGCCTGTTTACAGTAGACCTTGAATACAGAACAGATACAAATTAGTCGGAAGTTTTGCTTTTTGCAAAAGTGAAAGACTGTATCCTTGAAGCTTCTCTCTACAGCTGGTGCACTACCCTCATTGTTTATGTGTACAAGTTAACCAAGCGCAAAGCTACATTGATTTCTGCATCCAACCTATACATCAGTCCCACTTGTTAAATCACACACACTTATTTAAGTGACCACCTTAAATGGAAACTAATACATTGTAAAGTAATGAGAGCTCCTTTGGTACCATATATGGACATTAGTCTAAGTACAAGGTGTGTGTGTGTGTGTGTGTGTGTGTGTGTGTGTGTGTGTGTGTGTGTGTGTGTGTGTGTGTGTGTGTGTGTGTGTGTGTGTGTGTGTGTGTGTGTGTGTGTGTGTGTGTGTGTGTGTGTGTGTGTGTGTGTGTGTGTGTGTGTGTGTGTGTGTGTGTGTGTGTGTGTGTGTGTGTGTGTGTGTGTGTGTGTGTGTGTGTGTGTGTGTGTGTGTGTGTGTGTGTGTGTGTGTGTGTGTGTGTGTGTGTGTGTGTGTGTGTGTGTGTGTGTGTGTGTGTGTGTGTGTGTGTGTGTGTGTGTGTGTGTGTGTGTGTGTGTGTGTGTGTGTGTGTGTGTGTGTGTGTGTGTGTGTGTGTGTGTGTGTGTGTGTGTGTGTGTGTGTGTGTGTGTGTGTGTGTATTTAGGCTACTGTAAACACTGCCAGTGTGTGTCTGTCGCTCCATTATGTCAGTCTGTCGGCTCGGTCTAAACACTGATGCTGTACCATCTGTAGCCAGCTGCTTGGGTTAAAGCCTCACGGGAGCTGATCATCAACTGGATCATTAGACGGCTTATCAACTGAACTGTCTGACACTCTTAAATAGTTAGCCTGCAACTGTTTATCATAAACACATTTGCATATGTGTGTATATTTAAATCAATACATACAGTTCTGTGTATGAATACCCTGTGATTGTCAGTAGGGATGAGATATGGGAGGAATAATCTCTCAGTGTACAGGACACACTTTTGTTTGTTTTTGTAAAACCACAGTGATCTCCTCAAGCCTTGACATTTGTCTAAATTGTAGCACAGAATTGATCAAGAGACCTCAGCTCTATGGGCCTCTGTCTGCGTCAGTTTAGCACATTTAACCACTTAAACTCCAAGTGTTTACAACACTTCCTTTACAACCAAAATCCCACTTATTGTGAGACAATAACAACTCTGCTTTTCCATGTGGTTGCACTATTGCATCAACTGGGAAGTTCTAAATAACTCGGTGTGAATGGCATACTGTCATAAATTGGCAAAATGCTGAACTGCCAGCAAGATCAACATTTTTTGGAATAAAGAAAAAATACATCACTCTGAGAGACTCTATACCAGTATTGGTGCCTGTCCATCTGACAATAGACTGTTGTAATATTTAGGTATAGCAGTGCTGTCATTTAGAGTTGGTAACAATAGATCTGCCAAAGTATTTTAGAGACCTTTTATTTTGTCATTCTGCAACACCTCAATACTGTCTTCTGTCTAAAGGGAAAGTGAAGTTGTTGACGTTCACATGAAGCGTTACACAATGTTTCTGTCTTTAAGTCTGTCCTAATCTGCATCATCACTTTCCTTTCATTGTACAGTAAAAGGTGAGATGTTGTGGTAATGGTCCTGCTCACTCTCTTTCTCTTTCTCTTTCTCTCTCTCTGTTCTTCAGCTCCAGGCAGTAGCCAAGCGAGTGACAACAGCAACTCACCCAGCGTGCAGGCGTGTCTGAGTCGGGCGTGGGGTGGGACGACTGACAAGAGCAGGAGAGGGGTCAATGGAAAAAGCTCTAGCTTCAGGCCTGCGCTACCGTCTAAACCACAAGGTACACAACAACACTGCACAGGACAGAGTGGGAAGGTCAGAGGACACATTTGTTTCAGTCTTTGATTTCCATGTGAAATCAGTGAGAAAATAATGACCCGCACACACTGATTGTTCCGTCTCCTGTGACATTCCTCCAGCTTCAACTTTGTCGTGCCTGAGGACTTCCAGGATATAATAGGGATGCACAATATATCTTTTTTATTTAAGACACTCAGAGATTTTTTTTGCGTTTGTTAAAAGTAAATATCAGTAGAAAACCTCCACCTTTTTTTTTTTTTTTTTTTTTTTATATTTCATTCAACGTTCAATTTCTTCAATAAAATTGTTGGAAATTTTCTTTCATTTGTTTTAAATTTAACAAGCATTTTGTTGTATTTTAGCAGAGTACTGAAAGCGACAGAAAGATCTGAGAACACTTAAATATCAGTTTAAGTAAAATCCTTCTGAATGAATTTCAAATATATTTTCCTCATATCGTGCAGCCTTATGTATGTATACACATGCTTGTGCCGCTACAGGGAAACAGTGAAAACAGGAATAGAGTTATACAAGTTTACCCCGAACCTTGTTCCTCTTTTATTTGAGATGAGTAAATCATTTCCAAGAGATAAGACCGAGACAGAGCTCATTCTTTGTTGCTGTAAATCATGCAAGAAATCTGATTCCTAAAGACATTCATGCAAGACTAGTAAAACTGTTTAGTTCTGCTATTGTAGAGCTGGTGGCACTTGTTTGTTACATGTAAGAGAATTTACAGTAATGCAGCTAAGTTCACTGTGTGGTGTCAGTTGGGGTAGCTTGTAATGCCCCCTTCAGGTCACAATTGATATTGCAGTGACATATTCCCTCATGAGAAAAAAACAAAACGATCATGTGTATCTACCAGCATCCAAAATAGTCTCAAATGTTCTAACTTTTCCTGTCTTCCCTACAGTGCCTCCAAAGCCACCACATCTCCAGAGCCCGGTAACGGAGCTCTCGTCCCCACTGGGCCACGTCCAGAAACCTCCACTCAGACCGGGCATGGAGGAGGGAGGAGGGGTGGGGAGAGGAGGAGGAGGAGGAGGAGGAGGAAGAGGAAGAGGGGTCGTGAACCGGGAGAAACCATCGAAAGTCTTAGACCTCATCAACCGCTTTGAGGAGAACAGGTAGGGGCTCTTTACTCTCTGGTGGTGTTTGTGGTTTCCCTTCAACTATAATGAAAGTATATCCTGTAAAAAAAAAAAAAAAAAAATAGTTGAGTATGGGACAGTGTGAGGTATATCATCCGATCTGTAATATTATTCAGTGAAGGTGGCTCTTCAATATGTTTTTTTTCTTTTTTAATACCTGGACAGATTGGTTTTGGTTGAATAACTCCATTTACGTCACTTGATAGCTTTTGTAACAAAAACAAATCATGTTATCACAATGACAGAAAATGTTACCTATGTTATTTAATGGATGAAAGCCAAAGAGTCCCTCGATTAAAGTCTTCATCCTGACTCACTGATAGTAGCACAAGCAAGAGCCAGAACAGAACAAGCCGAGATTAGCCCGTGCTTCACAGACCAAGCGTTAGCAAAGGGGATGAAAGGAGATTTATACAGGCGAGGGGAAATTCAGCTCCTCAGTCAGTTGTGGGACAGGACTTAGTGTTGTGAAATGAAGCCCAGGAGAACGAGGTAGGATCTCTCAGACTATATCACCTTGCCTCGTGGCTACATGGAGATTTTAGTATTCTGTTGGCTTTGCTTTTACATGAATTTACTCGATCTAATGCGGGAATAAGTATCAACAAGGCTTACCAGCATTTTTTCCCCCTTTTTGTTTGCATCACGTCTTGTTTTATTACAAGTCATGTAAGTTGTGATTGTAGCTGCAGCTTTGTCTGTGCGAGAGAGGCCCATTGGGAGCAGCGAGAGTCACAACAATGGTGCCCTTGTCCCAACTGTTCCTACAGTAGAGCCCAAAAATATTCAGTTTGCAGCAATAGCATGCCCACTCAAATTTCACTCAGAATCTGTCGCCTCATATTCTAACTCATCTCTGGCCTGGATCCCTGAAAATAGAATTACAGAATCTTAGTAGAATCCCAGACTTTTCCAGTGTTGAAGTGAGGTTAATCAGAGCTATCGGGTGTGTGTGTTTTTTTTTCACGTAGACTCTGCTGAGCTGTTGTTATTAGCCCTCTTGTGGCCTTGATAGAGAAAGAATAGAAAGGCCCTCAGCTTCTGAGAACAGAATTAGCCTGCTAATATACTAATCTGGTTCACATGGCTGCCTTAAATGCACCTTAGAGGACAGCTACATGGTAAGTGAAGCTGTTCTTAATTCTTGTCTCATTCAGCCTGTTTTAAAACTCTTGTCATGTACTGGAGCTCTTACTGTGCTATACAAAGACAAAATGCTTGCTTGTGTGCACCTACACACTTAAAAAGGTTGTGTTTTTCCAGAACAGTATTTAGACAGTATCAGCCGATTACTGAGTCTACCTCTGAGTGGGTGTAGATGATGTGGTTTAACGTAACTTCAAAGACATAGAGGTGGCCTGACAGCCCAGAAGTGATTCATCTGTGGAGTGTTTCACCAGCCTGTTGTTGTTCCTCTATTTATACATACTTCCTGTTTCTACTGGACAGTGACATTCAGCACAGTGAGCATCGCCGGTGAGGCTCAACAACAACCGGCTGATTTTTTTTGCTTTTTTGTGCACCAAAAAAAGGTTAGATCAGTTCTATAGTTTTTGTTTATTTCCTGCTAGAAACGTGAGGCTCTGCTGCAGTTGCTAGAAGTCTTTTCTTAGATCTGTTAGATTCGTGAGATTTGTGACCATTTTTAAAAGAGAAGTGAGCAAACAGCAAAACGGAGCTTAGATTCAGTAGCTGCTGTAGGTTGCTGCTTGCTGAGATCTGGAGGGTAATTTACAGGGAAACAGCTGGACGGACTGCCGGTACAGGATGTAGAGCCGCTGAATGGTAACATTGTACATGCATGTGTGTATGTTTTGCGTTAATCTATCTTCCATTCATGCGCTGTATTTCAAATGTCTCTTTTTCCCCGTTTCATTCACATCCAAGCTACGAATCAAAGAGATGTTACAGTACAATATATAATGTGGGTTCTACTTGGAAGTAGGACAGCATCTACCTCTGGGGAGTAGTGTTGTACCTCTCCCCCTCCTCCTGTCCTCCTCATTACTCCGACTCTGCTCTGCACACACACTTCCTCTGCAGTACACCAGCTCTCAGCAGCCTTGTACACAGACAGAAGGAAGTTTCTACATCTCACAGTTTTATTTTTAACTCTCACACTCAAGTGCAAAAGCTCTCTGCTTGCCGACACGTCCAATATTCCCTCATCAACGTGCAGGCTTGAGCAGCTACTGAACACCCTCCTGTAATTTTTCTTCATCTTCCTTTCCCTTTTCCTCTCCTTTATCTGTTCAACTCTTTTTGTCCTTTTGACGGACTTCCTCCTTTTTCCCTTTCCTCTGTTCCTCCAGCAGCACAGAGCACAAGAGAGACGGCTCTCCGCTCAAACAGATCAGCAAGTCGTCCAACGGCAGCCCGGCTCACCGCTCCTACCAAAAGCAGACGGAGACCAACAGGACTCCGGAGGACCACTCACCGACCTCGCCGCAGGATGCCCACAAACCTGCGGCTAATGGGGTGCTAGCTCAGATGGAGCAGGACAAGAAAAAGGAGGATAACCCGGAGAGGAACAATGAAAGTGTGAGGGTAGAGACTGACGGGCTGCTAAATGGAGATATGGGGTGTGGGAGCACAGAACAGAGTGATGATCATTCATCACCTCCACACACAGACAGGACTGGTACAGAAAGCTACACTGAGAATGGGGAGAGTGGGACTAAAATAGAAAGCGAGCACAGGAATGAAGACGGAAGCCCAGACCATAAGGTATGTTTTTGCTACTTTGTTGCCCTCGCACTCATGTGATCTGTGTATTTGCTTTCCTTGTGTTACATATTTACAGCCGGACAGAGTTGTCTTGTTGCTGTCTCAGCAGTCTCTTATAGACAAACATGTATTTATGACCTGGGCTTTCAGCACAATTACATTTTCTGAACTAATTCAACTCTGGATTACTCTAACATCGTGTAACAAGTGTAGAGTTACAAGGGTGTGTGTGTGTATGTGCGCGTGTGTGTGGGTTATTTTCTGCAAAAGCCAAACAGATGCTTGAGCAGCTGAATTTGTGCCTCAGCGACCTCCCCCCATGGGAGCCTGCTGTCTACAGATTATAAATATCTTAGGTTCAGATAAATCTCTGTCTTCTCTGTGCTGAAAACAACCTTCTCTATGTTATGGGAGGCAGAGGGAGAGCCATGAGCAGCGCCATCAATCGCTCCATGGTGAAATGTTCAGTGGAAACACATTTTTTTTTTTAACTTGAGAGGGAGCTTTGACAACTTGAAACTTAACTTTGGTGATGAAGTCTTTCTTTGTTTGGGACTTGAGCCATTGCATGTTCTTGAGCCAGTCACATTTAATTAATTCTAGATTTGTTCCAATTATTGCATTTCTAATCCTTCGTTTCCTTCTGTTTGGAAATATCTCGAGTTAGAACAACATACAGTATCACTTCTCTTTGTGTCGTTTGGTACAAAACAACTTCTTAGAAACTTCAGCCAGGATATTGGCCTTTTGTAGTGGCTGAAACAAGGGCTCTGATCCTTTTGCTACCAATAAAACCATGTAAACTACACTACACTACAAGTTAAAGTCCTGCATTGAAAATCTTACTTGAGAAAAAGCACTGACGTATTAACGGCAAAAATGTACTTAAAAGATGGACAGCAGAACCAGTGATGATATGTTTTTTTTTTTTTTATTTCAAGCATTCTTCTTCTTTGTCAAAACTTGGCACCTACATTACCCACAATTCATCTTGACTGCCGACAGTTTGGTCAGAGATTCAGGTGTGTGATAGTAGCAGCCAGCCATTAGCGTCAAGTAGAAATGAGTGGTGGGCTATAGAGGTCTGGCAAACCTAGTCCTTGTGACTCCATTTTTTATTTTCAAACGTGTAGTCTTTAGTCGCAACAATGTCAGGTGACATCACTTTTTTGACATCATCATATTTACAATATGCAATATTCCTTAAGTCCTAAAAGTGTTGTGTATAATGGGTGGAGTTCTGCAGACAAATGGCCCCTATGCGTGATACATGAGTGTATATGTAACATTATCTGATTGTTAATACTAATGCATCAGTGCATACTGTAGCATTTATCTGCTGCAACTGGTCAAGCTCATTTGGACTACTTTATATCCAGTTATGGTCCAGTGGTTCCTAGTTTCACATTGCCAGACCTACTGTGTCTCCACAGCGCTGTCAGTGCTGGAGTATGGTCTGGCTACACCTCTTATCTATTGTGGCATAGGAGGGAAAAAACGCTCTGGCTTTTTTGTATCTCTTTAAACCAGTCAAGTCCGACCCATCAATGGGTCACAAGATATACCTGAGGGGCCGTGAGATTATTAATGGGAGAAGAAAGAAGGAAAAAGTTTGGCTCTACAAATTTGAATTACCGGTACTTATTTGGGATTTTTGCCTAGACTGCAGGGATCAGCCCTAGTACGTCGGAATATTGTCCCTCTGGCACTAAGTTGCTGAGCGGCACTGCCACTGACTGATTAGTCTATATCCATGACGTTCCTCTTCCGGGATTGCTCTGTTGCCAATGAAAATTCCGCCAGATTTCACTTCTTTGTTTTGGAATTTTAAACTCCAATGGATTTATGAGGACTACGGTTAACTGCTCCTTAGATCTCTGCAGGGTAAATCCAGACAGCTAGCTAAAATATCTTTCCAATCTGAGCTTTCTGTTGTAGTCATTGTGCTGATAAACTGTCCTGACATGCAACAAAAACACACGTATCGTCATATCAGTACGCGTGTGTGATGTTTTGTTGAGTACATTTTGAGGCTACAGTAATTGTTTCACACCAGTTGGAATTTCACACAGAAGTATTTCATTGTCTTTGTTTCATTTGGGGTCATTTCTCCTCTTCCATTTTTGCATTTCCTGTTCTGAGAGCTCCTGCTACACCGCATCCCAGTGTTAAGGACACACACACACACACACCAGTGCTACATGCTGCTGTATGCAGCAACAATGAAAGAGGATTTGACAAAGGGCTGCTCTCAAAGAGCTCATCAGTCACTGATGCATTGAAGCTGAATCAAAACAATAAATGCACGATTTGCAGTAAACATTTTCTTATGTAAATGCAGAAAATGCAACATGTGTTTCCTCTGCTATTCACTCTCTGACTACTGTTTAAAAAGAGCGATGTGGGGTGTGAATCCAGTCTTAAATGAGATCAGCGACCTGAACCAAAAAGAATCTTTCAAGTGACAATAATGTGGGAATGAATACCGACCAATTACTCATCATTATGTAGTAGTAACAATTACTACAGACTTTCTAGCTCAACAGAAAGAAATAAAACTCCCTTTCACACACATTTATCAATGATTGGACCACGACACATGTAAAGATTCCCATTGATGTACCCTCTGTTTTCAGGAAACAAATGAACAGAAGCTGTTTAAGATCGCCAGCGAGCTCTTGCAAACGGAGAAGGCCTACGTAGCGAGACTTAACCTACTCGACCAGGTGAGGAACTTGGTGAAAGCTCCGTTTCACTTCCGTTTTAATTTTTTGACATAGTAAAGGGTTTTAAATTACACAGTATAAAAACCCTTTTTCACTTCTCAATTAGTTGTCACTTACCAATTCTATGTTGTATGCGTCTCTTTTCAGGTGTTCTGTGCGAAGCTAATGGAGGAAGCAAATAAAGGAACGTTTCCTGTGGACGTAGTGAAGAACATCTTCTCCAACATTGTCTCCATCCACACCTTCCACAGCCAGTTTCTGCTTCCAGATCTGGAGAAACGCATGGGAGAATGGTGAGCTTCAGCCTGTGATGAAATGACAATAAATGCAAAAAGGTTCAGTGTCTATGTGAACCTTAGCTGCCTTTACAAATTCTCTCTTTTTACTGAAACCAACATTCAAACACTGAGTGATAAAGATGTTGTTGTAGGTCAAACTAATGTACACATAAGAGGATGATAAAGATAAATTACACAACAAACACTAACTACCACATTATGGTTAACAAATTGCACTGGTTGAATGTAATTAAGTACATTACTCAAGTTTACTCAGCTGTACTTAAGTACATATTTTAGGTAATGGATGGATGGATGGATTTTTCAGTTATCCCAAAAATGGGAAATCAGTGTTACAGCAGCAAAATATCAGACGCACAACACACACAGAATGCACATGAAATAATAGGATACAATATACATGAAATAATATGTATACTTTACTTGAGTCTTTTCTTTTCATGCCACTTTGTACTTCTAATCCGCTATCAGAGAGAAATATTGTACTTTTTACTCCACTATATTAATCTGACAGCTTTAGTTACGTTTACTGATAACAAAACCCATGTAGTTTATTTCAATCGCAGTTTTACTATAAATGAATACAGGACTGGTTTGTTAATTGTGAGGATTCTTTTGCATTTAGTACGTAGCATTTTCAATGCAGGCCTTTTACTTGTAACAGAGGTTTTTTTAAGTAAAGGATCTGAATATTTTCACCACTGACAAATTGACCTCCTTCTCTCCCTCCCCGCAGGGAGTCCACACCTCGCATTGGAGACATCCTGCAGAAACTCACACCCTTTCTCAAGATGTACGCAGAGTACGTGAAGAATTTCGAGAACGCCATGGAGCTGCTCAAACAGTGGACTGATCGCTCGCCTCAATTCAAGGCCATCATTCAGGACATACAGGTACTGGGAACCAAAGTTGTTGTTTTTTTTTATTTTAGAAAGAGGATTGCATTACTGAGAGAACACATGTCCATGCTGAAGAGGTGTTCTAATGTGAGAAGCACCACTGTTGTGTTGAATTTGTCATTATCTAATAGGTTTGGGGTTGGATAAAAACACATTTCACGTGAGTGCAAAAGTTGTAATTTTCTTGCTTATTCCTGGACAGAGTCAAGAGGCCTGTGGATGCCTGACGCTTCAGCATCACATGTTGGAGCCCGTGCAGCGAGTCCCTCGCTATGAGATGCTGCTTAAAGACTATCTGAAGAAGCTGCCTCAGGGCGACCCTGACCGACGAGATTCAGAGAGTAAGTCCACATACCTCAAATTCCCACTCTAAGGAGTCTTTTTTTATTTCACTTCATTCAGGCAACCCATCTTTATATTTCTTCCAGAATCGTTAGAAATCATCGCCACAGCAGCTACTCACTCCAACAGCGCCATACGAAAATCTGTAAGTACAGACGTTTTAAAGCATTTTCTGTATAGTCATAAGACACAGTCTCTTCGACACATTGACATCCAACTTATCCCCATCCTCATTCAGGAGAATCTGAAGAAGCTGATGGAGATATACGAAATGCTGGGTGAGGAGGAGGACATCGTTAACCCCTCTAACGAGTTCATCAAAGAGGGCCACATCTTGAAGCTGGCGGCCAGGAACACCTCGGCCATGGAGCGATATCTCTTCCTGGTGAGAGAAAGCACAAAAACATCTTCTTATCTAGCGAGGGAAACATGCTGAGGCAATTGAAACACGAGAATCATTTCAAACCAGGAACACCTCTGTGTGAGAGGACATCGGGGGCACATAAACGCATCTCTCAATTACTGAGATTGCCAGATGATGTGATTAAGTTCGGGCTGTTTCTTATTAGCTTCAGGTTTAATGTCTCCCAGGTGTGTAATTCAGGTTACCTGCAGAGTTCAGGACTGCACCCTTCGGAAGAAAACAATGCCGGGAACCAAAACTAGAATAGCGCTGATACTCAGTACAAACTTTTGGTTCTTTTTTTTTCTGCCAGTTCAACAACATGCTGTTGTACTGCGTGCCTAAGTTCAGTCTGGGAGGGACGAAGTACACAGTGAGGACGCGGATCGGCATCGACGGCATGAAGGTCCTGGAAACGACCAATGTGGACTACCCTCACACCTTCCAGGTCTCAGGGAAGGAGAGGATGCTAGAGCTACAGGCCAGGTACATTTTATGCTCGTCTATATCCACGACATTCCACTTCCTTTTTTCCGGTCGGATGTCCGTTACCTTCTGCTTTCTTTGTGTTGGCATTCTGGATTTGGATGGACTATGGTTAATGTAATGTACTGTATACTTTATGTTCTAATATTTAACTGCTCCTCAGATCTCTGCAGGGTAAGTCCAGGATGCTAGCTAGACCAATCTGAGTTTTCTGTTGCGCGACTAAAACCACTTTTGAACGTACGCATGTTCCATGCTCAGTGATTAGCACAGCCCAAGACAATTGTGATTGGTTTAAAGAAATGCCCTTAAACCAGAGCACATTTTTCTACCATCCTGCAATGCTGTGTGGACAAGCCAGACTCTCCTCCAAAGCTCTGTGCAGGAAGGTCTGGCAAAACGAGACTTTTCATACATAATGCAAGAAGAAAACCCTGTAAAAAAGAGCAAAAACAACCTAGCCCCTCCCACTGTAAAGTATGTAGTTGTATGTAATTTGTACCCGACACAGTATAATTTCACGTATATATGGAAGACCACCTGAATGAGCACACCCAAACTCCATATTTAGGTCCTGTAAATCTCTAAATAGTCTTTGACCACAGTTAACTGCTATGTTGGTACAACTTGGTGTTGTTAGAGGAACAGGAAGACTACAATGCTGCTCATGACTATAGGAATCCCTGCTTAAGTTGACTAAAAAGAGGAATAAAAAAAAAAAATCATCTTTTGGAAATTGATCTTAATGCCTTAATTAAAGAAATATGAAAAATCCAACCTTCAAGGACACCAATTTTCTTTATTAATGAATAATGTATCGTAAATAAATAAATATTCTTCCTTTAAAATATGTGGGGTTATTTTAATTCCAAAGGCCAAGGGAACTTTATCAGTATGCATAGTATCCTGGATCCATGAAATAACTAGCCTTTTAATAAAAAAATATCTGCCTGCCTCTATGGGAATTTAACACACAGGTGTCTATACTCATGCCCCCTGTATTTTAAGGAAGAACCTTTATTTATTTACAATACATTATTGATTCACAAAGAAAAGTGGTGTCCTTAAAGGTTGTATTTTAAGATCAATTTCCAAAAGATGATTTTTTTATTCCTCCTTTTTAGTCAACTTAAGCAGGGGTTCCTATACTCATGAGCAGCAGAGTATCACATAGTTATGGCGATACATACATATTTACATTTTAATGCATTTCATGGCTTTATTTCTCCTCCTCAGCTCAGAGCAGGACAAGGCAGGCTGGATTAAGGTACGAAAAGTACAATCACAATCATTGTATTTTCTTTATTGATCCTATGTGTGTTGAAGTTTGAGTCACACATGAGTTTGATGTTGTTGTTTTTTTTTTGTCCTTCAGGCTTTCCACGAGACCATTGAGATCTTCCAGCAGAAAAACGAGTCATTCAAGAATGCACTGAAAGATGTGGAGGAAGTGTCGGTGAGTGTCACATCAATGCTGTGTGCACAGTTAAACTGTCACTGTTGTGCACCATCACACTGAGTGTCTTTTTTATTTTTTTATTTCGATATAGAATGCAGAGCTGGGGAAGCGCGCCCCTTGCTGGATTCGCGACAATCAAGTGACGCTGTGTATGAAGTGTAAAGAGCCTTTCAATGCTCTGACACGGCGGAGACACCACTGTAGAGCCTGCGGCTATGTAAGTCATCTGGATGCTGCTATGTCGTGCATAGTGTATGTACAGTAGGAGAGAGCATTCATCAGGGTGGTTTAGCAGGGAAACAGGAACGTTACACATTCAAAGCTCACAATAGTTTAGATGTGAGACAATTTGTGTGGGTATTTTAGGCCTTTATTTGTATAGGACAGTTTTGACTTGAAAGGGGAGAAAGAGGGGGAATGACATGCAGCAAAAAGCCGCAGGTTGGAGTCAAACCTGCGGCTGCTGCGGCAAGGAGTAAACCTCTATATATGGGCGCCCGCTATACCAGGTGAGCTAACCAGGCGCCCAGAAAATGGGGATTTTGAAACATTAAGAGATGCGGTGATGTCAGTCAAATACACAGGGCTAAAGGCATTGAACGCCCACACAGGTGTTTTGAGTTAATCTGGCTGATTAGACCTCTTCCCAGGACGGTGTGGGTGTGGTTAGACTTGTTAGCTTTAGGCTCGTTCAAGATATGCTGCGCCTCGCCTGTAAAGTGGACGAGAGCAGGCGGCAGCAGCCGGGGGTGGTGACAAAAATCTGTTGTCATGTCAACAGATTGCTGCCGTTTCTGGCAGCTTTCACGCTGAACAGGAAGCCACAAACACTCACATCCTGTTAGGTCCGATTCCGATTTAATAAAATGATATCAGACCCATATATCAGCTTGTACACAGTCTCCAGTTGTTTTTATTATGACAGAGTGGCTGATTATAATTAACAACACACTGTAGATGATCCATAATCTGAATGGATTTACTGACTTCTAAACGTAACTCACACATGTGTTCTGTACAGAATAAGCCTTAAAATCAGACAAATGGCAATCAGACAATTCTGAACTAATCACCTGTTAGATCAGGCGAGAGGCAGGTGTTTCCCAGCATACCCTGGGTCCACCTGGGTCTAGCAGTCTTTGAAAAGCAACTGTGCTGCCTGCGTCTCAAACCTGCGCCCATTGTGATCTTGTGAGGTTATCGTTGCCCACCTGTGCATGACATCAGAGCAAGTCGGGATCAAGTTGGATGAATCTAACCGGCATGTGTGTTCCGGAGACCTGGCACATCTCAAATGAGCCTTATGTTGCACCAGTGAGGGGGGGTGCAAATGACAGATTTACCATTCTTATTGGTAAAACAAGATTTGTGACCTGATAAATTCCCATTTAAACTCTGGCCCACTTCAACCTGAGCAGAGGTCTAATCAGCCAGAATCATTAATCATAACTGCAATCACCTGTTTGGGTGTTGAGGCTTTTTAATAATGATAGAGGATTATTGTGTGAGCTTTCAGTCAGGGAGATCAAATGTCTCCCATGTTATAGTCACACTGTCAAAATATTAAACTTCTAGAGCTCTAAGACACTGCCGTTTTCTTTCATCTCCCTCTGCTACCAATCAAAGGCAAAATGCCCCCAAAATATGCCTTAATAATGAAATCAGATAATATAATAAAATAACAACAGTGCCTAGTGGCTAAAAATCGCTTCGGAGTAGTCATTAAAACTCCTTTTGAAAGAGTAGTGATAGTTTTGGTTAGTGTGGTATATTAAGGTATTAACTAAGATGTAAGATTTTTCTCTTCTCTTCTTTCTTACAGGTGGTGTGCTGGAAATGTTCGGACAATAAGGTGCCGCTTGAATACGATGGCAACAAGATGAACAAAGTGTGCAGAGACTGCTTCTCCATCCTGACCGGAGAAAGCATAGTCGAGGGCAAGAAGAAGGGCATCCTGGAGGTGAATAGGATATATTGATACATACACTAATACATACATGCTGGGATTTTCTAAATAAGGAGATAATTGACAATGATATACAGACGTCACATACTTGAACAAGCGTTGCTTTACTGATCTTGTGCTAATTCGCGAGCGTCTATCTTGTGCAGATCGAGGCAGCTCAGTTCACGGGCAGCAGCATCATGTGTGGCTTCCTGCAGTACTGTGAGAAGAATAAACCTTGGCAGAAGGTGTGGTGCGTCATCCCAGAGAAGGAGTGTCTGGTACTCTATCTCTACGGAGCTCCGCAGGTAATAACACCAAGAACACGAAGCAGAACTGTCAGAACCGTTGTGAGTTTAAAATCAATTCATGCAGATACCGTTCTCTTCATCCCCGACTGTTCTCCTCAGGACGTGAAGGCCCAGTGTACTATCCCCCTCCTGGGCTACTCTGTGGATGACAGCGCCCGGCCCACAGACCCCCCGGTCAGCTTCCGCCTCACTCAGTCCAAGTCCATTCACAACTTTTCTGCTGAAACCGAGGAGCTTAAGCAGCGCTGGCTGAAAGTGATTCGAGTGGCAGTGACGGGAGAGATGCCAGACTGCTCAGAGACCAACGGCGGCAATGCCAACACGATGCACAACAACAACACACAAGAAGTGGGTACTGATAGCTCATAAGGGTGTGTTCTCTACAAGGAAACTGCTTTTGGGTTGCTCAAAAAGACAGGATGTACAGATGTGTTCTGTATACACACAAATAAAAATGCACCCTGCGCAATACTCCATGCTGTCCTTAAATCTTAAAGACGAGTGGATAAGCTGCCCTACCTTGCCACTCTCCAGTTTGCCGTTATTCTCATGAACCCACACAAGAACTTTTGATTCACTGCTTGAGCTGTGCTGGATTACTAAAGGACATGTCTGGTGCAATCAACACTAGAGCAACCGGGCCTCAGGATTGATCGACCTCCCTCAAACAGGCACTATGAGGACAGCTCCAACTCAGTCTTCATACACTTTTAATCTTGAGCCAGTGCCATGAACACAATGTGAATCAAAGCAAAAGGACAGTCTAAAATAAGTCTGCTGGTGCTTGAACTCAACTCTGTGTACCTGTACAGTATACATTTTTTTTTTTTTTTTCTTTTCAAAAAGGAACTGTTGTGTTTTTATGTACAGAGATCAATCCCAAACTTTGTTTTGATAATATAGAAAACATCTAAGTATGATGGTATAAAGTATGTTGATGTTCTCGTCTCCTTCTCTCATCCCTCAGTGAAAATTCCCCGACTGCCTAATGCTAATCAAATTTTGAATGCACGTTGGCTGATCTGCCTGCTTTGCAATTGGTCGCACCTGTCATGTAGTGTTTTCTATGAAGCAAGAAGGAACTCATTTGTTACCAAAACCAGGTTTATAAATATAGTCAACAAACTATAGCAGAAATCGATTGTCCTTGAGGTTTTATATCGTAATGGCAATAGGTATTGTGATATCATACATTTCCCCGAAAAACAGATGAAAAACCATTTATAGATATATAGTAGCCAACTGTGATGTCTGTTTTTGGCTCATCCAGTTAAAGAAATGCCTGACAACACAAGGTGCTTTATCATATTGATGCAATAATCCTGTAAATTCATTAGTACAATAAGCCACTCCTGCTCATTTATGTGCAACATTCCCAACAATGGCAACCAGAGTAACTGTACATAAGGTGCACTTCAGCAATTTAGCAGTGTCCCTCCATTAACATCAAAGAAATGCGAGACAGATCTGTCAAAATTGAAGAAGCAGAGGCAGAGATATCCCCGAGTATAAGCCAAGCTTATAAAACACGGGATCCTACAATTCCCATAATGTAAAAAGCGACATACAATAGGCCTTCCCTGCTGAAATACTCAAGTTCTCTCTAAGATATTTAAAGTTTCAAGCCTAACTCAAGATAACCCTGATGATGTCATAGTGATGTCATTTTCTCAGACTTTAGAAAGCTCCCTGCAAAGCCACCGACGACATTATACGGTTCCCACAACCTGAGTAGCACTCTCCATGACAAGTTTGTCATATTCAGTATTTAGTTTACCTTGGTAGAAAAAAAATATAAGGTCACAAATCTCTATGGTCTCACAATATGTATTGTCATACATCGGCCAACCGGCCAACCCTATGGCCCTGACCGTGCAGTTTGTATTAAAATGGCACCCTGCAATCATGTGTATTTTAATATGGCGTAACTGATGGTTGATTGTTGTTAATGTGCAAAACTGAGGATGAATGGTAAATGTTTGTCTATCTACAGGGCAGTCATGGACCTTTATTCATGTGGAGAGAGATGAACTAGGATCATCAGGTTTTCATTTTAGATGCAAACGCAGAACAATCAGATATAGCAAGCTGGTGCAAGACATGTAAATGTGTTTTTAATGCTGTAATTAATTTTATTTAAAGTAATTTATAGAGTATTGACAAGCATGATTTGTTAAAAGTAGCACAAATTTGTTCCCTGACTGGCCATTAAAGAAGCACAGCAGGTAGATATTATTTCTGAGAGCAAATGCTTTTCTATTAACTCAAACGTGTCACCTTGTGCTCGAGTGACAGACAGCGAACAGTCATAGCACGTTTAGGTTTGCAGAGTTCCTCCTGTGCTCGATGCTGGTGCTCAACTCATTCCCATCCTAAAAAAAAAAAAGCACAAAACTTTCCCATCTGTAAGATCTGAATCTACATCCAGATTTGTATGTCCCGTCATCCCCTCCCCAAAGATTTGAGAATCTACGCACTTTACAGAGAGTGTACCTTCAAAGAAAATAAAATGAGATGAAACATGACATGAGGATCTTGCATGTTTGTAATGTTATGTTGCCATTTTAATGACCTACAATGTGTTAGCAATTCAAACCAGTCTGACACCTTTGGTCACATCAGTCATTGTGATACTTCTACAAAGTGTATCCGTTTTTGTTGAGTCACCCCAGACGTACAGATGCACAGTGCCTTGCGAAAGTATTCGGCTCCCTTGAACTTTTCCCACATTTCAGGGTTCAAACAAAGATATAAAACTATTTTGTGAAGAATCAACAGCAAGTGGGACACAATCATGAAGTGGAAAGAAATTTATTGGATATTTCAAACTTTAAGAAATAAAAAAAAACTGAAAAATTGGGCGTGCAAAATTATTCAGCCCCCCGTTAATACTTTGTAGCGCCACCTTTTGTTGCGATTACAGCTGTAAGTCACTTGGGGTATGTCTCTGTTTTGCACATCGAGAGACTGACATTTTTGCCCATTCCTCCTTGCAAAACAGCTCGAGCTCAGTGAGGTTGGATGGAGAGAGTTTGAACAGCAGTTTTCGGTTTTTTTCCACAGATTCTCGATTGGATTCAGGTCTGGACTTTGACTTGGCCATTCCAACACATGGATATGTTTTGTGAACCATTCCATTGGAGATTTTGCTTTAGGTTTTGGATCATTGTCTTGTTGGAAGACAAATCTCCGTCCCAGTCTCAGGTCTTTTGCAGACTATCAGGTTTTCTTCCAGAATGGTCCTGTATTTGGCTCCATCCATCTTCCAATCAATTTTAACCATCTTCCCTGTCCCTGCTGAAGAAAAGCAGGCCCAAACCATGATGCTGCCACCACCATGTTTGACAGTGGGGATGGTGTGTTCAGGCTGATGAGCTGTGTTGCTTTTACGCCAAACATAATGTTTTGCATCGTTGCCAAAAACTTCAATTTTTTTGGTTTCATCTGACCAGAGCACCTTATTCCACATTTGGTGTGTCTCCCAGGTGGCTTGTGGCAAACTTTAAACAAGACTTTTCATGGATGTCTTTAAGAAATGGCTTTCTTCTTGCAATGGACACAGCTGTAGATCTCTGCAGTTCATCCAGAGTGACCATGGGCCTCTTGGCTGCATCTCTGATCAGTCTTCTCCTTGTATGAGCTGAAAGTTTAGAGGAACGGCCGGGTCTTCGTAGATTTGCAGTGGTCTGATACTCCTTCCAATATTATTTCAATATTATTGCTTGCACAGTGCTCCTTGGGATGTTTGAAGGGAAATCTTTTTTTATCCAAATCCAGCTTTAAACTTCTCCACAACAGTATCTGGGACCTGCTTGGTGTGTTCCTTGTTCTTCATGATGCTCTCTGCGCTTTAAACGGGCCTCTGAGACTATCTCAGAGCAGGTGCATTTATACGGAGACTTGATTACACACAGGTGGATTCCATTTATCATCAGTCATTTAGGTCAACATTGGATCATTCAGAGATCCTCACTGAACTTCTGGAGAGTTTGCTGCACTGAAAGTAAAGGGGCTGAATAATTTTGCACGCCCAATTTTTCAGTTTATTTGTTAAAAAAGTTTGAAATATCCAAAAATTTTGTTCGACTTAGTAATAGTGTCCTACTTGTTGATTCTTCACAAATAAAAAAAGTCACTAGTTGTCAGAAGTGGTTAACACTTTAAAAATTTATGTGAAAAGGGAAGCCCTAATAAGCAGACATCTGTAGCTTCTGTAAAACGTAAACAGGAGGATCTTTTCTATTCATATACACTGTATACTTACCTGAGTGCATGTCGGCAGATAACACGAGTAACACGAGTATTTAACAGATTTAGAAACATTTTATTTTCATAAAAAAAGAGAAATCAGACCAGAGAATGAATATCAAATTCTCTTAATGAGTACAAATTTGTGTTCTGCAAGTTACTTTTTCTCACTTTGAGAAACAATTCTTGCACAGTGCTACTCAAACATAATTAGTATTGGGTCACTCAGAATGCACCACGTGCAACATCACACAATAGTCAAAAGAAGAGCTGCAACAGATCAGAAATAACAAGTGATGTCAGAAAAAGCTAACTGACAGAAAGTTCAAATCCTTGGTAGTTTTTCCAATGTCGTTTGGCAGAGGGTTTAAGTTGATATCAAGCTGAGATTTTGGGTCTTGGACAGTCTTTGTATTTGTGTGTCTCAGCTTTTGGGCTGTCGGAGCAGGCCACGGATCCTGCGAACCAGGGCCTGGATGAAGGTGTAGCGGGAGCGGACCTGGCTGTACAAACCCTCCACCTCGAGCAGCTTCCTCTGCAGAGCCTCTCCGAAACCAGCAGCCATGTCACTCTTCAGCTGCAGTCACACAAACAGAAGGGATTAGGAATAATGTACAACAAACAGATGCACAACATTAAGGTTGGTCAGAGTAGCATTCAGAGTGTAACAGACATTACGCTCATGCCCACGTGTGCCATTTCTTACCAGGTCTAGGTCTTGCTGGCTGACTCGGGATAGACCGAGGCAACGCCCTCCACTTGCCTGCAACCCGCCAAACGAGTCTGAAGAACATGAATATTTAAATGAAATGACTGCAATTAAGCTAAAATCACTCAGTGGAGTGTTACTAACGTTATGTGATGTCAGGTCTGCTTTGAATGCTCACCGTCTGTGAGGCGAGATCTATACAAACTGGCTCCAGGCATCAGGGAGTCCTTGGGGTCGGTGGGAGTACAATGCAACAGGTAGTACTCCAGGTGGCGCCACAACACAAACAAACATGTCTCGATAACATCTGAGGAAGAGGCAGGTCAAGGCATTTCACAGCAATTCGTAATGTGGCATTTCTACGTGGCTTTATTCCAACTTACCGAAGAAAACACCCAAAGACAAATGTACAATAATGGGCTAAATGAGAGTTGATTTTTAATCCTGCTGTGCTGAAAAGGGGTCGGAAAATGTCCGTTAGTCTAACGCTGTAGTCCTATCAATACACCCCCGTCTGTAAGGGACCAAAGGATACAGGAGCACAGGGCAAGCAGCTTGGCTCTGTTGTTGATAAGCTGGACCAGCCGTCTCTTGGCCAGCAAGCTCCTCTGGACTGATGAGATTTTCTCCACCCCTCCTGGGCCTGACACCAGGCCTTGGCACAACTACAGAGAATATATTTGTGGTTAGAACTAAAGACTTACTACTTTTTTTTAACCTTACAAAGGGGGGGGAGGGATAGTTTGCTCAAAGTGTACAGCAGTGTGGTGAGTGTGAGACCGAGTGAATCGGTGTATTGGTCCATCATTACCTCCTTGAGCTCCTCAGGAGGCAGCTGATCCAGGCTCTGCAGTTTCCCCAAGCTTTGTCTGTGACTCTGGTGGAACCGGAAGAAATCTGCAGCACTGTTCTTCAGCAGGTACAGGACCAGACCCAGGCTGGGGGCCCGGGAGTAAGCCATTGATGGCAGAGTGGATGACAGATCTTAAAAAATAAGAGCCGCGGTTCAGTCTCATACTTGTAGAAGTGGATGAGTGCTGCTGAAAGTAAAAAGCTAATTTGTGGCAAAAGCTAAAGAGCCTCAAGAGAGTCTGGATTTCTAGACTAATCTATTAGGCTATTAGACACCAAAAAGAACATTACAATGGCAAACTAAATATACATTAGTATTCCTTGTTCACAGTATACAGTATATAGTGCCATGAGTCATCCCTTTTCCTTGTCTTAAGTATGGGCAGAACATCACTGACCTGTGCGTCCTCCGTCCCTGCCAGCTGGCTCGCTACCTGACGGGCTGAAGAGGCAGATGCTGAACTGGGCCTGGGCTGAGCTCTGCAGCAGCAGTGTCTGGCAGTACTCCATGATGTTAGCACGTACCTGGGTACAGAGGACAGCACCTCTCAGGTCACTGACAATCCAGGACATTGATGAATAATCATGACTATGTGGAAACAAGACTCCATTTTCATTGTTTCAGTGCCCTTTTTCATTCCTTTACCCCCACTGTCAATTATACTATTGTAATATGTAAATTGTAAACTTGGTAACTTCGAACTAGGAAGTCACTTCTGACAATTCAAGGAGACACGCTCATCACCACCATGTAGTCACGGGCACCACAACCCTTCTCCATGAATCTCTTACTACTTCATTTATAGAATGCTTGTTGTCAGACCTGTTGCATAGCCACCTCCATCTCCTCTCGTCTTTCTGCTGAGTCTCCAGGTGCCGAAACCTCAGCCTGCTTTAGCAATCTCTCCTGCTCGCTCCCTGCCAGACGGCCAAGCAAGGACAGACAGAGACGCTAAAAAAGAAGAGATGTATTACTAACTGTACAGTTTACACATAGACATGGAAATGCATTGCCAGGGTTACAGCAAAACACATCTATACTATACCATATAAAAACAATGGCAGCTGTCTAACCTGGAATCTGTTGATGTGACCCTGGAACTCCATTATAGCCGCACTGTTGATCTCCCCACCCGTTTCAAGAGCGCCTGAGAGACCAAGCAGTACATGAACACCATTCATGCAGTCTGATGTGTATATAAGGTTTGTACAATAAAAAAGGGAAATATAATAGAAAGCAAAGTGCATTAGAAGAGAAGAATGACTTATTAATGTACCTGGCAGAGCGGTCTTACTGATGATGCCAGTGAGCAAAGAGAGCTCCTGCAATGCTCCCATACTGAGCTCCTGACAGCGCAACAGGGACTGAATGGTGTCGGCATGCACTATCAGCCACTGGAGAACCTACGCACACACAGAGTTAGGATGTAAATGGAATGTCTATAAATCTTTGTATGGCACTCAGATACAGGACAAAAACAAAATGTTGTCCAAGACTTTTTAAATGAGCATTAATCCCAACTAGGTCTACAGAATCAGTATAGACACAAGACAGCGTGACAGGGTCACGCCAGTACCAGTAGAAGCCTGTCAGTTTGACTTACCTATCCTCAATTGGGCTGTCCAACCACTTTTCCGTCACAGCAATCACTGCAGCTTTTAACTTTGCAGTAAACTGCCTTATTTCAGCCATTTTGGCAAGTAAGCTCCTTGAGTTCACTTTGTGATCTCTACAATTGTGTGCTTACCTGTGCCGCACCCTGCTGGTGGTTCATGGTGGTAGAGGTCAGGATCACCTGAAAGAGCCTCAGGGTCGGTAAGAGAATCTGCCTGTAGCGGTCCATAGGGCTGGGGATGAAGCCGGATGGATCCCGCATCACCCTTAAGAAAAGGGGGCCATTTGAACGAGAGAGTGTCAGTTAAATGTACTGGAATAAAGGCAAGATGCTAAAATTAAAAACTACTTGCCTTTTTAACTTGAAAGCTTTTAATTGTGCTGCTTTAGAGATGAGTTACCATCCTGTACCAACATGTAGTTTTTAAATCTTACACTAATTTGGTAAAATTAGTCAATTGCAAAGGCACAGGCCTAAAATGTAAGAAATGTACTTCTTCTGGTTATATTTTATCCAAAACGACCAATTATTTAAAAATAAATTATTAATAACATCCCATAGTTATAAAAAACAACAACTATATACTGAGTATATAAACAATATAATATATAAAACACACTTGGAAGTTGCCTTTTTCCACATCCGTACCTGTGTGCATCGCTGTCAGGTACCATGTCAAACACCTGGCACTCTATCAGCTGTGCAACCAGCCCACAGCGCAGCAGCTCCAAAGCTCCCTGACCTGTCTTAGCCACACGAGTCAACAGAGCCTAAAAAAGAAAAAAACAGAGCAGAGTTTGTACCTTCAGTGTTTCCTCTATGTTGATGGCGTCCCAACACGGTAAAATTTCTGGCGCCATAGTATAGGGCAGACGCACAACAGGGTTTTTGCTATGTACACTGCGCACCGCCGTTCCATCAACTTTTTATGAAAAGTCATAATTACACGACTCTGCAGAGCCATCCGCTCTACTGAACTCAAGCAAACCGTCATCTTCTCTCTCTCTCTGAGCAACTGGAACAGTGACAGGACTTCACTCACAAAGTCATGTCAACCAAGTAAACAACAGGGCGAGTACTTGTCACTCAATCTTAGGCAAAGTGACAAACAGCAGCTTTCGTTGCTGTGCGGACATGAAATCCACACTCAAGCGGGTCCTGTGAAATATGACAGCTACAGTTTATTGGAAATAGCATTGTGGACACTGAATTCGATGATTTACTGTTAATCAGACCCCATTTTAGACAAGAAGCTAACATTAGTGAACGCTGCGGTCCCTCTGCCTCCCCGCTGCAGGAAGCGCTGTATTCCTCCGACAACCTGTATTAATGTTAGCTACTGTTTTAAAACCGTTTCCCAGGTTAGTGGGGGTGCATAGGCCTACCCTTCAAAACCAACATGAAAAAAACGTAGCTAGTAATGTTCACTCAGCGTTTTGTTTTGATGTTAAACTGTGTGTAAAATGAGTGATGACATTAAATCACCCGTTTCAGGTAACCTCCCCACGGTACCGTCTAGTTGCTGGATGGTTTCAAGGTAACAGCAAACATTAGCAGATAAGCCTGGTGACAACAACATTATTGTTAACATTTTGGCACAATGTTTCTGTAGTGGTCATAGTGACTGAAAGTGTGTTGTGAGAAGCTAAAAATAAAAACTACACGCTGTTTTCATCCCCCCGCCCCTCCACGTAGCTGAAAAAAATTCTATAGGAAACACTTCCTTCATAAACCTCTACGTACAGAGGCTTTAGACGAAGGTTACAGGTCAATTTACAATGCTAAACATACTGTGTCTGAATAAGTGCACATCTCCTCACCATTTTGCTCTCATAGATGTAGAGTGGCTTGAGGAGGGGTGGCTGAGGTGTGAGAAGGCTCTGCAGGGCGGCATCATCCTGTCTCAGGCTCTCCACTAGCGACCGCAAGTAGCCACTGTTGCACAAGTAAACCAGCCACTGATTCTGACGGTCTATTGACAAGATCCGGTCCAGCACCGCCAGAGCCAACATCTGACAGACAGAAAGAGGAGACAAGGGTGATAAAACAAGAACAGGTTGGTAGTCAAAAACAAAGAGGTATTTATCTCAACTATTTAAACTTTGCAATGCCCTATGCAGGTTTATTTTCAATAACTTTATTTTACTAAGTTTTTTAAACCTGACAACACAATGTTAACATCATGTCAGTATGTGGCTGAAAATGGCAGAGTAAGTACATAAGTAATATTGTTGTATGAACTGCATGGTTTGGCTCTTACCCTGCTGATTTCATGGCCATCACAGGCATCCCGACACACCACCTCCATAAGAGCTCTGCCATAGCTCTCAATGATAGCAAGATTCTCTCTCTGCAGTTTGGAGAAACCATCTTCGGGGGCTGTGAGACGTTCCCACATTGCCTTCCCTGCTGAAGGGATGGAGAGGGAGATTTTCTCAGATGAACAGACAACATGTGTACATTGCCCACTTGACTTAATAATATTAGATTTCCATATCACGCTTGAAATAAATATGTTTTCTAGAAAGTCTGTATTAATGTTTCTGTGTTGTACCTGTCTGCAGAGTGTCTGGTTCTTCAGGTTTCTGGGCAATCTGAAGGTAGTACAGCAGGGAGCCATACAAGTGAGCACGCAGACGCTGATATCCACCTCCTTAAAGTGTAAAAGACAACATTTTAAAACGTAACCTGACCAAGGTTTATCCTAGCAACATGTCCCATGTAAGATATTGTAGGTTTATGTCATCACTTACCAGTGCAAAGGATGAAGTCCAGCAGCTTGCGGAGAATCAGGTGCAGGGCAGAGTTGGCGATGGAGGCAAAGCCAGAGGATGCTTCTAATCCCGCCCCCTGCTGCTGCTCAGCCAGAACTGATTGGCTGAGATGGGCTGTCAGAGTGAAGACTGCCCCAGCAACAATGGGCATCAGTTCTCCTGCTGCATCCTCAGATAACACCTGGGCAATGCATAGTGACATTTACAAGTAGTTTTGTCAGCTCTTATAGAAACTCATTAGCAATGTTTCAGGTTTTTCTCTACTTTGATTGATTCAATACACGTGTAAAGATGAGCAGCACTAAAAAGTATCAGCATTAAAATTGTACCTAACCAAACCTTTTCATAAATGACTGCATCCAAAATATAATTAAAATGCCCCTTCAATGCATTGATATCATCGCTACATTTATTTCACCTTCCATGCGACAATCATCCTCACTGACCTTATCGTGCAGGTCGAGCAGCAGGTCTCTGATGATGAGCTGCCTGTCGTCAGCAGGTATGAGATCAGCAGGGCAGGTGGTCAGCAGCGTCTCCACCAGGCTCCTCCAGGACCGCAGTGCATGTCGCTTTGCACTCAAACTCCTACGGACACGGTTGCGTTCCACCACCTGCTGCAGGATGGAGTTCACCTCCTTGAAGAACACACCCAGGGACAAAGATTTAGACGAAGCCTTTTAAGCCCCAGCTTTCATCTCTCAAAGATTCTCAGAGGGTTTTTAAGCACAGCCTTGGGAGTCATTTACAACATGTTGGTAAATTACACAAACATTAAGTCCCATTAGTTTTGTACACTCACCTCCATTAACAGCGGCCTCTGTCCAATGGCTGCCATTCCCTGCAGTGCATTCACCTCAGCAACCAGTACTCTATGCAGCAACTGTTAAAAAAGGAAAAGAAAAAACACGTAAACACATAACGTAAACACAACAGAGATGAGTTAGTGGTGATCCTGGAAACCCACCTTAACGTTGCACACAGTGTGTCCTTGCTCATTTACATGCTCACAGTTGGAGATCACCTGCTCTATCTGAGCACGCTCAAAGAAGTCCAGCTGCAGCAGCTCAGGCATATCCTGACTGAAATCGATGGCGTCCAGCACACTGAGCAACTTCCTGCGCACTGATCATGTCAAACAAGAACAAGATGAGATTAAAAGTCAGAACCAATCTGGTATCATTTTAAAAGAACAAAAGCCTTAATTACTCAAAATATTCAAGTGTGTGAAGAGTCATTAAATGTTGACTGTATTTGGCCATTGATATTTGATTTAAATGTGTATTCAGTAGGCATGCCACGGTGTGGAAGTTTCCTCACCGGTGTTAGTGACTACACCGGACATTCAAGATATTCATCGATGATGCTCAATATCTGAAGAGTGCTTACTTTGAGCTTGGGCCTCTCTGGCCGATCATCTGCTGTGCCTGCACTGTGTTCTAGCAGCAAAGCGGCCACCGGAGTTTACAAATTACGTCATTACCATTATCAGATATCCCTGTTTGGCAATGGGTTGGCATCCAAAATATTGCGACTCTGATGCTGCTGTGCAGAGCAGACACCGTCATCCGAGTATTGATAATATGCTTAGTATTTTACAAATACTGAGTTTATTTGATTTGATGAACCTGAGCTCTGATACACGAAGTTTAACTACATGGGTTTTATTTCTATAAACAAAACAGCAGTGGGGGCAGTGGGAAATAAATCATTGTGTACCCAACCATTGTGTAACACTGGAAACACTGACTACCGTGGTAAGCCTTGTACTTCGTTGGTACAAACCTTTAGAAACTGTGTCAAAATGCAGGAACCCGCTGACTGATCTGGTTTCTTCCTCCATTCCCGATTCCCCATCAGCTAAAAAGGAAAAGTTAGGAGGTTCATTTATGAGCTTTGATGAGTGGTCATGGTGATTGGGAGTTTAAATGTGCATGTGTGTGATCATTACTTTATTATTTATTGTACATTTATCATAGTTTCGACAGACTTTTTTTAAATGCCAAAAAGTGTGTATAAATTGAAATGCGGCCAGTGAAAACACTTAACAGATATACCTGTATGTTGAGTGTGTGGCTGGTCATCCAACAGGAGGCTGACAAGGCGTTGTGTATGTGAACGCTGGCGGTTCAGTGAGGTCACCCTCAGCTCAATGGCAGCGGTTTTCATGAGCCAAGACATCTGGGAGAGGGCAGCTATCTGGTTACCTGAAGACAGCAGAAAGTAGAATCGAAGCAATTTAAAGAAAACACGTTTACTGTGTTCTTTTTAACACACCCAAATTCATATTGTATTGTTGCTTCCATTTCCTGGCTTTGTTTTTTTACAAGAATATCTCTGCAACACAATTTTTTCCTCCACTATTTTCTTCCAGAAGGAATACAAACAACTTTCCAGTTCCTTCCGCTTTGTTTCTTGTTTTTCCATTAATCACGTCACTATTGCTGAATATATATTTTTGGACCAAGGAGATCGGCCGGGATCCTGAACTCACTAGGCAGGATGAAGGGTAGGTGCTGCAAGTGAGAGAACAGGAAGTCCTGGCTGGTCCTCAAATAGCGCATGGTGGGTCCTGATGTATCTGGGCAGGCACACAGCTGGTAGATCACCTGAGAGAGAAATAAAAAAAATAAAAAAAAGGATTAATCAGTCAATCAGCCCACACCGAAACACCATATATACATTCAACCTGCTGGGCATAAAAGGCAAAAATGAAGGTGCATTTGGAGTAGAGGATGAAGAATACCTGGTAGCAGAGCTCAGCCAGGTGTGGGGCCTGCTGTGTGAGTACTGGTCCTGATCTCTTCTCAGTGCCTCTCTGCAGCAGACTCAGTATGGCGTGCAGGCAACTCCGTGGACATCCCAACACACCTGTAACACACAAATGCACCGTCGACTGAATGATAACACTCAGGTCATCTGATCTCGTTCCATCCAAACCAGAAGCCACCAAAATGAAAAAGCTGTGGTCTGACCTGGGTCCTGGAGGTTAGTGGAAGACACGGTCTTCTTTACTTCATAGCCCAAAAGGTACAGGGCTAGATTTGGCGTCTTGAGTTCCAAGGAGGTGATGAGCAGGTTCAGCATATGGATCTGGGTTTCATGCCGGATTCTTGCAACCTTCTTTTGTGGGTGAGAGTCTGGAAGTTTGGGGGATTATGAAGTAGGTAGATTTTACAATACGAAAACAGCAGGATTTTAACCAAATGCAGAAGATGGTACAGTTTTTAGATTGATGAAAAATGTTACAGACAACATTGCTCTCACCATCTCCATTTTCTGTTCCCTCTTCGGCCTCTTCACTGTCCAGACACTCCACGAAGCCTGCCATGAGCTTGTCACTCACAGACTGATGGACAGAGACAAAAATTGTTCTCAATTTCCAACACAACAAAAGATTCCCACGCGACTGCAGTGAAGATCACTGACAGACGCACCTCAGTGAATTGAGTAAAAACACACCCTGACAATTACATGTATCAATACATATTATAGAAACAAAAACAAATTAGATTGTTTGACGTAATACATTTTGGGATCATGTAATCCACAAAAGGTCTATATAAAAAGTAGAATGGCATCCAGGACGTATTCTATCTAATTGAAATATGTAAACAAGAATATATTAGATAATATTTTGGTTTTCTTGTAACCATTTTCTTTTGCTTACCACTTAAAATTTTGCAAAATATCCTGACGCTTTGAAGGAAAAGTATTTTTCATTTGTTAAGAGTTGAAACTTTGACATATACCTGGTCATGTGTAAAATCTCCCACCAGCCTAGTCTGAATGTTGGGGTAGTTGGCGATACGACGCAGGATCTTGGCACTCTGGAAAGCAGCCTCTGGGTTAGAGCTGCTGTGGCATAGATACCTGCAAGGGACAAACATGGTTCACCATTAACTTCTACTCAATCTAAACACATTTTAAATTAAAATTTTTAAAGATATGTTTTTTTCTTAAATATAACCTACTATGACTCCTGAACAGGTTTAATAACATGTCAACTCCACTAACTAGTAAAGCATGAAGAGATACACAAACATTTTATTCAGGAACAGACTAGGCAAAAAACATAACCATGAGGTAAATACCACAGTTTGGGTATTATTGCGCTATTTTGCTTTTTCTCGTCTTTTAGTGTGCTATATAGTGTTTGGGTATGCAACAGATGTATAAAGTACAAAAAATACTTTCTCTCCCAAAGACAGCGCTGAAATGTCTCAGTTAACAATGTAATTGATTGAGAAAGCCACTGCAGTTTTTCAAATGTGCTACCCATTGCCTTATTGAGCAAGCACAGTGAGCCCAGCTGACCAATCAGAGCAGACTGGGCTTTTCAGAAAGGCGGGGCAAGAGCTCAAACTGAGCGTTTCAGGTGGAGGCACTGCAGCAATGGGCAGTATGAGAAATATAGTATGTTATTTGAACATCAAAGCATGTAAAACTATTCTAGGAAACCCCAAGAGTACAAATATGATGCTGATAAAGAGCATAATAGTGTCTCTTTAAAACCTAAAAGACCTTACCTGGCAATATTGACAATGTGATCTGCCCTTCGAGTTTGAGGACTGACCCCCTGCAAGAGCTGCTCCAAGGGGGAAACCAACATGGAGGCCTGGCTCTCCCTGAGGAGGTCCATGAACACTACCTCCTTCTGCAGAGCCAAGTCCAGCAGGCACAGGCAGTGCAGCACCGCCGACTCCAAGAGCTTCTTACCTGTAGGGGAAGAGTAACGGAGCATATTATCAGAGAACACGGAGTGACGGACGGACGGACAGACAGACAGCAGCTGCATACGTTCTCTCACCAGGGAAAGGTGCATAGGTGTCCAGCTGGCGTACACCCTCCTCCAGCAGGCTGAGGCAGAGCGCCAGCATTGGCGAGTCGTTAAGCAGGTGGAACATGATGCTGTGGCCTGGGGGCTTGTGGGTTGTGACCTGCTCCCCCTGCAGCTCCACCATCTCCTGGACAAAGTCGGATGGCTGTGGCTCGTAGTCCCGCAGCAGCTTGTGGAACACCTCCAGGACAGCATCAGCAACCTCCCACTGAGAGATAGCAAAAATGGGAAACAAGATAAGCAAATGAACCGATGTATGTGTAGTTCACAGAGCATACATGCATGCCGCAGCTTCATGTCTTCACCTTATAGGACACTGGGAGAGCATTACACAGCATTTTACCTTCTCAGCTGGACGGCGATATGCTCTGGTGGGAAAGGGGAGGAACACAGAGTCACGCAAGAAGTTCAGGTAAGGCTGAAAGCCTGGTACGCGTAGCCCCGCCCCTAAGTTAATGGGCAGGCTGCTCTCGACCAGTGTGCTGATCAGATGACAGAAGCCTCGTGTCAGGGGATACTCCTCGCAGCTCGACTCGATCTCACTCAGCTCCACCTGAGAGTCAAAATAATATAAACGACAGAGTTTGCCACCTAAATCTCCATCCAAGATAGGAACTTGATTAATCCTGATAAGTAAAAACAGACTAAAGATAGAATTGTATTTATGCCGAGGAAAATTCTCATACAACTTCTTACAGTTTGCATAACTTTTGAACAAGAAGGTTTTCTAACTGATGAGAGATTAAAATCAATTTGAAGTCTCTATCTATAGGCTGAATAGCAAATGCTACTTTAACAACAACAACAGCATTTAAAGATGAGAACTGTCTCACTTTTTGTCTGCATTATTATGTATCACAACACGTTTGGGTCTTAAAACATATTTCCTCTGGGCGTCAACAAAAGTTACCATAATGCAAATTAAAAATGATCCTGGCTGCCCTCAGTGGTCTAATTGCTGTCAATACAAACTAATGAACCATATTAATTACCTATCTTGATGTTGAGAGTGATAGAATAATTCAAAATTTTCCTTCAAATTGGGTTAGGTAGTGAGCATCCAGCATAACAATCACTAACCACAAAAGACTCACCTCAATTCCAGCTGCCTGCCTCTGTCCTGGGGCTCGCACTGTTTGAAGGATCTGCAGGAAAAGAACAAGTTAAAAACCTAAAAATATCTGACAACACAGCAAACTGCAAAACAATTTCATAACACTTCAAAAATAAAGTATTTTAGAGAAAGATAAAAGAATACATCTACAGTTTGAAAAAATTGCTACAGCTACTCAAATAATGGGGTAATTGAAAAGCTTTTTTGTTAGTCTGGTATTATTGGCAAAACAAGAACACTTCACAAACTCGATCCTAAACATTATATAGATATCAAACAAACATTTTTTGTTTGTTATGTTAATACTTTATATGACAAATTGCACTCTCTTCTTATAAAATCATCAACTAAAATTGTTCTACTAATTTATGAAGGCCAACCTGGGTATATTCCAGTGACTGCCAGAGTGAAGCAGCGATCTCTGGTGACTTCCCAAAGGCTGCCAGGCAGTGCAGGAGCTCAGCCTTTAGGATGGGAGGAATGCTGCACTGTAGCAACCCTAACATGACTACAACTGGGGTCCACTGGGGATGCTCACACAACGCCAGCCGAGCATTTTCACTCTAGGGAGAAAAAAAAAAAAAAACATCACACACACACACACACACACACACACACATACAGTTAGATAGGAACAATCTCAGCAATCTGAATGTAACAGTTTTCAAAGACACCAGGAGAGTATATATAAATATATAATAGGGCTGGGCAATATATCGATATTATATACAATAGATATCTATATATATGAGGCTAGATATAGTCTTACATTTTGGATATCGTTATGATAGTGTTGTCTCTTCCTGATTTTAAAAGGCTACATATTACAGTAAAGTGATGTAATTTTCTGAACTTACCAGGCGACTTAGTCATTTTATCCACATTACTGATGACAAAATGTCATTGTGTAAATATAGTCAACTCTACAATATTGATGCAATATCGATATTGATGTATTTGGTCAAAAATATTGTGATATTTTATATATATATATATATTTTTCCCCTTTCTCCATATCCCCCAGCTCTAGTATATAAGGAATTCAATGTTGTTTTATACTCCACGTAATATGACCACATAACCAAATATGCCCATCTTTCTAGTAAATGTTGTTCCATACCCATGTAATGATGGTTGTGAGCAACTGCAAAAATGAGGTGAGTCCTTCCAGCTCTCTTTGAGTGATGCCCCTTAATGGCGGGTGGCGGTAGTGTGCTGCATCTGGATTTGGAAAGTCTCGTCGCAGGTTCTCATGGTAGAGCATAAGGGAGTGAAAAAAATGTTCCCAAGACACCGGGCTGCCTGAAACTCCCTGAATGTTGTCACCTGCATACATAAGATTAATTGATATTCATTTGGATATTTATTAAACTTAAGCAAAGCTTTAGAGTGTGATGTTCATATCAACTAAATTTAAAGCTAAATGAATTAGGATTTGAAAGTCTTTATATTTGTTTTTCACATTTACTACTGAAAAGCATAGTCAATACTCTAATGGCAGAAATTCCCAATCCAATACTGCTCTTACTGTGTGTGGCTCCGTTGGTTTTAAGAAGGCTGAAGGAGTAGTGGGCACACTGAGGACCATTGGCAAGCCCTTTCAGCATTCGGAGGTAGGGGATATACAGAGTGGCGGGCAGGAGGTCTCCCATCTGACGTACAAACTTGGACAAAACCACCTGCAACAAACAAACGAAAAGATAAAAAAAAAACTTTCAACAGAAAGAAATACATGGTTTGCTAAACCAGCTTCTCTCATGACAGCCAAAACCCAATTGATCCAAATTCAACATATTTTATTACCTTTCATTACTACTCTCTCACCTACAATAATTCTTGGTGTGAGGAGAAACTGAATTTTTGTGCAACCAGCTTCCACAAAATGCCGCTCTTACCTGTTTATGTGGAGGCCTTTGCAGTGCCATTCCCAGGTAGGATCCCTGCAGGGAGGTGTGTTGGAGAGACTCTGTGGGACACCAGAACTCCAGACCCAACTCCAGCCCAAAGGAGTCTTTACTGTAAAACTCCCCGATCTGGAAAGACAAAGCAGTAACCAACATCATTACAACTGCACTGCAGCATTTCCCCCTACACAATTTAGCTTTTAATGTTGCTCATCTAGAAATTGAAGCTTATTTTACTACTGCAATCAGTATGTGAAATATAGTGAAATGTAAAAGGTGATGTTAGCTGATATGTGTATGTGTTTGTAAAAAACACTGACGAGGATCATGAGGTGGTCTAAGTCCTTGCGTAACGATGATGGAAGCTCGCTGTCCATCTGTAGGGACATGTGCACCACACGGGCATCTTCATCAGCGCGGTTACGAAGCTGTTTCACCTACAGTAAAAAAAAAACAGAGAAAGATTTTAATTACATATTTAAACAGTATGCAAAATAACAAACCTACAGCCTAATATCTAATCAGATACAAGCTAACAATACAACATGACATCCATACAAGTCAACCTCTTAAGTATAAACATTGGTTGTGGACACTTGTGGCATCTCTCACCTTCATTGGCATGAGGGCCAGGAAGTCTGTGATGAGTGAATGGAGGCGCCGGATGTAAAACTCTTCCTGGGCAAAACTCTCACATCCCAGGAGGCCCTCCTTCATAAACAGGAAGACATCTCCCAGTAGAGCCTGGTCAGCTAGAGCCTCGTCTGCCTCAGTGAACTCAACCAGGGCTGCGTACGCGCAAACACACACACACACACACACTTAAAGGACTATATCTTTGAGACCTCATGCTCCATCAAATGGTTTTGCATATTTTATGCATGTCCAAGAAAAAGGGCCTTGTGGCCGGGTTAGCTCAGTTGGTGGAGCAGGTGCACATATACAGAGGTTTACTTCTCAACACAGCGGCCGCGGGTTTGACTCTGACCTGCGGCCTCTTGCTGCATGTCATTTCCCCTCGCTCTCCCCTTTCATGTCTTCATCTGTCCTATGGAACTAAAGGCCTAAAATGCCCGAAAAAATAATTTTTAAAAAGAAAAAAAAAAAAGGCCTTACCACATCCTTGTGGTAGCTGAGAAAGGACCCTCAGAGACAGAGCCCAGGCCAGTCGACACACAGCCTGCAGACCTGTAAGCTTCCACGGCTGGCCGTCCATCAGACGGCTGTGCACTGCAGACACATACTGCCTCTCAGTCAGCATTGGCAGTGCCTGGATCAGATCTAGAGGAATAAAGACAATCACTCACTAGCTGTAGAAGAAAAACAATTAAACTAACAGCAATTTCGGTTGACGCTGCATAGCGCTGCAACGGAGAGAGCTGGCCAGCTAACAGAGTGAAGAAGTGTTGAGGCAGGACAACGGGTAAGGCCACTCTCCTCAGCCTGGCGACCAATAGGAAAATGATTGATGATGAAAAATAGCTACAAGTAGTACGTTTTAGTGGATTTAACCAACAACTTCAATCAGAGTTAAAATTATTTACATTATATGCATTTAACATGTTCTCACCTTCTCTATCTTCTGTCCCCTGTTCTACAAAGCTGACATCCAAGCAGTAGAGTAGTGCCATGACCAGAGCCAGGTTCACACTGTCCAATGAGCCATCAGCTTGAGCTGTCACTGTCTCCAGGTGGCCAATAAGAGCCAGGGTGTCATCTTTAGACAGAGGTGATTGGCAGGTCCATGAAAACAGGCTGTCTGCCAGGGCCTGTCGGCTTTCTTTAATGAGGTCAGAGACCTGTGGACAAGAGGGGAAGTTAAATGTTGTCTGTATTCCACGCTTTACATTTTCTACTCTATGCTTCTTTTTAAGTTACAATAGAAAGTTACTGACTGGCTTTGCACTAGCCAAGTACAGTATGATGGATAATGAATATATTGCAAAGTTTACATCTCGGTTTCAAATTAACACAAAAGATTTGCTCTCACCTCTTTCCTGTGCTTCTCGTTGCCCAGGCCGCGCTCCTTCTGCAGTCGTTCAAACTCACGTGTCACATTTATCTCTGAAACCAAGGTTAGGAGGCGTTTGGTCAGACCCTGGTTCATAAGTTCATCTGTAAAACGCGTTGTCAAAGCCACCAGCTCTCCACTGAATGAGAAAACAAACAATACAGGTTAATAAAAGAAAATAGGATATTAAAAAACAACAACAGGACAATCACATGCTCATCAGGTGAACTGTTAACACAACCAGTCATTGCTCGAATGTACTACTTGTTTATAGCATTATCACCTCAGGTCCAGGGTGAAGGTCTTGCCATGGCGTGACTGGATGAGTGTGCGCAGGGAGTTCGCCAAACAAAGCTTTCCATCCCAGTAGAGCAGCACAGCTACTAGACCTCGTGTCAGACCTGGAAAATGGGGCTGCTGTTGCTCACCTGGAGACAGATAAACATATACAGAGAATTCATTGTGTGAAACATCAATGTCTTTACTACTGAAAGTCATGCAAGGCTTTGTCTCCAAATCATGGATTTGATCAGGACAAACCTTAAACAAAATAGCCATTGTAAACTTTTGTGAGTGCTGTATCTAAAATACTACATAATACACAGTCAACAAATTTACTACATAACTTTTTTTATATGCTTACAAGTCACGTCTTTGTATGTCCACTTTACCTGCTAACAGGAGCTCCAAAGCTGCTAACTCTCCAATATCAAACAAATCGCTGAGGATGAAGGCCTCTGAGAGAAGCTGCTCTGGAAGGAGACGCGACCCCTGCTGACCTTGGATGGCAATGCCTTCTGTGCTGGCTTTACGCACCTTCTCTCTCTGCTCTGCACTCTTTGGCTGAAAATGAAGAGAAGACCATCATGAGAGTCTCAAGACACACTGTATATCAAAATGAGACTGTCCGCAGTGAAGCTTAAGATGCAGGATACACAAGAAGAATACTATTGTAACATTTGCATGAAATTACATGTCATTACAAATTTGGACCCCAGGAAAAAGAGCTGCAGCCCTGTTGTAGCTAATGGGGATCCTACTTAACTAAATTAAACTAAACAAATGATGTGTTTGTGTTTGCACAGCATCTCACCGGGTTCTTATAGAGTGAGAGAAAGTGTGGTTTGTGTTTCTTCAGCTGCAGGTCCAGCAGGTGAACACTCTCTGGCTGTCTCCTCAACACGGCCCCATCCACTGTCTCCCACAACTCCTTCAGTGGCCCCCACAGACTGGCTCCTGGGTAGGTAAATGGGTTTTGAAAAGTCTTGTATCATCACACATGCACTAAACAGTTTTTCCCCACTCCTATTGTGCTAGTTTCCTATAACCATACTTGTCAGTGGTACCTTGCCCTTTGCGTTTATATCTCATGACTGCTGAATCCTGCACTCATACTTGGAGTCAAATTTTAATACGACAACAATTTTTTTAGTTTTTAATAAATAGAATACAATAAAGAGTATCTTTGATACTTGATGACTGACAGGACAGGATGTTGGGCAGTGACAGTTTTGTGATGCTGACATTGTAAACCTCTTTCTGACTGCAACCATAAGTAATAACTAGTACAGATAGCATGTTTATTTAGAAACACCATACAGACTTATAAAGACGGTTGAAGGATGAACATGTGAATGACAGTAAACAGTACCAGTGAAATTCCCTTAATATTAAATTACTAACGTTAGTTTTCAATAGCCTAAATGGTTAACCTTTTACGTTTGTTATTGTAGATTAAGCCCAATTATTCGATTACACTGGGTATTTATTTATTATTGTATCAAAGCCATAGGTTGCCTAGCTGTCACTAAGGAACATCAACCAGCTCTTTACAAATGTCACTGTCACCAGTAAACGACTCACTTATTTCACACTGACAGGAGTAACGTTGTTATTAACCAGAGGTCAGTTTAAGTCTGCACCTTAAATGTTAGACGAAATGTCTTGTCTTATTTTTATTTTTGCGTGGAGCAATAGCAGAAACCCAGTCGTAACGTTACGAATGCCAGGCAGTGATGGCAAATATGTCTTTGCTTGTTCCAAGTCATTTGGCTAGTTTAGCTAAAAGTTGTTGCCGGATACGTAAACTCGCCTGCTGACCCATTTGACAAGAGTTGCGTCACAGAAGTCACATAGCACGTATGGCATTAGTTCTAATGTAAACACTTGATAATGTTAAGTGTAAACGTGTTCGCCCACCACACCGAATAATTGTTTAACCAACACTAGCTAGCTAGCTAACCTAACGTTTACTTGCAGGCTAGGCTAAGTTAGCCTAGCAGCCTGAGTCTGAATTTCAGTTACCTATCACCATGTGCTCAAAACATGACATGCAAAAAGACTAGCGCTAAAAAGCAACTATGGGTTTGCTTATCTTTGAAATACCAATTCATAGTAACTGCTCGGAATTAACACAATTACGCTACTTAATTAATTAAATATGGTTCATACCCGAATTTACCGCCATCTGCGCCGCCATGATACATTCGGAAAATTAGATAGGAGGATTTGGGCTGGTGCCGGCTTGAAATTTAAAAAGTATAAATTCTATAAACACGCTTTGATAACATTTTCTCAAATAAAATCCACCAGTTCTATTTAAATGCGAGTACTAGGTAATTGCGTCGGTAAAATATTTTAAACATTTCCGAAATTTTGTTTAATGCTTCGGGCGAGGTCCTCGCAAGAGGAGCCTTCTAGCTGGATGGGAATTGTAGTTTAGTAAAGGAGACGAACTCAAGAAGTAATGTAAATGGTTTTCCGGGGATTTAAGTTTTTATGTTACACATTATGTTATCTTCCAAATAGTATTTTCTATGAAACTTTGATAAAGTATACTCGTGTTGCCAGAAACATTGAAACGCGTTAATAAACCACAAGTTGCACCAACATTGGTTCCGCTCTGTGCTCGGCCGTACTGTTTTGACGTTACACCAAGATGTCCACGCTAGTCTGACAGTTGTTGTTACATGACCGCTGGGATGGAAATGTGTCATTCGTGAATATAAAACTTCGTTGCCGCAGTATACGTAGCAACGCATTCAAATAGAGGGTTCGGGGACTTTAATCAAACAATGGCTCGCGTTGTGAAAGGGTTTCGGACTCTGCGGAATCACTGGAAGAAGTCCACATTTGCTGTGTGCGTCCTGTCTTACGGGGGATACTGGCTGTATGGTAAACACTGGTAAGTATTTCATGTTAAGGTATTTCCTAGGATTAGATCTATTGCATTTATTTGACTGCGAAGCACTTTGTGCCTGGTGTCTGCGAAATGTGCTAAATAAAACGTTGCTTTCTTGCCAGATTGCGTGCAGGTCTGTTCGTGTGTCTTACATTGTGTGTCTTGTATCTTATCAGTGACAATGTTTTGCGGAGGGAGGCTTGTCTATTGGCCAGGGTAAGACATCACGTATTTATGCACATACATTGTCATCATTTAAACCAAAACCTTCTTCAAGTGCCTTTAGTCCTAATCACCGTCATCTTCACAATCTTTGTTAGGAATTTGGACGTCAACAAATAGCACCACAGGAGCGTCTGAGGAAAGCAACAGTGATCTTGAACCCTGCAGCTTGTAGTGGGTAAGAAGACAGCCATCTTAAAAACCTCTCATTGACAGTTTTGTCTGGACTTCAGAAAACAGTCTTTCTCTGTATATTTCCAACTCCTTGTCTTAATCTTCCCCAGGAAAGCCAACAACCTGTTTGAAAAGAATGCTGTTCCTATTTTACACCTGGCTGGTGTGGAAATTACAATAGTAAAGGTATGTTTGGCTTTTTTTCTCCCCTTTGAATCAGTCTGTGTTATAATTGGCTCTAGTAGGGATCCTATTGTGGAACACTATGATTATATTACCTGTTTACAGACAGATTATGAGGGCCAGGCAAAAAAACTAACGGAGCTCATGGAACAGACTGACATGCTGATCGTGGCCGGAGGGGATGGCACCTTGCAGGAAGTCGTCACAGGTTTACTGCGAAGGCCAGATCAAGTGGGTGTCACGTAGTTATTGTGTTGAATTGTCATCAGGCTTTGGTTTAGGGTTAATTACAGAACAAGATAAAAGAAAACTGAATCCAAACTTCTCTCTTAACGATGGATCATTTATGACTACAGGACACAGTCTGTAACACACCGATTGGATTCATTCCACTGGGCTCTCACAACTCCTTGAGTCCAAGTCTTCACCTCCTCAGTGACAACAAGGTCAAGTAAGTATCTCTTCAACATTATACTGACACAGATCCAGTTGTTATCATCACACAATCTCCCAAACCTGTGATAACATGTGCACGGGCTGGGTTTCACTTGCTAAATCTACGTATATGGGTATGGTATGCGTTTCTTTATTAAGTCGCTAAAACCCATTTTTCCACCTTGTAAATTTCCCAGAGACATTACCTCAGCAACACTGTCCATTCTGAAGGGAGAAACTGTACCTCTGGATGTGCTACAAATCAAAGTGAGGAACTGGTTCTGTTTACTACAAATCATCCAAGCTATGAACAAAGTATTTGTCTTGAATGCAGATATTAATTTAAGAAATGTATCATTTCACACTTATATACTAATATGTCTTTCTTCATTAAATTGGATAAGGACGTTTTAGATTATAGTTTTGTTTTAGTAATGCAGTGAGATATTATTTGTCAGAACTTGGATAGGAATTTGTGTGTGTGTGTGTGTGTGTGTGTGTGTGTGTGTGTGTGTGTGTGTGTGTGTGTGTGTGTGTGTGTGTGTGTGTGTGTGTGTGTGTGTGTGTGTTTCTAGGGGGAAAAGGAGCAGCCAGTATTTGCTCTGATGGGACTACGTTGGGGTGCTTTCAGAGACGTGGCTGCAACAATCAGCAAGTGAGATTACACAATTGGTCACTCAGATCATAACTATGACATCATTTCCTATACAAAGGAGTAATTAACCATATTTCCCCATAGATATTGGTACCTTGGACCACTGAAGACAAAAGCAGCACATTGGTTTAGTACTCTACGGGTAAGGCTGTGTTTGTTTTTGACAATATATTGAGTTAATGTTGGCCTTTTATAAAATATCTGATATTGGAAAGCAATGTCAGCTACCACCAATGTGATAGAGATTCCTCCCTGGTATGAACATCTTTTTTTTTTTTTTTTACATTCTTTTGCTTCAATTGCTAAGTACAGTTGTTTGTGGCATTAATTGCCTGTTTACAATTGAGTACCTGATCAATTGTTGCATTGAGTCCCTCTACCTTAAACAGCTGTTAACCTGACAAATACTTCAGATTAAATTTATATCAAATCCTATTATATAAGTGTAGGTTTCAGTGTAATCCTGGTATCATATAATGATCCAAATGCTGCTATAGAGTTTTATTTATATATATATATATATATATATATATATATATATATATATATATATATATAGTTTTCCATCCTGACAAAAATATACTGTAAGTATATCAAATATAATCCATAATCTATAAATCAGTGGTCTATGAGATACTGTAGACATCATGAGGTTATTGATGTATTTCATGTCTCCCCCTGCTTCCTTGTCACCAATGACTGTTATAATTCGGTGGCTGCTGATTAGCATTTTAATCTTACTCTGTTGTATATCTCTCAGGAGTGGCCCCTGGTCCGGAACGTCTCAGTGTCCTATCTGGATCCCAGCCTCCGGCCCCCTGACCAGCCATCTCAGAAGCCCCCCAGACCCAACCTGCTCTACCGCATCATCCGCCGGCTGAAAAACCGCTGGAACCCTCCTGTCGAAGGTAGCGCGTGTCACTAGGTTGATACTTTTGAAACATAACATGGCAACATGACACCAAATCCCAACCGTAAAAGACTGAGTTGTATTGTGCGTATGTGTGCGTGTGCGTGCGCAGAGCCTCCAAAAGTAGAAGAACCAGAGCAGTGGAAGGAGGAGCAGCTGTCAACGTTAGAGCTGTTTATTCAAACGCACAACAAGAACCCGGTCGAGAGGGTCAGTCCAAAAATAATTGTTTATACAAAGCCTTGTACCTGTTGTTATAAAATCCTGGACACTTGAATGGTGAAATTATCCCATTAAACCCCATATGCCCTGTTTTCCTTTTTGATTTTTGTAAACTAATTGTTTCTATTTATTTGAACTCGCAGCGCATAAATGACTCCCTGATGATCTGTGCAGAACCGGACAACTTGACTGTTGGCGAGTACATCACAGTCGGGTTAGTAGATTGAGTTTTTGTTTGTATTAGTCTGCTGCAAACCGAAAACATTATCGAGGATATTTAGGCTACATGATATAAAAATTCTTGTTTAAGTAAAAGAATGTAAATTTTCCTAATTATAGAAATAAAAAGGAAGAGGACCCCACTGTGTTCACTAAAGACTCCGCAAAACTGGAAGCCAGCGCTTGCCGGCTGCAGCTGCCAGAGGTCAGTAACCCTGTGATGGTCCAATCCCATTTCATTGTTTCACATCAAAGCAAATCAATACAATTTTAGGATTGTGTCGATATTAGTCAGTTTACTACGGGAGCCGAGAACAGTCGTGCTGGCAATTGTATTCTTTTAATGCCGTTGTCTTGAGATCACATGCCTCATCTCAAGACAATTAACCCCTTATCACAAAACAAAGGGTTGTTTCCTCTTATTCGGGCCTTCTTAATGTTCTTAATGTTTACCAGAGGGCAGGAGGGCCATGCCAGTCGTCAACTATGGTTAACGTCCCAGATGCAGCTAACTGTGATGGACTTGGCGAAGTTAGCGGAACGATGCATGGTTCTCAAAATAAGGGGTTGAGAAAGGCTGTAATACAAAATATATATTTGGAAATATAATTAATTGGATTATAATCACAAGTGTCCCGTATAAGCTAAACAGAAAATACCACTAAATTGTGAGGAAATGTCTTTAGTCTTTGATTTTTGGATTGCTGGAAAGAAATTAAATTAAAGGTCCTATGACATGCTGCTTTTTGGATGCTTTTATATAGGCCTTAGTGGTCCCCTGATACTGGATCTGAAGTCTCTTTCCTGAAATGATTTGAGTTGAGGACATATCTTACTACATGCAGACACAGAATCAAGTATTTGTACTCAATTAAGAGATATGCCAAATTCAAAGTCCCATATTTGTACCGTAAAAATATCATTGCTTTTTTTTTCTCAAGTTAACAAAATAACTAAATTGTGCTCTCGAGCTAACAGATAAAAAATGCGAATAAAAATGCAAGCATAGCTGTCTTCGGCTTCCGTTTTTTTACTTCTAAAGCTCTGTATGTAAGTTTTTGTTTTGACATTTAACTTTACGTCCGGACCCCGCAGGGTGCCGCTGGCTTCTACAACATCGACAACGAGGAGTATGAAGCCATGCCCGTAGAGATAAGGCTGCTGCCAAGAAAACTACGCTTCTTCATCAGTGCAGAGCGCAGAGAGCAGCTCCTCTTACAGATGCAGTGATGAAACATGTAGCCAGAAAGAAGACAAGATCAGCAAGACAAAAATGGATTTCAAGAGATTCACAAAAGAAAAGAACCATCTGCCATGAGACTCTGAGGTCAATTTGATGTCTGCTTAGCCAGCAGTTTTAAATACTCATGAAGTACTGATGGAATGTTTTACTACATGTAAACATTGATAGAATATTCAGTTGAACGATTATGAGGAGAATTATAGTACATGCTGTTGTATATTAAAGGACCAAGGCTTTGTTTCTTTAAGCCAGTAACCCATGTACAGGTTGTCTTACAAACTGGCCTTATGTTTACTGAATGGTTTACTGTTGCCATCACATTTGAACTTGGTCAATAAAAATAATGTATGTCAAATTTGAACACAAAGTGTTTTTTGTTTATCAGTTTTTTGGTTTAGATAAGGAGTACAGACGTGGTGAGCATGCAAAATAATGTTAATGGACAGAGATGGAAATGACAAGAAATCATAAGTAGCCATGCACATAAAGCAGTCTGAAGTGTAGGATGGGAAAATGTTATGTAAGAGTGGTGTTGCTACATAAGTGATTTCCTTTTCACATCAGTGCTTTGAGCTGGCTAAGAAGCCACTGGGGCTCAGTAGAGCATGGCTAGGTTGGAGTTATATACTGAAGAAAATAAGGATGCTGCAACATTCTGAATGTGTTGCAAATGCCCTAGATCTTGAACAAGAGCAGCACTTCATAGCCCTTAAATTGCCTCCTTGATTCCTCTACTTACCTCCCTTCCTTGTGTCTTAGTCTCTCCCACTGAGGAGACGTAAGGAAATCGTGGGAGGAGAGAGGCAACTAGCAAATGTGTTTTTAGAGGGATGAGACGTCCTTTCCTCTGAAGCGTCACAGTAATTCGTCAGCTGTATGGGTGGAGTTAACTCCTGCAGTGGCAAGCCTTCTGGGAAGGCTGCTGTAGTGTATCCTCGCCTATAGCTCCTCAGTGATCCCTCCTCGATGCTCGCTCCTCGGGTCAGAAATAAGAGCTTTGAGACGGCCTTCACAGAACAATTTCCGGTTCCACTAAGGCGTTGAGGAGCTGTTAAATAAGGGCCATGAGATGGAGCCCAGGAGTTTGGCAGACTCTGGTGAGGCTGGGTCTGATATGACAGATGGTGTAGAGAGCAAATCTGCAGAATTAAACAAATGGCTTCAATGCCTCTTTTTTTCTAATATTTGTTCAGGAAAACAAGGGGAGGCTCACGTTTCATTTGTTGTGGGGGAGAAAAACTATTGTAGGGGAAAGGCAGTGGTTAAATAAGTACTGCTAACATTCTAGAAATAAGTTACAATTGTCTCCACCTCAGCCAGTAATTTAAGTAGCTGTTTTGTCCAGATGATCCTGAAAATTGTGTCGTGGAAAGCAATGAAAGCAGTGATTCTGCTCAGTAAAGTAGGAGAGGTGTAGGTAGAGTAGGATTAAGAAGGGAATAGAAGAAACTAGTTATGCAAGGTTAGAAGCAGAGGATTAGGTAACACCTAAACTGTATCAATGTTTTATTATTTTACAATGGCAGTACAGTGAAACAGTTGCTCATGCTATTGAGTTTGTGTGTACACTACTGACATCTCTTACAGTGTTTGACATTAGTAAAGGTGAAGACATATTTGTTATTTTGTGAATACTCTTAATTTACATTACAATCAAGAAGGAAACAGTTACACTACTTGGATGTGTCACTGCACACGTGCAATACTTTTGCCTTCTATGACATTCAGTAGGGTGACACGCTGTACAGAGGACTCATTTAGTTAATGCTGGTACACATCTGTGAACGACTCCACAAAGAAGGCATTTTATACATTGGTGTGAGTTGTGTACATTCCCTTATACAGTTAACATACACCTGTAAAGCAAACACCATTAGAGGCAAGAGTATATGTCTACTGACATGAAACAGACCAGTCAGAGTCAACAGGTTTCACTGGAGACAGTAAGGTGAGGTTATACAAAAGTGCGTAGGACAATGTACATAATCTGTCAGCAAATACTGTTGACGTTACAGTAAAGACTCGGACATTGCTGTAGTAAATTTGAGAAATTCACATTTGCTTAAGGCCCATTTAAACAACAAAGCTTCTCTTTCAGATACACTACTTGGTGCACTGTCTTTATTTTATTTTTAATGAACCCAGAAAACATATGGAGGGGTCAAGTCAAAGGACAGACTATCAGCAGTTGCCAACCTGGGGATTAGCCCCCAAAAGATATTTTTTGAAATGTGATAATAAAATAAAAATGAATATTTTCGACTTGTGAAATGTGTAAAAGAAATTACTGATCGTTTTAGCTTAGCATCGGGGGGCCGGTGGGGGCATGGGAAGGCTGAGAACTACTATTCCAAATGTGTACAAGGCAAACAGGAGCTGGATTAACTCAATAGGACTGTGATGAAAGGACTGAGGAACTCTCCAAAAGCATAAAGAGATCTTTGTCAGGGACACTGAAGCTGATCAGTATGTCAACTACAAATGGCTCCATCAAGGACTCTTCACTCAACGTGATCACAGAACATATACTGGCTTTTGTTAAGGAACCAGCCTGTGGCTCATTCACACACTCACTCACACACATTAACAAAAGGTACAGTTAAGCATGATCACTTTGTGGATCAGGAAATGGTCCCGTGGACATGGTGCAGCATTCACAATAGGTTAGTGTTATAAAGTCACATTCATTTACAATTCAAGAAACCTCAGCTTAAGGTTAAACATGTAACAAAACAAAGTTCCCAGAACACCCCCATCACTAGCACTTTAGACTGTGATCAAATACAGAAACACACTATATTAGATCTATACCTCGTGTTGAAGGTGCATAAAAAGGAGAACAAAGTGTTTAACAGCTTTTCCCTTCTCATTCTGTGAGTCAGCGTAATAATATTTAAGCATCCCCATTATAAAAAAAGAGGATATCACACTCATTAAACATCCTCACCTCTCACTTTCAGTTGTGAAAGAAATATTAAAAAACTGGAAAACACATGTACATGAAGGCTGATTTTAACTAGCACAGACTCCTATTGCTTCCTTTTTGAAAGGCAAATTAAGTAAAAAGCATTTTAATTTATTTACTAAACATAATCATCCAAGTATGTTACTACAGCAGGATGAAATTGTTGCACATTATGTTGGCTAGAATCTTCTATAAAACCTTTTGAAGCGTTAAAACCTCCTCGTTTTGTCAGACAAACCGTACGTAAGTGCACACCAAAGCTGCAGGATTGTGAATGTTTCAATGACTTCTTCACTGTGATGGGTGCAGTGGAGAACGACCAATAATCCTGCTGTGATGACCATACTTCACCAAGCCTTCCATACCTTTATCTTGTGCTTCAGCCCTGGCCATTTAAAGTCAAACAAGGGCACACAACACTTATTTCTGACAAAAAAACACAAGTGAGGGACATACGATGTGAGTGGCTTCAAGACTACGCAGCTGCCAAGCACTGCTGTAGGCTAGGGAGGTGTTCAGCAGCCACTGCGGACCAGTGCACCAACGATAAGCGTCCTCATTATCCACACTGTTTGGAAACAGTCTCCACAGGTCAGATGAGACACGCACAGAGGGGAAAATAGACACCCAGGTGGGGACATTGGGCCACAGATGGAGGTCCCAGGTTGGAGGCAGTGTCTTTGGTGTCTTGGTGTGTGTGTGGGCCTTGAAGGCACAAATATCCAGTGGCGTTCCGGGTTTCCAGGGGGGCTCAGGAGCAGCAGAGGTTGTCTATGACCAGTGTGACGTCAATACCGTAAACCTCCAGCAGGTCGAACAAGAAGGAGCGATCACCCTGGGGATCCAGCCCCATGGCCCTCACGTGTTCACTGGTGAGGGTGGGGTCGGTGCTCGCTGCTACATCTGACAGGGTCTGGAAGATGCGGTTATTCAGCTCCATGAAGAACCTAGGACAGGGTTACAGACAAGTGCGTCATGCTCTAGGCCTCCGCATCACATTAAAATGATGAAACCAACATAACAGTACTACTCTCCTTAAACCTACTGCCTGTGAATAGGACTTGAGTCCACAAGCAGCTATGAATACACTTGTCAAGGACTCACAGAATGAAAAGATCCTCTTCATTTGACGTGCAGTCTCCATCCACCTCCTGAGAGTACAGCAACATTTGCCTGAAAAAAAAAAAAAAAATCATCATTTTCATCATCATGATATCTGACAAATAGTCTCTTTATGTCTCTTATTGTGCTCCTCACTGGCCAGTATATAGGGTTGTTGATAACTCAAGTATGAATGCATGTATCACATTTGAAAAGTCTGATAAAATGTAAAGTATTTCACAGTGTATACCTCTGTTCACTCAGTTTCCTGTACTTCTCCTTATCTGCTGCATTCAGTCGGAGCAGCGGCTGCAAATGGCTTCTGTGCGTTTTCACATTCTGGTTATCAATGTAGACGTCATATAGCTCCTTCTTGTCCTCAAAAATCTTCTCTGTGGTGCCTTTCAAATTATTAAAAACATGCTCATATAAGGAATCGTTTCCATAGATAACAGACTGTGGTCAATTAACCATTTTTTATACGGTTAATGTTTCACTCACAGGCCACAAATGACAGCTCTGTTTCCAGGGCAGTGATGTCGGCTACGTTGATGTAGAAAAAGGGCCGTAATTCAGGCACAGAGACACCAATTCCAGGTAAAGAGACATTGGCCAGGCAGCAACAGCAATACACTAAGGGAAGCATAAGAACATAGGGAATTAAACATAGCCATGGAAATAGAACATAAATAACAACACTTAGGTTGCAAGATTGATACTTTCATTACATCCTGACCGGTTTGTGTTACGAAAAACCTTGTAAGTGTGCGTAAGCATGTGTGTTTGAGCTTCTCACCCCTGTAGCAGACCACACCTACAGGTGGAGGGGAGAAGATGAGGATCCGTTTCCTCAGCAATGCAAACTTCCACAGCACCATTATGTGCTCCCCAAAAAACTGGATGAATTGGGACATGCAGCCAGCTGGGTGGGTGATCTGCAGGGAGAACAAAAGTGACAATTATGTTGTTTTTTTGTGTTGTTGAGCAAATCTGCTATCACCAACAATATAAGTGTCTTCAGCTGCTTTCACACCTTCATTTCTGGGTGCATACAGCGGTTGATGGTGGTCACACTCCAGGTTGGGCAAGCAGTGACCAGACCATTTCCTGCTGGGGGAAGGATGGCCTTCTTATCCTCATAGAAGGCCTCCAGTGGAGAATACTGGCCCGGACACTGTAACTGGTGTCTATGAGGCAATGGCAGGAGGAAGTGAGGGAGGAGAAGAGAGAAAGTAGTATAATGTCAGGTATTGAGTCATCCAAGCCTTTCCAGATTTGTATAAAAAGGCAGATAATGCTTGCTTGAGTGAATGAATTTTAAACTAATCACATTTGCATAATAATTATCTGTCAATGTACGACAATGAAAGCTCACAGCTCATGCCAGTGTTGTAGTCAAGTCACTAACTGTCAAGTCCAAGTCAAGTCTCGAGTCCCCAGTGTTGGAGTCCAAGTCTGAGTCACAAAAGAAGAGTCAGAGTTGAGTTGCAAGACCAGAGAATAGCGACTGGAGTCGGACTCGAAATCTCCACTACTGCCTTCTACACATAAGTAGTCAGAAACTTCATCCGACTTCAGTGCTACTTCTTGAATGCTCAACTCCGATTTTATAAATCTTCCAGTCCAAGTCATCAGTGCACAAGTCTAAGTTGAGTCAAGAGAATAGCAACTCGAGACCAGGACTCGAGTACTCCGTCACTGGCTCATGCTTTATCATTCAAAAGGTTTAAACACAATTACTAAAGCGCTGTAGCTTACATCTGAAAGTATTAACTCAATTACTATTTGTTACACACTGTAAATGGAAGTCTATGTAGAAGCATTATGTATTCAGTATCAGACATTATTTAGGTCAACCATAATGAACAGTCACTTGTTGTAAAATTGCATTGTGGGATAATTTGAGGCCACAAAAATTACATAAATGCCACTGCTCAATGTAATATAACCACATCATTTCATTAAGTACTCATGCTTAACATACAGTATAGCAAATACAATTTGAGGCATCTGCTTGCATCTGTAGAGTGAATGTGAAAATAAAGCCACAGTAACCACATATAAACCGAACAGATTACCACACAGATGAATTCACATCCACTTGTATATGGCAGTAAACTGAGCCATTTGTATTTGTAAGCCGAAACTGTGGCTGTGTCATATATTTATACAAAGTCAATAGAGAGCTCAGCTTTCGTGAGAGGACTGAGGCAGAAGAGCAGAGTTACTGAAGAGAAGAGAAGTCGTCATGACTTCCACTTCTGTGCTCAGCCTTCCTACAAAAACTGCATGTAAACGGGCTCTTGTGACAATAGCTGTAAACAGGACTCTGGGTTTATGTTTAATAGATGAGAAACATTTTAACAAAGAAGCAAGGACCGGAGGGTGGCATAAGGAGAAACATGTAAACCTTTTTTGGGGGGAGAAATGAATAAGGTGAAGAGAAATTAAATAGGGTTGCGCAAACGTGACAAAATAAGGAAATAGAGACAGAAAGACAAATATTACACGGCACACAGCATGTCTTACCTGACTTGGTTCTCCAAGAAGTGCATGTAGCGGTAAAGTAAAGTGTAGGAGGGAGACAGAATTCCCACAGACTTCATCCTGGCTCCTCGCTCCAGCTCACTCTCCACAGGCAGGTTGGCAAAACAAGCCAGCCCAAAGTAAGAGCCTTTACGGAAATATCTAGCCAAAGGCAAAACAAAGATCAGGAGTAAACACAGAGCAACAGATTTGTAACGGGGATTGAACAGACTTGTGTTCCTCTACATACTGGATTTCATGCTTGCTGATAAGTGTGGGGGGCTTACCTACATGCCTAAAGTAATTGTTACAATAGTTGGCGATCCTACATAAAGATCCGATGGGAACCGCTGGCAATTGACTTGAATTCAACTCCGTCTAGGTTGATGTCATGAGGCAGGCACCACTCCACCATATTCCCTGTCACACACACACACACACACATATAAAATATATAAACCCATCAAAATACTTCCCATTATGTCTACTTTCCTCCTTGCCACTTCCTCTAATTCTGTATTTCAGTCATGTAGCAGGGACAGTAAGAAAGCACTGACTCAGCTACTGTATTATTTTTACACTATGGCTATGGTTTTTACACCTTTGATATGAAGCCAAAGCACTGAAATCCCAGTCTTGTTTTCGGTTGTAATGACATTTTCTTTGATACCAGCTTGGACTTTGGCCCCCTCAATTCTTGCATGAGCATTTGTCAGCTTGTAAAACCAGGAAGTTCATTTCTTGGTGTTGCCCCACCAAATTTAGGGTTATTTCAACACTCTGGGTTGATTGTGAATTTAGTAGATTTTGGTAGGGTCTTGACATTTGACTTAGATTTTGGTAGGGTCTTGACATTTGACTTGTTTGACCATCCCTACCTGAACTGATAGCGCCATACACCTGTCACCCGTCACACCTGCCCCCCATGACTCGGTTATAGCCTACCGTTCACTAAAGCACATCAGACATTCCAGGATAATAAGTTCAGGAAATGTAGCCGTCCACTTTAAACACGAGATAAACGATCAGATGCTCTTGCTACAATGATTGCTTACCTGATCTTGTATCAAAGGTAACTACAAACACAGCCACGATCTGGTCTTTTTCCTCCCACTGATCCCTCACCAAGAGGCCGGGGAAGGGAGCATTACGATCTGTACCGAGAGGCTGCGGGCGATCCCACCTGTGCCCGGAGAGCTCTGATCGCGGACGGCCCGGGCTTCCGTTCCTGCTGGCAACAACAGCTGTTACACTCTTCTTCGTCGTCGGGCTGCAGGTAGTGGTGGCCGCGGTGCTACTGTTGCTGCTCCGCCCAGTACCAGCCGCGGTCCCCGTCGGTGGACGCCGCCCGGCTGGCTGCCAACTTTTCTCCGCCGCCGCGTCCTCCTCCCTCGGCGGCGGTAGCGGGGCCGCTTGGTTCGGATACGGTGGTGGGATCTCCTCCCAGTCCAGCAGCGGGGCTCGGTCCGACTGCTTCACCATGGTGCTGGAGCCTCCAAGGACTCGGGAAGGGAGAAATAACACTTGGAACTCCGCTGTCCAGTTGAATCGAGCACACTAAACCCGCTGCTGGAGCCCGATCATGGTTTCCTGCCTTTTGCGGGGTTGTTTTCTATGAATCTGTAAGCGTGTCACATCCACTGACGGGCTGCTTCTTCCTCCGCCTACTGTCCACTGTCTACTGTTTTGATGACGTCGCTGACTTCCGCCCACGTGTCTATATTACTATTTCATACAGTGACCTAATTTTGGTTATGGGCTATTCATTTTGCCCATAATCTTAAAACAGTCGTAAGGACATATCAGCATTATTGTGTCCGTTGTACTCAAGTCTACTCATTCCTTCATGATATTTTAATTACTTTAAATTTGAATTGAATTTGTAGTTTTCTTGATAATATTATTCATAGGCTATGCATCTTTTTTTTTTTTTTAAGTTGGATTTTCATAGTTTTTATGGTAACGCTGTTCAAAGTTGATTACGCATTTAACCGCCATTTTAAAGTCAGGTGTGTGGTTTAAGAACAATTCAGCCAATCAGAGAGCTAGATGTGATAACCTGCTGGCATAGTTGATTTAAACAGGAAGTCATTTACATACAGCGCGCGAAATTCAAGCGTGGTAGTGGAGGTACGGGATGCGACGTGTTAGTGAGTATACATGATAAACACACATTATTACTCAAACGTACATCCTGATGTGTGTTATTGACCACTTTGTGAAGCACCTGTTGAGCTTTCAGGTGAGTCTAAAAAATTACATCACAGCTTGACTGGAAAGTTGCTGTTTAATTGCTCTACATGATAAGGAAGAAGGTCTTGAAAACAAAGTCATTGATGAAATTATGGGACTTCTGTTGTGGAAGTCAAAAGTGGAATTATGACCATATGTCATACTGGGTAGCCTATATGTGGGCCTACTGGTATAGAGGTTGACATGTTTTGTTTCCTCATCTTCCTAAAGAGACTTAAATGCAGGCCTGATAACAAATATATGCATAACATCAACCCCAAACATAAAACCGTAAAGTCAAATGCGGGATTAAGCATTTTTAGGGAAACCTTTGCCCCAAAATTTAGGTCCTAGGCATGGCGGCGTTGTTTGACGAGATTAGCCAGCAGCTGGACTTCTCTAGCTGTGGAGAGGAGGGGAGCAGCAGTGACAACAGCTCTGATGACTGCACCTCCAGCATCCGAAGTCCCAGGATCCACAGTCCCAGTTCTGTGTGCAGGACGCCCAGGGTGCAACGCCACCGCAGTAGAAACAGCATCTTAGCATCCCCTTTACAGTGCACCAGCCCCATACCTTATGCTTCCTGGAGGAAACTGAGGCTCTGTGACTCTCCCAGCACACCCAAGGTGGGGAATAATTCAGATTGGTTGTCCCTTAGTGTGCCCCTCTGGCCTCACATGTTATACCATGTCTTTTTTATTTTTTTCTATAGAGCCTATTATCAAAGTCGTCCCAACCTTCCTCCAGCAGTAAGATAGGTTGCCTTAAGAGGACCCTGCGTTTCGCGTCAGCTGCTCCTAACCTCATCCAGGCACCTTTTGTCAATGTGAATCCTTTCACCCCTGACACAGTCCGCAGGAACAGCGAGCAGCAGTGGAGGAACCATTGTAGAAGTGAGGATGACTATGGGCGCAGGTACTACTCCTTTATACTGTATTGTAGATTTGTAAGGGTATTAATTGTAAACACCAGTATGTGCTAGGGCTGCACAGTATGAGGAAAATATCCAATTGCGATTTATTTTGACTGATATTGCGATATAATTCCCAATATTGGCAGTAATGGTCATTTTTGTATTCTCAATTTCATTGAAAAATATTTAAATGGTTATGTGTTATTTTTTTTGGCGAGGATCTTTACCAAACAAAGATTTATTTATTTTCTGTAGGATAGGATTTGTAGGCCGGGCTGTCTCTGCAGCACCACAATACTTAATTTGGAATGGGTTGACACATTTTGCCTTTAACAAATGTCTTAATTTGCTGGTAGATTCCCCCCACAATGCACTGAGGGTGAAAATAAAATAGTTTTGAATTCTCTGTATTTTTGGCAACCTGACACATAGGCTTGACTTTTTTTTTTTTTTTTATCCCTTACTAAAGCAGTCTTTAAGGTCTAAAGGCCCTTTTCATCTTCCAGGTTGAAACACAGCCTAACGTCATCTGAGGAGGATGATGAAGCCTTTCTCCCACCAAAGGTACAACTATTTTTATCAGTGCCTTTTATGGTGGATAGAACTCTCCCTGTCGGATGCTTCTGTTTTCATCATTAGGCTTTGTCATCTCCGTCTGCCTCCTCACTTCTTGTTTTGTCCATAATTGCATGCTGCCAGTCCTACTTCCGGGATTTCTCTAAGGAATCACCAAATAAAAAAAAAAAAATGAAGCGCAATCAGGATCTTCTTTTTCCTTGTGGAAGCGCTACCATATTTGGTGAAGCATCAAAGAAAAAAAAACCTTGTTCTCCTGGCTGTAAGTGACGTGTGTTCTTATGAAATTTCTTTGGTTTTACCACAAGACCCTCCATCTGTTTATTTGGCAGAGGCGAGCTGTCCAAGCCTTCATGCTGTCACGCTATGAGAGTGAGTTCCTGGAGCTGGAGTGCATTGGCGTAGGCGAGTTTGGTGCCGTTTACAAGTGTGTGAAGAGGCTGGATGGTTGCTTGTACGCCATAAAACGCTCTCGCCGACCCCTGGCAGGCTCTGCCAACGAGTGAGTGAGCGGTGTGTCTCTCTGTGTGTCAGAGACAAAATTGCAACATGGAGAGAGATGTGACTTTTTTTTTTATATCCTCTCAGGCAGCTGGCCCTAAAAGAAGTGTATGCGCATGCTGTTCTTGGGCACCACCCACATGTCGTACGCTATTATTCAGCATGGGCAGAGGATGATCACATGATTATTCAAAATGAATACTGTGATGGTAGGTTTCCCCTTACAACCAAAAACAGTTTAGGAAGACTTGAATGAAATTCTAAATATCTGTATGTGAACTAGATTGAATTCTGTGGTTTTGATAACATCAATGTGTGGGTGCCAGGTGGAAGTCTCAGTGATGTGATTGTGACGAAGACGGTGCAGGGTGAGCTGTTTTCAGAGGCAGAGTTGAAAGATTTGCTCTTACAAGTGTCTATGGGGCTAAAATACATCCACAGCTCAGGCCTTGTACACCTGGACATCAAACCAAGTAAGTCTCATTTGGCAGTTCTCAGTTTTGAATTTCTTGTTCAATCAAAACCTAAAGCCTCTAGTGCCTATAAAAAAAAATGCCTTGTTTTAATTCTTTGTAGGCAATATATTTATTTGCCAGCGTCCCAGCACAAGTACAGCAGGTGAAGGGGAGAGCGAGGAGGAAGATGACCGGAGCACATCAGCAGGAGTCATTTACAAAATTGGTATTCTATTCAAATGAGACATATGTTCATTGTCTGGTTCTACTTGTATTTTGGGTTTCCTCTAGAACCGGTTACTAATATATAGTTATATATTAGTTGTGACATCACAACCTTAAGGAAGTCCTGATGGCTCCTTTTTTAAAAAGCAGTTTTTGAATATGGGCTGTGCACTTCTCTGTGGGTCCCTGAGCGTTCTTTTACTGTATTTAAATAGCAACTTGATGTGCTTTTATAATCAAACAAATGTATGGAAATCTCACTTTTTACAATATGGGATCTTTGATGTTGGACATTCTACCTGAATCTGATTCTTGTTTTCTGCAGGGGATCTGGGTCATGTGACCTCAACCAACAGTCCTCAAGTTGAGGAAGGGGACAGCCGTTTTTTGGCCAGTGAGGTCCTGCATGAGGTAAACATCTTGCCGAACAAATACTGTAAAAAGAGAGTAGGCTTGGGGGTCAGAGTTGGTTGCACTTCACTTTAGGGTTAAAGAAACGGAAAAAGAAGAAATTCAGGGGCATTGTTTTTTAAGCTTTCATGTCCGCAGTCTCACTGCTCCCCAGGATTACAGCCACCTGCCCAAGGCAGACATCTTTGCTCTGGGCCTCACGATTCTGCTAGCAGCCGGTGCGCCTCCACTGCCTCAAAATGGAGATGAGTGGCACAGCCTTAGAGAGGGACAGCTCCCCAAACTGCCAAAGGAGCTATCACCTCCCTTCAGAGGCTTACTTCAGGTACTCTTATTTCTGCTCTTTATACTCTTATTTCACTACTACCTGTATGAATACCATTTGCTCTTGTCACTAGCATAGCTTGTTGAAAATACCTTTTTTTATTATTTGTTTTTTTGTGTTTTCTTTGTAAGTTGATGCTGGATCCAGACCTGATGAAGCGGCCATCTGCAAGGGAGCTTTGCAAGCACACAGTCTTGAGGGAGGAGAGGACTGGGAGGGTGGCCGCTCAGCTACGAAGAGAGCTCAACGTAGAGAAGTTCAGGACAGCCATGCTTGAAAAGTAAAATGGGCCCCAGTTTTTATTCATTCTTAAAAACTTGCATGCTGATTCTAGTTAAACAATCCTTTTATTTCCATTTTCTTTACAGAGAGCTCCAGGAGGCTCGACAGGCAGCTTTGTCACCCAAGCAAAACCTCCCACTTGGGCTGAAACTCCCTATTAAGATGGGGTCCTTACCCAAAGCAGGAAGGCTTGTTGGTAGGAAGACCGAACGATCCATGAGCTTTGGATGTCTAGGGTATGGAGTCTGACAGCACATTGTTAGGGCCACAACCTGTTCTTTGTTCTGATTTATATGTGAGTCCTTCTACAACCAGTCTGACGTAAACATGTAGCATGTCTAGGAGAAGACAGTGTGACAGTATTCCGGATGGATGGATGGACGGACAGCCTGAGTCTTCAGAGGGGTGCAGAGCTGTGGACAGTAGGACTCATCTGACTGACTCACTTTTCAAGTGATTTTCTGGCAGAGGCGAGCTGTAACTACTGCAGAACAGTGTACCGTTTTTAAACTGTAAATAAACATTTGAAGCATTTTATTGGTTGTATTTCCTTTTTTTTCTCATTTGATTTAGCTCTGCAAGTGTGTGTGCCTGACAAGACTTGCAGAGCTACATCAAATAGTGAATATGTATTCCATATGACACGTCCCAAGTGTTGGTGTAAACCACACAGGGACTTTCCAGTGTTATGTTGCTCTTATCTGAAACTCCAGCCAACTGTATGACTATATATGTGAAACAGTGACTAGGGGTTGATTGAGGAAGTATGAGCATCATAATGAACAGATTTTTTTTTTAGATAATTCCATGTAATTTATAACCACACATTCCATTGTAACTGCAGTAAATAAGGGATTTACAAACTGTATAAGGTTTATAACAGGTCACATGGCTAAAGTTTACTATTTTAATTTGATTAATAGAAACTGGACACATTCTTTTATTTTCATTTTGCATCTCTGTTCCAACTGATATTTATCTCTATTATCTGATGGGTGTTTTGTGTGGACTCACCACAGGGGATTTCCTATATATATTCTATAGAAATGAGCCTTGTGTATATATTCTATAGAAATGACATAATATTGTAAATGAGTTTTGGATATTTTATATAGAAATGACACGTATTGAAGTTTGAACCCGTATTTTCCGACTGTGCTTGAAGGCATCACGAGATAACTGCCCACCCCCCCGAATACTCGCCACGACAATAACAGAATCTAACGGTGTCATACGGACTAACCACCTCAGCGGGACGGTTGTCGGTGGCGTATCACTAGTTAATCGAGTTCTTTGTTGAAAGTTAAAAGCTGACGTACCCGGCGTAAGAACCGATAGTGAGTGGAATTAGCCATACTGTCGAAGCCTATTTAGCGACGATCTCCCGTTTTTACTTGTGCTTAAAGTTAACTTCGCTAGATGCTCGAAAGTGAACGTTCAACTAGCTAATGTTAGCTAACGCTAGATAACTTAAGTTAGCTTTAGCTTATATTTCAAGCTAGCTTACCCGTTCGACGACAAATGTAGCTAATGTTATCTAGTTTAGCTGTTTTACCTGGTTTGTAGTTGCTGTATGTATGCTTGTTAAAATAGCTTCTTAGTTGAAACTAGAAGGCTGCTTTAGTTAGGTTACTTTCCTCTTCGATGTCACAGTTTGAGTGGGTTAGCGTTAACGTTAAGCGATTTGCTTTCTTTATCACTTTAGTGTGTTCATTAACGAATATTTGCTAACGTTAGCTTCGTTATTCTTGTCTAAATTTAAAAGACCGAGAGACGTTATCGATGGATAACCTGGGGAATCTGACCAGTGGGCAAAACGCCGCCGCCCTGGTCATGTTGGCCTTCCTTCAAGCTGACTGCAGAACTTCAGAATACGGGAAGGAGCTTCTTTCCGTGGGCAAGGATTTAAATCTTACCCGGGACATCAACTTCAATGGTCCCGAAAAAGACGCAGTGGAAGACGGAGACATTGAAACTGACGGTCACCTGCCTGGTTGCATCACTGCTGCTCTAGATGATATTCAGCCTATAGTGGAACTGCAGTGGCCGAGTGAGTAACTCAATCACTAACTTAAAGCTGTACAAAGATCATATATTGGTGTTTTTTCTGTCTGGAATCACCAGACGCCTCCCGATACGATATCATCACGATACTTATGCCACGATACAATATTATTGCGATTTTAAACATATTGCAATATTCTGCGATATATTGCAATTTATAACCTTTTTTTCCAACTTCTAATTTTTTTCCGATTTCAAATGATGTCCCCAAAAGGAAACTTTGTCAACATCTGTTTTATCTAAAAAGATACATTTCAATGTTTTTCATATCACTTCAATTTTATTGCTGCAAAATGGAATTGTCAAGCAGGCAAAATGACCAACACATGAATAATAAAAGATCAATACTTGGCGTCTGTGAATCGAAACAGTATTGCCACTGAAAATATTGCGATACTATGCTGTATCGATTTCCCCACCCTTACCTGTTACTCATGTAATGTTGAAGTTATGCCACTTTATCACAGCCAAAGTTATTTCCAGTTAAAGTAACGAAACAACCTGTGTGTTAAAGTGAAAGCTATCAAACCTCGTCATGGTTGAGTGGATGCAAACCTACATCCACATTCATCTCTCAACTGATTACTGTATGCTTTTCAAACCTACATCATCAAATGATATGCTACAGTGGTCAAATGTGTGATATTAAAGTCTATACTATTAAAATAGATTTAAATCAAGGTTCATTGCTGTAGTTTTATTAATGGAAACATATCTTTCTTCCCCTGTCCTTGCTGTTGAATCCGGAAACAAACTTTATGTTCACTAAAGTGTACTGATGTTTGGACCATGTTTTCCCACAGGGAACCGCGCAGAGGCAGCAGACCTCCAGCAGATCGCTGACGGGCTGAGAGAAATTGCAGACCAGCTCGAACGCAACGTTGTTGCTCAGGCTACCCAGAACCTAAGCAGGAACCTAAACAACTCCCCCTCTGAAGTGAGTCTGTTCTGTACACAGACAGTGATTACATTACATGTCATTTAGCTGATGCTTTTATCCAAAGTGACTTACAATTGCTATATATATATGTCAGAAGTTGCACGCCACTGGAGCAACTAGGGGTTAAGTGTCTTTTTCATGGACACATTGGTTGATGTATCACAGTGGGAATCAAACCCAGACCTCCAACAGCAAAGGCATGGGTCATAGTCACTGCGCCATCACCACCCAGTCATCACTCAATCACCCAATTATCAGCACTGCAAAATACGAGAAGTGAAATCTGTGTACAATATTGATTCCTGCAGTAATGAATTGAACACCAAGGTGTTTGTGACACAAGGGCAGAATCAAAACGTCAAAAGATTACAGACTAAGATATACACACCCTAGTAATAAATCATAATTTGTGCTTGCGTCGTTACTGATTTCAACTTAAGTAAGATGATCTAACAGTCTGCGGCGTTTCCAGTCGCAATAACCTAAGTGTTGTCTTCATGTACTGATAATTCCTTTTGTTGAATTGTGCTTTTACAGCAGTGGAAAGATTACCTTACCCGGGAGGTGAGGAGGGTGATGAGTCAGGGCGTTGGTCTGGAGCATCTACCTCAGGAGCGAGTCATGATGGCCCTCACGCTCACCCTGGTGAAGAGAGTGTGCGAGCAGGCCCCTTGGCTGCTGAGAAACCTCTTCCACACCGCGCTGCAGTTCATCAACGCAGCGAGGGCCAAGTGACTTGTGAGCTGCAGGCTGAGACAAAATAACTGAGAAACATCTGGTGGAAGACAGCTGAATCGAAACTGGCAGCTGCTCCTCACGACCAGTCAACTGAAAAGAGCTGTGTTGACCTCACAGTAGTATAAACACTTTTGACATTAGGGAAAGTGATGATGAATTTGTTTACATTTATATTTTGGGAACAGGTTGAGTTTGACACTTGAATTTTGACATTACTATGTGCTCTGTTTATTCTTGCTTAAAAATATATATTTTGATTTTATACTTGAAAAACAAGATATTTTTGTATTCAATTATTTTGCTTTTGGAATACACAGTGTCATTTAATTAAAGATTTTTCTGGGATTTGAGTTAAATTTCAATCATACATACTGTGAAATTGTAAAGAAGCGTGTTGATCTTTGGCAGTGCAAAATTTAAATGTACACAAGCATTTTTAAAAAACCACCACAGAAAAGGTTCTCAAATAGTTTTTTTTTATTCTCATCTCAAACAGTGTATTGTAGGAAACTTAAGGTACAAAGTGTCATGTTTAGGAGTCTCAGTCCATGAGGATTACTATGTAACACAGATTGAAATACATGGAAACATCCTTTCTGTATCGAAGAAAATAGTTTCTGTTCAATACTGTGTTCTAACAACCATTCATCAATTTTCATAGTGATAAAATGTACCACAATATCTCCAAATTCTCAAATGTGTTAGTGGTGAGGCAGCACTAAGGACAAAACAATTTGTCACATGTTTTACTGCTGTCCATGAAGTACTTGGTGACATCAGTTCTCAAAGGGAAGGGTAAGTAATTTAGCCTACATTGAATGTGGGGGAGGTCAGTGGACATTCCACCGTTTAAGAACTACATTATAGTGAATATTTGCTCACTAATACCTGCACCAATTTCCTTAGCCGGGGGACATTCATGCAACATTTCATAGCAACACAAGAAGTTGAGTGTTACTTCAAAACCAAATCTTTATAGCAGCATTTCCCATGCACATGTGAGACCATACGAACACAATGCTGGTTTGATTGTCGTTGAAGAACCCATTTTTGCTTCTTAGGAAGGTACGGAGTTGAAATCGTTACAGGACAGTCAGTCACTGAAAGGTGTGCCGTGAGTCAGGTACATTATAACGTCTAGCAGAAAAAGTAAAGACGGGGAAGAAACTGCAGGCAAAATGTGGTTTTGACTGAGGAAGTGAGTAGCCCATCCAGTATATTCAATCATTACATCTGTTAAAGAGATGACTAAATGTATGTACTGCAGTCACATTCCTGCTACTCCCCCTATCTGGAGTAATACTGCTTACACTGGCTTGGTAAATACAAGCAGTATTTTTTTAGCTAATGCAAGCAAAGTTTAGTTTCAGTGTACACAAATACTCGGGTCTCTTTCTGCATGGTACTTCATACTGTATGAATACAATAGAAAAATCCATTGCAACAAGAATAAATACTTGTGTGTTTAACAGCCTTTAGGACATTCACAGTATATTCAGATTTATATGCATGATGTATCATTTCCACAAATGCAGCAGAAGTACTGTACTTTGGGACACATAGGACACAATACTTTTATCCATTCTTGGGCAAAAACCTTTAATGTTTCAATACATAAAAGCTAAAATATGCTGCATGTGAAGGGATACAAATGCCTTGTAAAATATAGAAAGGAACATAAATCTAACCTAATGTCTGTTTTGCGTCAGAAGTGGTTTCACAGAAAATGTAATGTAAAATTTAATTGATTTTTTCCCCACAGCAACATCATACATTTAGTTTGCTATTCAGGGAAAGAATCAGATTAATTTGTCACATTTAGAGGGGGAAACATAAGTAAATGCCACTTTGCTGCATAAAAAGAGAAAGCTTGAAAACCTAAGTCCCACAGCAACAGTAGAGTGGGCTTTGAGGTTTACTTACTCTTAGCAAAATGTTGCATGTAGATAAGCTGACTCAAATGGTACAAACTATTACGGTGAGCCACAGACACAACAGAAAGCAAAACTAGCAGAAGAGGGATAAAAGTATTTCAAATCTAGGAGATAAAGGACTGGAGTCTTGAGAATTTCAACACAAAAGTGTGAGTTAACCCAAAAGGTAAGAGAGCAAAATCAAAACTAAGGAGAACAGTGGAGTGCATTGTTATCACCTTTCTGTGTTTGCTCCTGGTGCAGTGGGGCAGCCAGGACTCCCAGCAGTAAGGTTGTGAAGTGTGCCAAGGTGAGATTTTGGTTTGCTGAGAGGGGAACCTTCAGAAGCATTGCAAATAAAAACAAAAAACTGCCGTTTAATAAATCCAAAACAATACATTTATTCCTACCATAACATCTTGTAATTTGTATTCTCCCGAGACCATTTTTCTAATGCCTCCTGTAGTTTACGGCACCGTATGCCATTACAGCAGCGAGGACCACCAGTGCAGCACCTCCATAAAGCAGCACTGGGAGCTCTGGCTCTGGCTTCGGCTGCACTGGAGGTTCCTCGGCCGGGGATTCTACAGGGGCCACTGCAGCCTCTAGCACAAGGGGTGCAGCAGACAGGGCCTCTGGCTCTGCCACAGTCTCTGGCTCGGGAGGCACTGTGACGGGCTCTGGTTCAGGAGCTGGTTCTGAGGTGGCTTCAGGATCGGCTGGTTCTGCCGGGGTTTCCATGGCTAGAGATGGTGGTGCCACCGCAGCAGGCACTGGGGCGATAGGGGCAGCTGGTTCTGGCTCAGACTCTGGTTCAACTGCAGGAACAGATGAAGGTGCTGCAGGTTCTGGCTCAGAAGGAGGGGGAGCAGCGACTTCAGGGACCGGGGGAGGCAGCTCTGGTTCCAAGGAGAGGTGGGAAGGCTCCGCCGATAAGCTTGCAGGCGTCTCTATTACAACTGGCTCCTCTAGTGACAGCAGGGAGGCTGGGGCTGTGGAGTCTGCCTCGGCTGACACTGGAACAGGTGGAGACTGGTCCCTGAATTCTTCCCTAAGCTCGGCTAGCTCACTCTCTGTGCCTAAAACACTCATCATGCTTTCGTCTATTCCTCCGACTTCCCCTCCTTCCTCCAGCAGCTCAGCATCTTCGCGCTCAACGTGGACAATGTCCGAGTTTGAGGAGTTGTTTTCGCTGCGCTCCTCAGCCAGAGCCACGCCCTCATTGCTGTCCAGGCTCTTGACGTCTTCGGGGTCCATCGCACCAACCTGTGCCCAAGACTCGTGGCCAGCCAGCGACACAGGTAAGCTTTCTGTCTGCCAGGAGCTCTGCTCACTGCTGTTGTCTCCAGTGCAGAGCAGTGAGGATGGGGGGCTGAGCTGGTCAGGGAGGATGTAAATGTCGTTGCTGTCTTCAGCAATGGTCACACCGCGCTCCTCCTCTGACTCAAGGCTGAATATTTCACCCTGCGTTAGACGGACAGGGACAGAGATGGTATCATCATTCTGCAGATTATAAAATAGGTGAAGAATTTTGAGCAATAGATTCAAGTTAAATGTTAAATGCATGACCTTGTATAATGAGTTTGCTCTTTGATTGCAACATGATGGAAGAATTACTTCACTAATTCTTATTCAGATTAGACAGTGCTGCAAAAAACACTTAATGAACATTGACATAACTTCTGAAGTGCAGAACTCTACAGTAAATACCGGCTAACACTGCACTGCTTTACACCTTAAGTTAGCCTTGCGTGACACCTAGTGGTACGCAGCTATTAATCAACAATAGATGTGGGGCCATCTGCAAAGCTCTCCTGTTATGTAACGCACACATCATATGATCTTGTGGGTATGAGTCACTGACAGAGGTCAGCTTGCCGAAGCAAACTATGTTTAAATAAAATAAATGTCTGCTGAACTAAATCTACACATTTGACCTCAAAATATTAAAAAGGCTGCACCTTTTGCCTAAGCCGTTTTTTCATGTCAGCATTTGACATAACTGCAAGGAACAAACCAATATCTGACACTGACCATCTCTGCATTTTGCTGAGTGTGCAGTGATGTAGAATACGGTATACAGCATGTGGCTCAGAAATAGGCCACTTCACGTTGAGCAAAAAAAAAACAAGATACACACTGACATGCTTAGTGTCCTCAGGGCATACGTTGAAAACAGTGGATGAATTCATATGTTGTTGTGGGTGGCAGTTTGCTGCACCTTTAAATTTGAGTTTTATCCACTCACATTATCCAACAACAACATCTAATACTGCCCACACAACAGCCCTGCAAGTCTCGGTTTGAACAGGTCTTAACTTTGGACTTGTGCACATCCCCATCTCAGAACAATGCAATATAACTCACTGCACCAGAACACAAACCATGTCTCTTCAGTTGTTGCTATCCTACTTAATGCAGTTCCAACAAGACTACGAGCCATGCAAGCTGCTTTGTCAGGCTGTACTTTGGCCTAGCAGTGCTTTGAGCTAAATGCTAACTTGAACATGCTGCTCAGTGACAATGACAACATGCTGATGTTGAGCAGCATGCTAACATTTGCTACTTAGCACGCAACACAAAGTACAGCTAAGGCTGATGGGAATGTCATTAGATTTGCAGGTATTTGGTTGAAAAGAATATCACACAGGTGTGACCTAAACGGACAAGACTTAAACACAGTGGGCACAGCGGTGTTTGTTTGTGGAGTGCAGCAGAGAGAGAGAGGTTCTGACAGTCGAGTCCAGCTCCCAAGGCAACTATCTCCTTTGAAGAAATGATAACATGGTATTGTGCCCTTCAGTGTTCCTGACCACCAATTTGCATCTGATCCACACACCTTTTAAATTTCGAGGAAGCATACAGTATGTTAACAATTATTGACCTATGTAAATATGACATGGTTAAGCTGTGAAGGCTAGTTTCCATAAAAGGCCTTTTGGGGGATGCAATGGCAGGAAAGAGATTAAATCTAACACCGTTCCAGCGTTTCCATAAGCTGATTTGCATGTGGGAGAGCAAGAGAGTTTCACCCTCAGGTTACAGGCTCGCCATCAGCTGGACAGAACAGGACAGGGATGCCATGTGGTCGAAAATCCACAGCCAAACATTGCTGATGGTATTCAGGAACATTAACTATCAATCCTTCTGCATTTACAGTATGTTTTAAGTTCCTGCTTCTACAAACTCCTCACTGATCTCAAATTTAAACCGACGGTAAACCTCAAAAGGAGGTTAGACTGAGTGCCACAGTATGTCGTCAATGAAAAGGCATCCTAACCCGAAGAGCACAAACACCAACTATAAACCATTACACAGGACAAATACGCTATCTAACCAGGTGAAGTCCAAAGCTAGATTCATAGTGATGAATAATAATAAAACTGAACATAGGATTCATGAACAAATCAAACATATGAACAATTCTTGCAAACAACTTTTAAATACGCGCCAATAATTTAACAAAGCATAAATAATGCTAAACACACACACACCTGAGGGGACAATCCACTCTGAATTTGCTGTTCTTTCCTTAATGCTGTGCTGTCCAGCCCTGCTGAAGCTAGGAAACACATTAACTTTGAGTGTTCTGTCGAGAGGCGTGTTCCACCGTTCTCCTCGTCCTCGCCTTAAGGCAAACTATATCAAACAAGTTCACATTCCTGCTGTAGAGCCTAACTAGTCTACATGCCCTGGCTCTACCTTTTCCTTCTCTCTGATGGGCTAGTCCTTCACTGTAACACATTACCCTGCTCTGACACTTAACACTGAATCTGAACATGTCTTTAAACACACAGATTCTGGAAGAAGTCACTGCCAAATTGTCACGTTAAGTTAAGAGTACTTGCTATATTGCCACATACTGTCAACATGCTGCATCCACTTGCAAAACCAAACATTAGCTCTGAGATGTTACAAAAATGCACTTTCCAACAAATGTTGGTTGTTGTTTGTTTTTTTATCCAGTTTTTTTAAATGATAATTCAAAGCAATGACTTCCACTTTCAGGGATTATTTTTATATAATATTCACTCTCATATGTACTCTTTATGAGGATTATGTCATCACTGTCCCTAATGGACAAGTGTTGCACGAGGTCACACAGCAGCTGACAAAGAGGGACTGCTAGACTGCTTGTCAGCATCTAATTGCACCCTATGTTGGTCATTTATCACCATTCAGAATGGCTACGCAGGCTAAGGCCAGTGCTATTTCACATTGAGATGCATTCAAAATTAAATACTGTACCTCACCAAAGGAAGAACTTTCATCATAACTAACATAGATCATTTTCTTTCATGTTTGAAATGCCTTCAGTAACTATAGGCTATACACTTCCAGTTGTAAATGCCCCCGTCTCCATCAACCCAGAAGAATACTGACAACCAATCTCAGCGTTTCTTCCACAAATTTATGTGAACCAAACAGATTATTTTTTAAACTTACCTTCTTCCCACAATTGCTTTTTACTCAACAATGGAAAAGCATATACATTCTTAGCATTGATTTATACTATATAAATCTTGTTTGAACAAACTATTATTACCTTAGGTTTCATTCAGAAGCCCAGACAAGTTAAAGACTGAATGAGTTTATGAAACCTTGCATCTTTGGAAGAAGCTTGGGCAAAACTCCTTTTGAAAACAGCCTGCACAATTTGCATCAGTAAATATTGGTTTTTGGCCCGTCCCCATTAACAGTGCTGTAGCAGCAGTCAGACTGATGGATAGTTGAAAGGACAGAATATGGATGGGTGCCCTGTTTAAACCTTGGCAGTCAGCCTGTGTGCTGCTGCTGTACAAGTTATTTAGCAAGCTACAAGTGGGCCAGTCAAGCCCCTGGTGATGCTGTTTTTAGAGGATTATGAGATTTATTTTGGGAGTTTCCTTGCACAGGCACTCTACTCTAGTCTCATCGATGCAGTGGCACAGTGATGCACAATATTTCACCATGGGGTGTACGAGAGGGGGTGACATAACAAAGGGGGAGCACTTTTCACTGTACAAGGTGCTGGGTGACATGCCCTGACACGATTCAGGCTGGTACCCTGACTGCACCTTATCATCATCACTGCAACATCACCACTTCTCAGCAGCCGCAGCAGCGAGTCCCAATGTAAAACCAAGGGCCTGTACAAGTTGCTTTATTGCCTTTTAAGGTATGCTGCTTTGACTATCAATTTACCATCAAATGTAAAGTATGCAGTAAAATAATGTATGACATCATTAACCCTTTCTCTTTGCAAAGAGGCCAGGTGCAATTGTCAGTGTGCCACTTTTAAACCTCATGAGTCATATTACATCACCCTCACATGGACAGACAGTAATGTGGCTGTTGTGCACTCAGTGCTCAGGCAGCAGTTTTCACTGTCAGACATCACTGAAGGACAATAGTCCGATTACTCAGGAGGAAAGACGGACAGACAGGAGACAGGCTGTTAGAGACAAACAAAGAGAGGTTGTGGGGGTACAGCCACCCAAATACAACCAATTCATTCTACTCTCCAGTTACAGCTTGTAGTATATCTCCTTATTGCAGGATTTCTTTCACCATGTCGGCCATTTTTTACTCCCCCCGGTCCCCCACTAATCATGGCCTCCTCCTCCTACCAATCCCTGGCTGTGCTGTCTGAGGGCTGCTGGTTTTGTTCCTGCCAAATCAAGTGTACATCACATTGGGGTCATAATAATCCTTATTGTACTCTGATGGAACTAACAAAGCATTATGAGAGGCACCCAAACCTACTGTAACAACTTCACCAGAAAGTGACCCGCACTAATCTGGGCGTTTAAGATTGTTGTGTCGTTTCAACAACATAAATGCGGGAACGGATTAATAAATAAATGAGATGAATAGGATTACGAAAAAAGATGTTCTGCTCTCCATCTCCTTTAATAAAAAAAGTACTTGATGTTCCACATTTAGTAACAATTAGCAGTGTCATATTTTCTTTTCTCTGTAAGTTCACATTTATATAAAAAAGTCAATCCATACAATATGTTTACAAGCAACCACTCAACAATGACAAAAACACAGAAATATTGCGAGATAGGAGAGACCTATTTGGCTGCCGCTTTTTTAAACATTCTCACACATGCGTGCATCCGGACAAACGAGCTCACTCTGTAGTTGCTTCGACATCACAAGTAAAACATCCTACCTCAATGTGAAGTCTTGAAACCCCCGGGTCACTTGAACAAACAATAGACAGTCCTAGTGATGGAGTGGATGTAGAAAGAGAAGTGTGCATGCATGCAGCTGTCAAAACTAATGGAGATTTCACTTTGCTCTCACTTGCTCACCATGCCCATCCTCTTTGTCCCTCATCACTCACCCCTCCCTCCTTCGTATTCCCTCCCCTCCTATCGCCAGTCTCTTCACGAAATCCCTCTCTCCTCCTTCTCCCCCGCTCCATCTCTCCATTGCTGATCCTGCCCCAACCTATCATTCGTTCATCCCCTGTGACATAACGCAGAACAAGAATGTCGCTTTGTTTGGAGCCAGCGCATTATGTTCACGATACACAGCACGAAACCGGGCAGAGCATCATGACACGAGGTAATGGCGACCAGAGCAGTGGTCAATGCGTCGAGTCATGTGACCCTTTATCAGCTTGACCTTGTTCCTAGGGAGCCATCTATGACGCAGTGTTCCACTTATTACAACATTGGAAGACAAAACGCTCTGCAATATTATCACAAAAAAAGAAGAAGCTAAACCTAGCAATCTACAACACAAGACACGTCTATAATATATTATGTCTATAATACTTCAAAAACAAAAGGTGTAAGCATCACATCAATCATATGGCTGAGTCGGAAAGACATATTCCTGTTATCCAATCATTTGCGTGAGTAAGCACTACACTGGAGTTGCATTATATCATGGTGTTCTCATCTGAGGAATATCAGTTTAATGTTTCAATATGCCCTGATTAAAGTGAATTTAACTGGCAAAACTGTTGAAGTCCTTCTTACATTGCACAATAATAAAAGTCATAATTTTTAAAAAGGAAAGTTTTGTTTTGAATCAATTTTTACTTCTTCCAACCATATTTGAAATTAAGAGTCAATGTAGATTACATATTATGATAACAAAATAGCAATAATAATAATAATAATATCAAAATTTTACAGCGAGTCATTATGGAAACAATACTTGAGAGATATTGTGATTATTTTTGGCCAGGTCATCATCAAAAAAGCGTTTGTTCATGTTGAGATTAGTTGCTTAATGTATAAATATTGAAAATGTCACATTTTGTCTGGAACAAGGCCATGTGTGCTTAAATAACTGCCATCGACTACCACCGTGACAACACTGCACTCACACTTTTTGGCAAAGACCCGCCCTACTTTGCATCTGCTAGAACTTGTATTTTTCTAAAATAGTCATACGCCGGAAATCTGGCACCAGGCCGGAGTACCTTAAGCCCTGAATCATGTTTCCTTATGAGAAAAAGGACTCTATTGCGTAACAGAAATACAATCACATTTTTTGGTCTGAACTATGATTAAATGTTGTCAACAGATGGATGTTTAGGTTGTAAGTAGATTACATAAAGCATCTGACTCCTGACTAATAGGAGGATTGGGGAGGCTGGTTGTGTTTTAAATGTAGTTATTATGGGGCTGCATGCATCTTTGCTGCATGTTATTTCCCCTATCTCTTTCCTTTCGTGTTTTCAGCTGTCCTATCAAATTAAGGCCTAACACGCCCCCAAAAAATGTTTGCCTTATACTGCAAAAGAAAACAGTGATTACACTTGAATACTGTGTTTTCATGTAGATTGTCTGATGAGGATGTATTGTCATGTATACTTATTGCAGTATGAAGTACATTTCAATCGTGTACGTATGTTAATATGCTGCTAGTAGACCACAGAAAATAAGGGCAACTCTGGGCAGAAACATCTGTTCAGGTCAGCTCACTGATGCCCTCTCCTGGCTGTTTTGAGTTATGTACATCCATTTATCATTTGAGCATAGTGCAAGCATTTTTCATCTAAATATGTGCACTACAAAAACTATTTTTAATTGCAGGTGACTAAGTTTAAAATATAGGGGTAAACATATAATGGATTTCTTCCATCGCATGCTTGAAAACTCACCCATCCCCCTTGCTGGATGATGTAGCCAGCTTTGTCCTCCTCTAGGTAGCGCACCCCCAGCTGCAACAGAGTTGTCAGTGACTCGCCCTCACTTTGTAGAGCCTGAAGCAGCACCAAAGGCACTAGCACCTGGGAGAGAAGAGAAGAAAAGGGGGAGCAGAAAAAAAAGAAAGAAAAACAGTGGGGACACAAAGAGACATTAAGAGGACACCAATATAACACACACGTTGTAATGATGTTTTAGATAGACAGATAGATAGATAGACAGATAGACAGAGCAATAGTGGGCAGATTGAATGTTTATGATCAAACTCATAGCTGACTCACATTACTCCAGCCTCCCTGTGTGTGTGTTGAGAGATCCTGTGTTGCATCTCTGAAACTCTGGTAGTCCAGAGGCCTGAAACACACAGACATAATCAATGGTATTAAACATTAGGACTACATATCGCTAATTGACCTAGAATTATTGTAAGAAGCCACCACACACCCAGTATCCCACATTAACTTTTTTGACAACTTGCCAAGAGCTGCATAAAAAAAAAAGAAGAACTTATCCAGGTTTGGACTTCAAATGTGGGCAGACAAAAAAATGTAAAATATAATTTTATATTATGTGCTATATACTATAAATGGGTTTGTCTTTTAAAGTGAATGTCAGCCATGATTAGAATTCAAACTTTTACTATAGTTGCAAATTTGTGTGCCTTGGTTGTCTTCATTTCTTGAACATGATCGTACATCCAAGGAGCACGCCCAAAAAGCCACTCTGTACTGTGTGTGAATGGTCTGGGTTAGACAGTTGGAAGTTGCCTAGTACAACCACAGTCTTATCTGTTGGCCACAGAGCAAGTGTCTTGCTCAGGTGAACCTCACTTACGTTCAACTCACTTAGATTTATTCAATATACAATAGTTTGCTTGCATTTTTATCATCCGTGTGGTCGCAAACAAAAGGGACATGACACTTGGGCTAGTACACATTTCCAGCACAGCGCAAACTATCGGGTTAAGTTTGACACTGTGTGACAATACCTTTCCCAATAACTCCTAGATTATCAAAACTGTCTGGTTAGAAAAGTATAATGGTTGTGTGTATGTATTAAATTAAATTCAAGCAAAATCTGTGTGCGCGTGTTATTGTGTTCAATCTACATACATGCAAGAGATAAATGCGAGCCTTTCAAACAATGTTATGCAATATATCAAGAGTTCACTAAGAAGAAAATGACCTAAGAAGCAGTTTATCAACTATGACTTTGTCCTTTGAGACTGAAACTCTCATGCTGTGGACACACCCATTTATCTCCCACTGTAAAGTGTGAAAATAGTGCAGTGAGGAAAATGGCAATCAGTATCAAATAGCTGCTGCGCTGCACTGCGCCGCCACCCCCATTGATTTCATGTGAAATAGAGGCCTTCCCCCCATTTGGAAGCTGTCAAGAAAAGTGTTGATTTTGTCAACGCAGTGATGCTGTTAATCAACACCAGTACTGCCACAAGAATTAAAATATTTCATAAAAGTCAAAGAGTTGCAAACTGACCCTGCAAGGAGTGTGTACACGGCTGCTGCCAGGTGTGTGTCAAGCTCCACGGCCAGCCGGTCTCCCATTGTAGCAAGGCAGTCTTCAATCGAGGTCTCTGGGACGGCTGGATTAAACACCAGCGACGTGTGCCGGTCGAAGCCTGTAGTGGAAAAGGCTGCAAACACACAGACCACGGGCGGCACGTTAACGTCAGGTGGTTCGCTTCATAAATTCAATGCACATTCACTGGTGATAACCAAAATGTATGTGTTGTTTGTGTAACTACAGTTCTCAGAGTAGCATGAATGAGTGAAAGACCAAGGACATTGGTTGTCAGGAAGAAAAAAGGACCCTCTCCTAAGAAATTGGGTCTACACCAAACTTAAAAAATGATCAGCTCTTCCTTGCTACACATAAGCAAGGAGGGGGGTCTGGAGTGACACTCACTCATGCTACTCAGAGAACTGTCTGGTATGTCAAGAAACAAAAGTTTCCTTTCACTGCATGGACCCAATCACAAACAAAAAAAACTCCTGCGTCCTGTTCATACAGTTCAACGGCGCTGAGCAAACAGAGACAAGGAACAACTGGATATACACACATGTCGTGCATCTAAAGGCATGTCTGATGCTTTCATATGTCAACACTTTCAGTAAAATTAGGTTGGAGACCTAATCTACCTGTTGGGCCACAGACGAAAGAAAATTACACCACCCAAACTAGCGGGCAGTCCGACCGGCGTTGAGATGTTGCCGTCCGTAATGCTAGAGCGATCTATCTTATCTCTGGGTTCCTTTGCACAGGCAGACCAACAGTCTACAAAACATGTGAACAAAGAATGTGAACAACAGAATGGCACAAAGAAATGCCAGAGAATTTACAATT